>JARHVA010002373.1:717500-1105000 GCA_037957365.1 Torreya grandis | reverse complement strand
TTTATGGTTAAGGAATGTACAATCAAGAGTCAAGTATATGAATAAGGCTTAATAGGCCTAATTGTTGAGGTTGAGAATACAGGTATCTAAAGTGAATAAGATAAAGTTTTGACAAGATGAAGGAGGTACTATATATCATCAATATTATCAAGATAAATAATCATGAAGATAAGATAGGGTTACTAAATATGATTATCAAGGTCATTTGACGTAATCATGCCATAAAGGGCTAATTGAGTGAAGAAGGTAAAGAATAGTTTTGCTTGTGTGAGATGCAGTTTTGAGTGTGATAGAGTAAGAAAATACCATAATCAATTATGAGAGGGAAACAAGAACAAGTTGTATAGGTTAAAAGTGTTTATTACGTGGGTTCTTGATTAGCAAGGGAGTTATATCCTCCTATCAAGTTGGTGCATGATAAACTTAGGATTTAGTGTTCGTTGTTGGGTTGGTGCTCAACTAAGTTTGATTCATTGTCTTAAAGGACAAGTTGTTCAAGCTATGTTTTAGTGGGTTTTATTACCCATGAGGATTTCCCACATGGATCTTATGTTCTTATGTTAAGTTCTTACTTTACGCTCATATGAATGGTTCTAAATACATTGTTTAATCATTATATTGGTTTGAATGATTAATGGATAATAAGTGGTTGTGAATAAAAATTGTGATCACTGATTCACCGCTCCCCTCAATGGTTGTGCTTCCAATAATTTGTATTAGAGAATAGTCCTTTAAGGTAATTTTAACCACTTGAAAGGTGATCCAAATTATCACAAGAATATCTTGTGATCAATAAGAAGAAGACACCATGTATGATGGAGAAGTTTACTATGACAGTGAAGAAAGAGAAGTTGAAGTAGACCTTGAATCCGATCTCATGAATACCCTCAGTGAATTAAAACACTAGAAGTAAATAATCAAGGATCATAAGAGCCAATTAGAAGAGGTCAACACAAGGTTTAAATGAAAGGATGTTGAATATTACCATTTGAAGATAGAGATAGATTCATTAAAGGTTGAACATGAACACCTCAAAGACAAGTTGAGTAGATTTGAGAGAAAACATGAGAAGTTAGGACATGTCAAGAGTACCAACCCAAAAATATCAATTAGGCAACCAAATTTTATAAAGGATAAGTCATCATGAAATCAAGGTAAGTACAAAAAATTTGCTTGTTACATCTATCACAATATAGGACACATTGCTAGATTTTGTTCTAACAGAGTTAGGTGGTCCACAAGATTCAAAAATACATATGAATCTCCTATAATGCATAAGAAAGATCAAACATTGGTATGGAAACCAAATTAATCTAGGATGGATCAAATTAAGCTCAAGAATCAAGATGGACTATTTTCCATAGAGGACTCTATGTTAGCTTAGACTAACTTTCACATTCAAGATGAAGGCATGAAATGGTGTATAGATAGTGGGTGCTCAAGCCATATGACATGAGATATAAATAAGTTCATCTCTTTGAAAAATAATTATATAGGAACAATGAGGTTTAGAGACAACACAACAGCCAATATAGTTGGTAAGGGTGTCTTGCATTTGGACAAAGGGAAGACCAAGACATAAAATGTGTTTTATATAGAAGGTCTAAAACATAACCTACATAGTGTGAGTCAAATATACAATCAAGGACACACACTAACCTTTCATGAAAAAGGGTGTAAGATAAGGAGATCCAAATTAGGAAGGCTAATTACCAATGCCAAAAGGATTTAGAACAACCTATATATTTTGAATGATATCAAGAAAGAAAGATATTTCATCCGTAAGATAGATTAAAATTAGATATATCACATAAGATTAGGTCACCTAAACTTTGATAACCTAGTTAAGACTATCACTAAGAAGTCTATAAATAACATGCCTAATATCATCAAACCTAAAAACATAATTTTCAAGGCATGCCAATATGGTAAGAAAATGTAGTCATATAAAATGAAAAAATTGGTGACTTGAGAATGGCTAAATACACCCAATCCTTAGGTCCCCCTTGCTTACTCTCATGACCCTCTTAGTCTTATTTTCACAGATTCCCAATCATCGATGGCCTTCCAAATTGGACCCTAGCTAAGTCACGACCCTCTCTTCATGACTAATCCATCCCCCTAGGTCTTGTCTACTTAGGACTATAGTGCCAAAGTTAAAATATAGCACTGAACCCTAGGGTATCCTTTTTTTAGTGCCCTTATCCAATCACAATTTGAGCCTAGATTACCATTTTCCCCTAATTCCTCTTATTCATTATGTCAACCTAGTTTGGTTTCATCTAACCCATGACCAATAGATCCCTATACAATCCCATTCAAAGATCATTTGGAAAGGGTTGGAAAATATCATTCAAGCAAGTAAGAATACAAGTAAGACCACACAAGAAATCTTCCCCATTCTCTACATACAACCAACCTAAACACTTTCAAGCTAATTCAAGTCTTTACACCAGTCCTTAGTCATCTCAAAAATACCTAGTTTTATCATTTCTGGCATTTCATTCACTATTTCACCAAGCACTCTTAAAGGGAGAACTGCATATGGATTGATCCTACCTTGAAGTATTGATATTTAGGTAGTGTGCCCACACATAGGGTGTGAATCACATCTAGTGTATCTTACACAAACCAACCACTTTCCCCATTTGCCAAAGTTTCTTTCAATTGCATAAAAGATATATGTACATGAAGAATTAGCTCTATAAGGAGATCTATTGATAGTAAGGACCTAAAAATTGGTACACATGCTCACACTAAGTAGGAAAACAAAACCCATAAAGCTTAGATACTCGAGATAATAATGCCAGAGAAGGACTATAGCACCAGATCCTAGGGTGTTCAGTTCCAAGACTTCTATCCAATCAATAAATGAAGTTTAGGATTCTATTTGTGATACTATCCTAGTCTTGCATATAAATTTATAGAACCTGTCGTAGTCAGAATAGTCCAAAATAAACTAAGTTTGATTTTCTCTCTCACTACTATTTTTAAAAAAGGTCTAATTGTAATTTAATTTCACAAATCAGTAGCTATAATTAGGAATATTATTTAATGATTTATCCTACTCAAACGTGTTTATTAAATAGGAATAAAACTCCATTATTCCTAAAAATAACAATCATTTAGTGAACCTGACTTACTTCAAATTTTACATAAAAACCCTAGGGTAAATTCCTAGTTGATTTTTTTCCATTAATTTCTAATTTTTTTTCTTGAATATTAAAATAATAAATTCCTCTCAAATTTTAAAAATTTGTAGTAAATTTTAAAATAAATTTATTTCAAACCCTAGTTGCATCAACAAGCTCCCAGTAATTTTCTAGGAATTTTCCAATCATTTTATGAATTTTTAGTTTCATATTAAAATCAGAAAAACCATTTCAAATTTCAAAAATTCAGAGTGATTTTCAAAAAAAAAAATTCCTCAAAACCCTAGTTTCATCTACTAATTCCCATTAAATCAAGCACTTTCTCATAAATTTTTGAATTTTTCTTGAACACTTAACTTAGAAATTCAATTTCAATTTCAAATTTTCATAATATTTTGCAAAAATTGAAAAATCCCTAGTTGTATGTACTAGCTCCTATTTTGCATCTTAAGGTATCACCTTACATGTTTGGTAGCTCAGTATCCTTTTTGCATAAATTCCAATTCACTATTTTTAGGACCTTTTGTTTCTTATATTCATTACTTTCCCTTCTAGCACATTGCCTATTAAAAATTATTGTAAAACATTCAGACACATTTCAAATTGTTTTCCTACTTTAATAATGGCTCAATCTACTAGTTTTGATGAAATCGATACAAGAAAACTTCAAGAACTATTAACCAAACATCTAGATATGCAAGATGACATGCTTAAAATTTTACAAGAGGAACAACACAAAGTGAACAATGGTCAATATTATCAAACTATAGAGCTACCAGTTACAAATGACACTAAGAGGGTAACTATGTCTCAATAACCCCCTATAGTAGCACAACCCGCCTCTATGCCATCAACCACATCTAATAAATCTTTGTCTCCTGATATGGTAGCCCTTGTGCAAGAGATAAAATCTCTTCAATCCAAGGTGCAAAATCTTGAGCAAGGTGCCTCTATACCTACATGGAATTTGGATTCTTTTGCTTTATTACATACACCATTGGCATGTCACATTGCTTCTACACCCTTTCCATAATTTTTTGTTCAACCCGAGCTTACTCTTTATGATGGCAATGGTGATCTAGAGACACATTAAAGAGCATTTAATGCAGTATGCTTGGACTATTACCAAATGACTGGCTACTTAATAAGATATTTCCACAAAGTCTAAAGGATTATGATTTACAATGGTTATATAGGCTATTGAATAAATCAGTCGATGAATTCAATCCTTTAGCTAACATGTTCCTAGCAGACTTCAATATCACCATTGGTGATAAGGTTTCATATTCTTAAATTGCTCAATAGAAATAATGAACAACTGAGCATATCATAGACTATGTTCTTTGGTATAAGACAATTTTGGCTAAGATGACTAGCCCCATGGCATATCAAAAGTTATAAGACATTTTCAAACAAAATATTCTACCAACACTTCATGAATCAATGATTCTCTTCCTTCATTGAATTGTGTCACACATTAAAGGAAAGATAAGTTAAACTAATTTCAATGGGAAAAATAAAGTACACTAATACATTAGACATAACTAATAAGACTAACAAAAAAGTCCCATATAAGGTCAATTTAAATGATACTAAAGGGTAGAATCAACCTACAATTAATGTAGCTTTAGATCTTCCTTAGTGAATAGTTTTGTCAACACCCCCTCAATGTACTTTTTCACATCTTCTAATTTTTCTAGCTAGGGTTTTACAATAGCTTTTGGATTGTAATATCATATCTCTCCCTCCTATTCAAGAAGTTGATCTAACAAAGCCTCTTCCATAGGGATATGATCAACAACTATTTTGTGACTACCTAGGGTACCAGGCCATACAACAAATAGTTGCATCAGTTTAAAACACAAGATATAGGACCTTATAGATTCAAACACTATTAATCTTGGCACTTTAGTTGAGCCTCCACTAGCCAAGCAAATATAAGATAAAGCATTGAAAATCTTCTCAAATTTGTTTTCACAACATTCAAAATAAGATACAAGGGACAAATTAGGGGTTCATCATGTATATCATACACATCCACCACTAGATACATATAGGGCACCTTCAATTGAGTTACATCCTTTGAGAAACATGATTGATGTATACAATTATAGATTTCTAGCTAGACATTCTATCTCCTTTTTAGAGTAGGAGATCATCGAGGATGATTCAGATTATCATGCACTCTTTATCAGAGCTCACATTCATAATCAACCTATTTGTAGTATGCTTACTGACAATGGTTCTAGTCTTATGTGCACCTTGACACTAATACAACATTTGGGTTATTTATAGAAATATATCTTTGATAGACATATTTATCAGTGGTTTTAGTGGACATATATAGAGTTCATTGGGTGAGATAGTATTTCCACTATAGGTTGGTCTTACACATGTGGCCACACCATTTACTATAGTTCCCAATGCAAGAGTTTTTGATATGTTACTTGGTCGACCATGGATTCAAAAACTTAAATTAGTACCTTTTATAGTTCGAGATGCATGAAATTCATTCATGCTAAACAGGTTGTTATAGTTAGTGGAGTTACATATGAGTTACCACTCCCCACTTTAGAGCCATCTACTAGTTTGCAACCACCAGTTTTAGTTTTGCCACTAGTTTCAGCTTCTCATCTAGTTTTAGTTCCTATTCCACTTCAAATTTAGACATAGATGAGGCATAAAACACTAGTATAGAGGGTTCATACACCTCCACATCTTTAATATTCTTGATAGTTTCTAGCTATAGTATTTACACCTAGAGTAGTTTCATTGAGATCTCATGTGTCTGCACATAGAACACATGTTTAGAGAGATTCTCCTACTTTAAAATGGGTCCCTAAGAGCACTACAGTAGCCTCCACTTCTTAGAGTTATAGAAGGACCCCATAGTTAGTTTCTACTTCAAATATTTTAGAACATTTACAACATATACAACTTTCAGAGCCATAGTCTCAACATTTCCATCATGCTTCATGATCATGCATGATTCCATTCCTTGATATAGGATACCATGATAGGTAGTCTCACATGAGACTCATCAGTTAGTATCATTTACTTCCATCTTTGCTTGTACATAATCTCTTTTACTTGATTGTACATAGTTCAAATACTTCAAAAATACAAAAATAATATAACATTTCAAAAATCCAAAAACATTCAAATATGTCAAAAACAATAAAAACATTTTGATTGTATGCATCATCCATGCTTTACATTTCTATCACTATGCTAGAATCACATATTTTGTTATATGCTATTGTATGTTGATTTATCTACATTACCATACTTTACTTGATCTTTTTTGAGTGTGTTCAATGAAATCCAGCTACTTAATTGCTTCACTCTACCCATTGAGTGGACATCCTACTTTTACATTTGAGACACACTTTGATACAAATACCCACTAGGGGCATCTTCTACATGACTATACCATCCAGATAATGCCATTCTGACACTAAACACTCCAAGTTATCATGCTGATTTACATTACTTACTAGATTACACAAATTACTATATCAACATTTCACTTATATCTAACACTTTTTTATCTCCTAACATATACCTAGTCTTGTACTAACATGTCTTGCATACTTTCCCTCTTGATTTGATTAAGTTAGATGTGATTGTATCTTTACAATTTTTACATGCTTTATCTTCTTACTTAGCATATCTTAATGTGATTACATTATCAATTCTTGCTTGTCTCCTCTATGTGCCTTAGGACATTTTCCAATGTCCTTTTCTTCTATTTAGGTGTGTGCCTTAAGACATTTATCAATGTCTTTTGCTTGTAATCTTCCATGTGTCTATGGCCCTTTTGCTAACTTGGCTTGCTCCACTTGTATGTGTATGTGGCATTTGAACATGCCTTGTATTCTTGCTTTCTAGTTTGAGTGACATGTGCCCATGTCCCTTGTTTATATGGCCCCTTGGCCACCCTTGTATGCTTCTTGATTCTTATTTTGTGTAATTGTTGCTTGATTACTTCTTGTTTTTTGTAATGACATAATCCATATCATGAATTTTCTTGTTCTCTTAGATGTTATGATGGATATCATGCTCCATCCCTCCAACTAAAACTAACAAAATAACAACTAATATGCTCATTTTCAATTCAATTCAAGAGCATTGCACATGCTATTACAATGTTACATCTATCTAGGCATACCCATATTGATCTAAGAATATCTCAAATCAAACTATGTTATATCTTGAGGTATCTTATTGATTATCATTACTATATCATGTATATTTCCAACTTAACACACTTGCAAGGATTCTTATTTTGGGGGTAGTCATTGCAGGGTACCTATTCCTACCCTCAAAAGAGGGGGAAACAAACAAGGGTTTTGATAAAAAGATCAAAGCTCCTATCAATAAAAAAATATAGTTTTAGAACAACCAAAATAGACCAGGTAGATAGTCAAGATTTTAAATTAGTGATCAGTTTTAGCCTAAGACAAAAACACTGAGACTAGACTATAGTGTTAGACACTAGGGTGTCTATTTTTTGTGCTCGTATCCAAATAATAGAAAAATAAGGTTTTTTAAAAGCAGGTAGAAAGGTAAGTTCAACTATAATTTTGTATAATCAGATCAGTTTAGATCATTAGTTTTTAATACATTTTTCTTAAAGAATATAAACATAGAAGGTATCATGCATGGCATGATTGGTTCTCATTTCTAGTTTTAGATACAATAGTTGGTATAACTTCTAGATTAGATTCCATGTTTTAGACACCAGTGATTCGAGGTAGATTACATAGCACTTTTGCTTCTTTTCTTTTAGGTTTTAACATTACCCAGTCATTCTTAGCAATTGCATGCCTCATTCCATATACAGGTGGTTGGTATCATTTTAGAGTGGCTTTCATACAAGCCTAACCTCCATATTCTTGAGTACTTGAGTTCCTGAGTGGATTCCACATAAACTAAATTTTTAGGTTTTGAGTGGCTTTCATATAAGCCTAATATCCATCTTTTTTGAGTTGGCCAACATTAACCTAGTTTCTAGCACACATTCAACTATCCATGCCACATTATCAGATTTATAGAGCATTCAAAGGATTCATAAGCCATCTCATATGACATACACATTGATACATATTGGTATCAGTTTTTAGCTTCACTTCATGGGGAAATAATAGATCCAAAGGGATAGACTTTGTATTCTTGAGCCACCTATTTAGAGGGATTAGACACAGAGTACAAACATCAAATTAGCACATGCATGATCATCTAGCTTTACTTAGTAGGAGACAATAGAGACAAAGGGATAACCTTTGCATTCTTGAGCCACTTTATAGGGAATTGAGCACTCAAATCCATTCATGATATAACTTTTGGTATAACATCATCCAACACATCCAACATTACTCATCTTTATTCAGTATCACAATAGGCTTTGTATTGGTTCAACATATAGTGAGGTGTATTCATTCCTTTCTCTTCCTCTCTCTTACCCAACTTTGTACATATTTGTTTTATATTTCATATAATAAGAAGTGATTTACTCTTTGTTTTTTTTCATAGATTTACACTTACACAACATGTTCTTTATGCACTATCCAAAATTACTCATCATCATAAGCTTCATGGGCTTAACCTTTATAGGTAAGTTTAGGTACACTTTCTATTTTCCTTTATCCTAGTATTTCACTTTGCTGCATCACTAGAATAAAGGGGGGGAAATGTAGTCATATAAAATGCAAAAATTGGTAACTTGAGCATGTCTAAAGACACCCAATCCTTAGGTCCCTCTTTCTTACTCTCATGACCCTCGTAGGATTATTTTGACTTATTCCAGTCATCCATGGACTTCCAAACTTGACCCCAACTAAGCCAAGACCATCTATTCATAACTAATCCATCCCCCTAGGTCACATCTACTCAAGACAATAGAATTAAAGTTGGATTATAGCATTGAACCCTAGGATGTCCTCATTTTAGTGATCATACCCAATCATAATTTGAGCCTAGATTACTATTTTTCCTTGATTTCTCTTGTTCATTATGTCAGCCTAGTCCAGTTTCATCTAACCCATGAAAAATAGATCCCTATAAAATCCCATTCAAAGATCATTTGGAAAGGGTTGGCAAATATCATTCAAGCAAGAAAGAAGACAAGCAAGATCACTCAATAAATCTTCCCTATTCTATGCATACAGCCAACCTATACACTTTCAAATCAATTTAAGTCCTTACACCAGTACCTAGTCATCTTAAGCATACCTAGTTTTAGTATTTATTGCATTTCATTCACTATTTCACCAAACACTCTTAAAGGGAGAAATACACATGGCTTGATACCTCCTCAGAGTATTGGTAAGTAGGCAGCATGCCCACACATGGGGTTTAAAGCATGTCCAATGCATCTTACACACACTAACCTCTTTTCCACATTTGCCAAAGTTTCTTTCAATTGCATAGAAGATACAAGTACATGAAGAATCGGCTCTATAGGGATCTCTATTGACAACAAAGACTTGACAATTGGTACATAGGCTCACACTAAGGAGGCAAATAAAATACAAAAATCTTAGATCCTTAGGATAATAGTGCCAAAGAAGGGCTATAACACTAGAGCCTAGGGCATCCAATTCTAGTGATCATATCCAATAAAGAAATGAATTTTAGGATTCTATTTATGATAGTGTCCCAGTCTTGCATACAAATTTTTAGATAATGTCTCAGTCATAATAGTCTAAAATAAGCTAAGTTTGATTTTCTCTTTCTCACTACTATTTTTAGAAAAGGTCTATTTGCAATTTAATTTCACAAATTATTATCTTTAATTAATAATATTATTTACTAATTTCTCCTACTTAGACTTGTTTTTTAAATAGGAATAACTATGTTATTCTCAAAAATAACAAATCAAAAGACTAGAAGAAGGCTCAAGTCTAAAGAGTACTCTACTACAAGACCCTTAGAGCTAATCCACATTGATTTTTATGGGCTTACAAGAATTCAAATCATTCAAGGAGATAGCTACTTCATGTTACTCATTGATGATTACATAATAATGACTTGGGTTGCATTCTTGAAAGATAAATTAGAATATCTTGAAAAATTCAAAGCTTTCAAGGATCTTATTGAGAATGAGAAGAATGGAAATATAAAATTCCTAAGGTTTGATAGAGGAGGAGAATTTTAGTCCAATGAGTTTGAAGACTTCTATGAGGTCTATGGAATAAGAAGATAATTCTCAGCAACAAGGACACCTCAACAGAATAGGGTAGTGCAAGGGAAGAAGAGGAAAATCCAAGACATGGCTACAACCATGTGGAATGAGTCCATACTATCTGATGGATATTGGAGAGAGGTAGTAAAAACTACTGTCTACATTTTGAATAGGGCATAGATAAAAACCAATCGTAATAAGACTAATTTTTGAACTATGGAAGGGCAAACCTATAAATGTAGAACACTTTAGAGTATTTGGGAGAAAATGTTTCATAAAAAGAGATTATGAAGACTTGGGTAAGTTTTATTCTATATATGATTAAGGCATACTCTTAGGATACTCATCAGTGAGCTCAGTCTATAGATGTTAAAATAATAGATTACAAAATATAGTGGAAAGCACTAATGTGAGGATTGATGAGACAAGGAAATATCACTCATAGTCAAAGAATAATTTAGAGAATATGGATTTCAAAAATGAAGAGGAGACTATAGAGGTTGATGAAGAAGAAGAAGAAGAAGATGAAGAGAGACAAGCCTCAAAAGGACCCTCAAGGTAGATTCAAAGAGACCATCTTGAATCTCAAATCATTGGCAACAAGAATGTAGGTATGCAAACTAGGAGAAGATTGGTAAGTAATCCAAATCAAGAGAGTGCTTTATTATCCAAGGTTGAACCTAAAAGTCTTATAGAATCTAACAAAGACAAATTTTGGATAGATGATATGAATGAGGAGCTAGACCAAATAGATAAAAATGAGACTTTGGAATTAGTTCCTAGGCCTAAAGGCAAGAATGTCATTAGCACAAAATGGGTGTTCAGAAACAAGTTGTATGAAAATGGAAAAGTCACTAAGAATAAGTATAGATGGGTATGTAAGGGATATGCAAAAGTTGAAGGGGTAGAATTTGAATAAACCTTTACACTAGTATCAATATTGGAGGCTATCATGTTGTTTCTAGATTATGCAGGATACAAATGATTCAAGGTATACCAAATCGATGTCAAATATGCCTTTCTAAATGGGAATTTTGAAGAAGTGTATATTGAGCAACCTAAAGGGCTCTCACTTTCAGATGATAAAGACTATGTTTTTAGATTGAAGAAAGCCCTATATGGTCTAAAGCAAGCTCCTAAAGCTTGGTATGATAGGTTGGACTAGTATTTATTTGATCAAGGTTTAAAAGAGGAGTTACAGATAAAAATCTACAAATCAAGATAGAAAATAACCATCAACTAATTGTAGTTGTCTATTTGGATGACATTATCTTTAGTATAAATAATGAGAACATTGAAAAGGCCTTTGTAGAAGTAATGAAGAAAGAGTTTGAGATGTCCATGTAGATAGCTATCATTCTTTCTTGGGTTTCAAGCCACTCAATATGATAAAGGTAAATTCATCTCACAAGCCAAGTACATAAGATAGATGTTGAAGAAGTTTGAGATAGAGGATAGAAAGGAAGTCAGTACACCCATGATCATAAGGTGTAAGTTGAACAAGGAATATGAGTATTCAAAAGTCAATTAGACATCATATAGGTCAATGACTATAAGTTTGTTATATACCATTGCCTCTAAACCTGACATCATGCAATAGGTCTTGTGGGAAGGTTTCAATCAGATCCAAAGGAAAATAATCTACAAGCAGTCAAAAGAATACTTAGGTACTTCAAGGGGACTATGGAATATAGAATATGGTATCCAAGAAGTAAGGAGTTCAATATGATAGCCTACATAGATGTATATTAGGCAATAATTATAGATGATAGGAAGAGTACCAGTGGAAGGACCTTATTCCTAGGTGGGTGCCTAGTGTCATGGATAAGCAAAAAGCAACCATCAATAGCTTTGTCCATTTATGAGGATGAGTACATTACAACAACCTCATGTTACAATCAGGTTCTATGGATGATATAGAATCTAAAAGACAACAAGGTGGAGTATGAAGGTCATAGCCTTATCTATTATGATAACACAAGTGCTATAAGCATCTCAAAGAACCCTGTCATGCACTCAAAGACCAAACACATTCCCATCAAGTATCATTTTTTAAGAGAGTAGCTAAGTGATAAAAGTATCAAAATTGAGTATGTGTTTACACAGGATTATATTGTAGATATCTTGACCAAACCACTTCCAAAGGAAACTTTTGAACACTTAAGATGGGAATTGGGTGTAATTGCTACCTCTCACAATCATTGAAGAGGTCAAGTATTTAGGGGGAGCTAATAATGATCATTATCTCTAAGAACATGTGGGTTTATACAAGAAGGTATGAATGGAGATATGGGTATCATTTTTATCTTATATCTCATAATTTCATTGTTTTATGTGTTTAATATCTTGTTTCTAAGGATTATGATCCAAGGAATTGAAAACATCACTTTGTCATTTATGTCAAAGGGGGAGATAAGGATGATAAGTGTTCATTAAGGTTTTAAATAAATGAGAAATGGGGATATTATTTATCTTTTATTCTATTGATTAAGACTTTGCATTGATGTTATCATTGATGTCAAAGGTTGTTCATGAGGTGACTTGAGAAGGCTTATACATAAGATGACTAGTCTTGTGCATACAGGAGCATGGTGGCCTAGTAAGAAGGGTAGATAAATGATTAATAATATGTTTTATGAAAATTTAACATGTTTATGAAGCATTTTAATACTTATTAAAGTGTCAATATAAGTCTACAGGGGTAGAACCTACAAGACTAACACGTATCTAGACTAGTTCTAGACTCTGCCTGACTTAATGAGGGGTCATGAGATATTGTCAACAAATAAAAAGAATTAAAATTAGTGTTTGATAATTTTATGAGTTTGTTTTTCTTGAGAGTTATTTTTATAATGCATCTACAGTGGTAGGAAGGTGAGTTTCAAGGCCTAGAGTGACTTGCAGTTCAAGGCCTAATGAGCAGAGAGAGTGAGAGTAGGCCTTATGAGGAGTCAAATTCAATTTATTAGGTAATTATGATCATTTGAGAGTTTTAAGAGGTTTTATAGGGTTTATAAAGAATTTTCATGAAATTTTAATTCAAAGTTTGAAATAAAAAGCATTAAAAAGTGGATTTAAGGTCTCTCGAGTGATAGAATGAGGTGTTGCAAACATGAAAAGGAATTTATTATGATAATTGGCATGTGAAAAATTTGCATGAGATCATAAAAAATTCATGTAAGTTTTATAAGGATCCTAGCTAAAATTTACAATAATTGGTTTTCAGATTAAGGGCCCAAGCTTTATGAATGATTGTTAAGATTGTAAGGTGGTATTAACCCTCTCTACAACCTTAATTGTGACCCGATATGGAAGATATTGTTGGAAATGGGTCATAATGAATTGGATGAAATATTTTTATTATTTTATCATGTATTTAAATCTCCTAGGTACCTAAATGTGGCATTGGTTTGGCAGATGAATAAGTGGACCCTACGAAAAAACCATATTTCTCAAAAATTTGCTATTATAGGTAGTGTTAACTGAGTCAAAGTTTATAAATGGATAAAGGTTGTATATTGAGACTTATAAATTATTTCCATGATGTTTTTTAATTATTTTTTAAATCTAATATATAATAAACTAGTCATGGAAGTTGACCTATTACTAACAAGGCCTAGTGAGGAAGATAGTGAGAAAAACTAGGTAGAAGTGAGATGAGATTAGGGATGTGTTGTAATGGATTAGAAAATGGATATAAATGAATTGGGTTATTTTTAAATACCTTTAACACATAATAATAATTTAATTTTTTTAAATTTTTATGCATGGTATAAAGTTTCTCTCAAACTAAATTTTCTAACACAGTGAGGTCTTTGTACAATGAAGCCATGAGATTGCTCTGTAAGACTAATATTGATATTTTAACTTATAATATATTTGTTTTAAGTTTATTTTAGGATTTTTAAGGATAATATAAACCCATATAAAGTTCATGATAGTGATTTTATAGGTGTTATATGTCATTATTTCCATGATTGGGTTTTGAAGCATTTTGGCAGATCTAAGTGGTCATATTGTAAAAGTGAGTTTGAGGATTTAAGCTCTATGTTGAAGTGTATAAAAAACTTGGTTATGAACATAAGGTCATTAATATTATTAATATATGTTTTTTTCCAAATTTTTTTGTTAAATTTGTGTTTGATCTTCAATTATTGTTGACAAACTTTCTGGGTGTGGGAAGGTCTAATTGTGAATAGTGATAATGAGGTGGTCTAAGTAGTGAATTGGAATAAAAATTGGAATGGAAATAAATGGATGTTATCAAGGGTATATTTAAGGTGTGTGTGAAGTATTTAATCTATTTTTATAGGCTCAATAAGTTTCAATAAGGCTAAGTTTAACGTGTTTCTTGATAAGGCCTAATTGCATTAGGTCTTCTTTAGGCCTAATAGTGGTTTTAGTGATTATGAGTGGTGACTGACATATGTAGTGGATGTTTAATGTATAAAAAATGTTATTTGAAAAAATTTAATTTTGATACATGTGTGGAAATTGTTGTCTGATGAAGGTATGTGCAAGCAAGAGTCAAGTATAAAAATAAGGCCTAATAGGCCTAATTGTCTAGGTTGAGAATACAAGTATCTGAAGCGAATAAGATAAAGTTTTGACAAGATGATGTCATATATATACTAAATAGGATATATATAAACCATAATGAATATCGTATAGGGTTACTAAATATTATTATCAAGGTTATTTAACCCAATCAAGCCATAAAAGGGTTAATTGAGTGAATAAGTTAAAGAATAGTTTTGCTTGTATAAGAGGTAATTTTGAGTGTGATATAGAAATAGAATACCATCATAAATTATTATATGGAAAAAATATCAAGGTGGATAGCTTAAAAATGTTAATTGAGTGGGTGATTGATTAGCAAGGGGGTTGTATCCTCCTAGTAAGTTGGTTCTTGTTAAAATCAAGTTGGTGCTTGATAAACTTAGGGGTTGGTGTTCTTTATTGGGTTGATTATCAAATAAATTTGATTAATTGCATTATAGGACAAGTTTTCTAAGATATTTTTTAGTGGGTTTTATTCCCATGAGGGTTTCCCACATAGATCTTATGTTCATATGTTATGTTCTTGCTTCATGCTCATATGAATGGTTTTAAATGCATTGTTTAATCATTATATTGGTTTGAATGGTTAATGGATAATAATTCATTGTGAATAAAAGGTTTTATCAATGATTCAGCCCCCACTCCTTAGTGGTTATGATTCTAATAGATACTGAAACTAAAAATATATAGCATCTCAATCTTGTACATTTTACAAATATCAATTAAGGCTCTACCTTTTAGTTCTATATATCCTTGATATAGAAAGGTTTGTATTTGCCATCTCAATATGACAAAATTCTTATCTATTAGTATAATCCATATCAATATGATGACTTAGGTATCTTGTATAACATAGAAAGCTTAAACCTTGATAAACATTATTCTCTATCAATTTTATATCTATACCTATTTTTAATCCTTATGGACACCATTAGCCATAGAGGGACACTACCACCGATGAAAGTATCCAAATCCTTATCTAGTGTCCAATTTCTAAAAAAATTCGAAAATTACAATGATTTGAAACCTATGGGTTGGCATATTTGTCTTATTGAACCTTACCATGAGATATTTTCAAAAGATGTGGTATAAATACAAGTCTAAGACTTCACATTCCTCATATATCAAATAATAATAAAACACATAATAAAACACCTACTAAATATAAATCAATCAACTAAAAAAATAATTTATTCTACCTACTTACTACCTATTTTCATATCAAGTATAGGAGAAGTCATATTATAGGTTTGAAACATTCAAATAGTATCCCATGAGTGATATTTTTTAAATTATAAGCTATATAAATGCATACATCATCATATAATATATTTTACCCTTGTGCACACACTTTCCCACACATAGGAAATAATTACATAAGAATACGACCCTACTTGGTTGGCTATGTAGGTAGTACCCATTGATATAGTGGTATTTGGGATTAACTTGACATCATGAACTCAATAACCCATTTTTTTTAGTAAATTCATTCCAAGGTTGAACAATGGTGAAGAGCTAGGGTTTGATCAATCAATGAAGAGAGACTACCTATAATTTTTGGAAGTACAATCACTGAGAGGAGGGTGAATCGATGTTTAAAACTTTCTTTCATATGTACTTTAACATTCCTTGAACCATCAAATCAATATAATGATATGGCAATACATAAAGAACCAATCATATGAGCATGAAATAAGAGCATAACACATAAAACACATATATGAGTGGGAAACCCTCAAGTATAAAAAACCCACTATGATCCCTAGAAATCAACTATTGTCCTATAAGATAAAAGATCAATTTCTATTTAGCACCAACTCAACTTGAAGGACCAACCCCAATGAAGTCAAGCACCTACTTGACTAGGCTTTAGCAAGCACTTACAAGGAAGAACCAAATACCTAAGTGAATTAGCACTAAATCAAACACATTATCACACCTATGCTCTAATCTTATGGTCTCATTTCAATATCTCCTTCTACTATAATAATCAATATTTTTATTTGCTTATACTCTACCTATCCAAAAAGGCCTAAAATACCTTGTATATATACTATACTCATGGTTACACACCACTTAGTTATACATACACCTTAAAAATATTATTTCATACATATAATAGGTCTTAGAAAACTTTATGAACATGTTTAAAATGAACTTTGAACCCCTTTTGGTCTGCAAAACTCAATTAGGCCTTATCTCTCTTTTAGGCCTCATAGAGACCTAGTACATTAGGTTTACATCCTTAGCATCAAAGCTTGATTATTATGGACCCAGATGGCCTTCTCTAACAACTAAAAACCATTCAATAAATTATCATAATATCCATACTATCCTCCTCCATGCTTAATTATACTTGTGTCTTTTGTTCATACCATGAAATCTCCTTTAGGACCAACTACACTATTAGGCCCATATACCTCAAAAGTCTATCTTGAAAAAATGAATATCAAATACTCTTATGATATTAAAATATAAAAAATTAAAAATGTATATATAATCTCCATGACTTAGGTTCATCACCAAATTCTTGGAACACTTTCACTCAAGAGATAAAGGCTCAAGAACATCTCTGCAACTTCAATCATGGTGACTTGGACCTCCAACACATATGTAGACACTTTCCATGAATATATATAAATTTAAATGGTACTATGGGATATCTATAACATTATCAAATAGAAATATCATATGGTGTAATGACAAATATTTGTCTTAAAGACTAGTTTATTGACCCTATATCACACAATTTTATTTAAACCAGACAGGTCATTTTGTGAACAAATTTTCACCTTATTCACTAACATAAAAAAATTATTCAAATCATGAAAATGACTTAAAATTCATAAATAAAATGTTCATGCATTTTTCTTGACCAATATGACATGCTTAGACCCTCAAATCCAAAATTTTCATCTATGCCTAGGTTTTTCACTATTCACACCATTAGGTCTATCTACAATTGTCTAACTTGGATGAAAAAATTAGCATACTTGAAGGGTGGAAAACATATATAAACCATCATAGGCATGTATTATGATTCTGTATCTACTTATACCATCCATTTGGTTTTCTTGACCAATGTAAATTTTGAGAGTTATAATAACTTCTTGACAAATAAGACTATATCTGTGTTTTTATCTCTCATCTGACTAACCACCACCACCTAGAGGTATGTGGGAGAGTTTAATACATGTTAAAATATATTTTATAATAATTTGGGTCCATTCTAAGCTGATTTTAAAAATATCTTTCACATCAGGTCCTTATTAGGGTTGTAGGGAGGTTTAACACAGGTTTTGGTGTTAATAATTATTCATAAAGGATTTCCATTTAAATACAAAACCAATGCCTGGAGAATTTATCTAAGACCCTTACCCATCTCTACTTAATATATCAAGTTTTGATGTAGAGGTTACACATGCCAAAAAATGTCTAAAAGTGCTTCTTAGGTCTTGAGACCTCATTTTGTGAACTTGATAAGGCCTAAAATAGTATTTCATGCAATTTAATTCAAACCATGGCCTCAAAATTTGTGAACATGCTTAAATAAAAATATATTACCTCTTTATATAATCACATATGCATAGTTTCCTTTAAATCTGATCTTCATGCTTCATTAGGCCAAGCAAGGTCTAAGAGAGATCTAGATGTAGACCTAGATTAAAGGTCCTAAATTTAAATACTCACTTTGAAACATTTATTAGTGAATCCACACCTTATTCTCATGCTCACATAACCTTAATAAACTCTCACATGCCTAAGTTTACTCACCTCATCATGCCATCAACCCATATCTTCACCATGTCATGACTAGACTCAAGCTTCCAATGCACTTGACACCTTGACCTATTTCTTAAATAAAACATCAAAAAATTAGACATAAGACATCACAACACAATAATATCATTGCACCATTCTCATTTTTATGAAAAAAATCTTCCATATCTTCATACAAACCTAATACCACATGACCAAGCTTCCTTCACATGGCTCACCCTAAAACTCTTCATGCCATGACTATGATGTACTATACACATACATTCCTCCACATATACCTCTTTATATCATGACATTAGTGACTTGTATATACCTCTTCATAAAGTATGCCTACTTTATAGCCATTAATTGTCTTCAAACACTCTTTCATGACATGTACCTTCCATGCTCATAACATTCATGGCAACTCTCATTCATGCAACACTCTCTCTTTCATGAATTAGTTTACTCATTACAACTCTCATGACCACACTCTTACATGTACCTTGACATATAAAATGTTTTCAAATGTCCTTAGTCACCTTTGACATCAATCTTCATGAGATGCTTCTTGATTTAAACCTTAACATCAATGACCTTTACTTTCATGCAGTCACAATACATTATTTGCCTTCGAATTCTCTCTTGCCTTATAATTATCTCAAGAAAACATACTTCAATGACAAAATTATCTCAATGTACACATTGCTAACTAGACTTAGTCACTTTTAACATCATCATGCTTCCAACTAATAACACAATCTCAACAAGATACTCATATCCACAATACTCACTCACTAATCAACACTCTCTTTATGCCAATATCATGCTCAAGCACTAAACCAAACAAAACTTTGAAATTAATGACCGTTGTGCCTTTACATGATGCATCCTTTTGACATCAATGAAAATAACATGCCAACAAACTCCCCCTTTGTTATTGATGGAAAAGACACTAGAATCTAAAATCACTTCAAAAATATACTTTTCCCATCTACTCATTCTCCCCCTTTTGACATTAATGACAAAGGGTCTTCCAAAAACTATCATCTTCTCCTTGGACCTAAACTTCAATAAATAATATAATGAGCTACTAACAAAAAATCACCTTAGGATCATACCAGTTTTTGTAGAAAACTTTTGAAATACTTGAACTCTACCTCAATAAACCCTAATTCTTATGACTTCTATGTCGCTATCTTGACACTTCCCAAATAGAGTTATAAATCTCCCCATAACTCCATACTCTCCTCTTGAGTCACAAGATGGAAACCACTCTTGATCACTCACTAGGCTATCCCACTTCTAACACCAGTTAAAGAATTAGGGACTCCCCCTTTGCCTTCATAGCTTATGATCATCAATTGAGTTATCAGGATTCTCAAACCATCCTCAACTTCCTTCAATCATCTTGATACCAATACCAATTCTCAACACAAATCGATCTATCAACTATTAGAAACACATAACTACTTTTTGATTACCTCTCATATACCAATTGACTACACAAGCTTTCATCATGCTTCTATCTTTGTCAACAACATTGAACTTATCTTTATGACCATATTGGTCTTGTAGACCAATTCATATTCCATATGTCTCTAGACATAATCCTATGTTTAGACTTGCATTCCATACCATGAATCCTCATGAACTGATCCCTAGAATCAATGCTCATACTAACCAAAACTCCTTTCACTTTGTCATACAAGATAAAAATAAAACAACTCATACCTTGCAACACAAATTACCTATAATCCTCTCAAAATGAATCCTTCTTTGACTATAACCGCATGCTTCTAATGATAGAAGAGTGTCTTAATAAATCCTAATGAAGTCACCTCTTTCCATAGGGCTATCAAAACATCATGAACTTAGGAGATTCCTAGATCTCCAAACCACTCTTCTCAATCATCTTTAAATTATGAGACTAATAGTCCCTCCTTAGAATCTACATAGGCTTGACTGAGGAATTCAACTCATCCACCTTATCATCCTTCTTTTCTTTGACTGCTTTGTCAATATATGCAGATAATGAGTGTTCTTGACATTCCTTCACTTATGATTCTTTCTCTACCTTAGTAATCCATATTGACTCTTGAACTCAATGTGATCATTACTAACTTTCTTTGGCTTCTATATAAATGTTTGACCCTTATTATGCACTCTAAGAGCTTCATATACTTTTTGAAGTCTAGAAGGCCTTCTAACTCTATTAAGGTAGAATCTTGTAATGTGTCCCATATTATGACAACTATAACAAACAACATTATTGTACTTGCCTCTTAACTGATCACTCCTTTCATGGTCCCATGATAACTCATCCCTTGAGACCACTCTATAATCACTTTCTCTATGACCAAAGCTATGACAAGTAAAAAAAAACCACTGAAATAATTGGAATACCTCATTACATTAGGCTGCTTGATTGGTCTCTTCATGTTGAATTTCATGTTGGTACTCTTGACTTGTGGATGATAAATTTGAGTCTCAAATTTGACTCTCTTTATTGTATTTTTTGTCTTATTTGAATACAAGACCTATCTTTTCATGTCGAGACCTTTGACCACTCAGAATATCACAAATAACTTCAATACTCTTTTCAAATTTATGATGTGTCTTCAACTTGATTATTTTTTGGTCCAATTCTAACCTTAATGACTCCAATTCTATTCCAAACTTAGTGCATTCCTCCTCCTTGGTCTTGAGACTTGCAAAAACAATCTCAATCTAAGTTTATAGCTCTTTGATGATGTCCTCATGTTCATTGGTTTTGTTACTTAGTCTCTCTTCAAAGAGATTGATTTGGTCCTCATAATTCTTAACCAATGATCTCATTTTCTTATTCTTCCTTCTTTGAAACTTCAAATCCTCTAGAGTAATCATTAATTCTGCCTCAAGGTTCACTTAAACCTCTTCTTCATCTGATTCTTCATCATCCATAAAACTTTTCCTTTTTGAATATCCCTCATTGTCTATTTCTATATCCATGAATAAGGTTTCATTTTTGTCATGATCAGTACTATCATCATTATCAAATGTACTCGTGTCACTTAAATCAAATGAGTTACTATCTTCTTTGGTATAAAATCTTCTCTTGTTCTTGAATGACCTTTTCATGCCTTCATACTTCCTGAAACCATTTTTTCTCTTATCAATCTTATAGATCTTCTTATTATCACCATGATGTTCATCATGTTTTTCATCATGCTCAATCTTATCCTTGTTAGGAAATTTAGAGGCAAAGTGACCAATCTTACCACACTTAAATCATTTGAATGGAAACTTACCTTTATACTTACCTGATAATTTTATTAGTTTTATAAAAAACATGGATTCTATCTCGTCATCATCAATGTCTATGTCAACATCATCCTTGACCTTATTATCTTGTGATTTTTTCTCAGCTTTGAATGCAACTTCCTTCTTGTAAGGTCTTCCATCACTTGTTCTCATTTCATAAGTAGTCAAGATGCCATGAATATCATCCATCTGAAGTATGTTAAGATCTTTTATCTCTTCCATAGTAGACACCTTTGAATCAAACTTAGATGTCACGGATATTAATACCTTTTAAACTATAGTTGATTCTTACAACTTCTCTCCTAGACCTATGATGACATTTACCACTTCATCTACTCTTAATAGATAAGATGCAATGTTTTCATCCTTCTTCATTCTTAGACTTTCAAACTACCTTTGGTGGGTCTAAAACTTTTCCAACTTGACTTTACTGTCTCCTTCATAAATGGTCTACAACTTTACAAAATTCCTTTGGTTGTATCACAATGCATGACCTTTTAAATTATTCCTCTAAAAGACCACATAGAATTTCATTCATTACCTTAGAGTTGTTCTCACTTACCTTCTTTCCTACTATGTTAGTTGGTGGTGTATAAGGTGGAGTAAATCCATCAACAATAGATTTCCATATGTCATAACCCAATTACATTAGATAGGTATTCATTCTAATGTTCTAAAATGCATAGTTTGTTCCACTAAAAAGAGGAACCTTATTAGTTGAGAAACTTTCTTGTGTTTGATGACTAAAAATGCTTGTGCTTCTAGGATCTTCTTTAAGCTGTTAGGCCTAATTCAAATGACCAAGATCTGATACCAATTATTGGAAGAATAATCACTGATATCAAGGGTGAATCATTGTTTAAAAATTTCTTTCATATATACTTTAACATTCCTAGAACCATCAAATCAATACAATGATATGACAATGCATAAAGAATGAATCACATGAGCATGAAATAAGAGCATACCACATAGAACACATATATGAGTGGGAAAACATTAAGGGGAAGAAAAACCACTATGATACATGAAATTTTAATACTATATTATAATACAAAATATCAAATTATGTTGAGCACCAACTCAACTTGGAGAACCAACCCCAATGAAGTCAAGCACCCACTTGACTAAGCTTTTGCAAACACCTACTTTCAAGGAATCATAAACTCCTTAAATGAATCATCACCAAATAAAACATGTAATCACACATATTATATGTTATTATGGTCTCATTTCAATATCTCCTTCTACTGTAACAAGATATATTTTTATTCATTTATACTCTATATATCCAAATAGGCCTAAAATGCTTTGTATATATATTATACTCATGTTTACATACCACTTAGTAGGACATACACCTTCAAAATATTGGGTAAGCCATATAATAGGTATTATAACACTTTATTAACATGTTTCAAATGAAATTTGGACCCCTTTTGATCTGAAACACTCAATTAGTCCTCATCTTTCTTTTAGGCCTCATGGAGACCTAATTGCATTAGGTCTATCTTCTTTTCATAAAAGCTTGATTATATTATGCCTAGATGGACTTATCCAACAACTAAAATGAATTAAATAACTTATCATAATAACTATAATTACCATTTTCATTCGTAATTAGACCTATGTATTTTGTTCATACCATGAAAGCTCCTTTGGTACCAACTACCTTATTAGGCATGTGTACCTCAAAAGTATGTCTTACAAAAATTAAGTTAAAATACCCTTAGGATACTAAAATATGAAAAATTAAACATTTATATACATTACCCATGACATCTAGTTCATCACAAAACACTTGGTAACACTTTCACTTAGGAGATAAAGGCTCAAGAACATCTTTGCAACTTACTCACTTAGAACTGCCAATTTACCTCAAAGACCAGTCATGGTGACTTGGAAATCTAACACCTATGTAGACACTTTACATGAATATTTAATCATGTAAATTTTCATATTATATATATATATATATATATATATATATATATATATATATATATACCATTATTAAATAGAAGTATCATATGGTCTAATGACAAATATTAGCCTTGCAAACAAATTTATTGACCCTGTATCACACAATCTTATTTGAACGAGATAGGTCATTTTTTGAAATTTTCAGCATATTCACCGACCTCCAAAAAATATTCCAATAATTAACATGACTTATAATTCATAAATAAAATATTAATGCACTTTGTTGCACCAATTTGACATGCTTAGACCCTTAAATTCATCTTTTTATCTCTGTCTAGGTTTTTGACTATTCAAACCATTAGGTCTGATTAAAACTGGCTAACTTGGATGACCAATGTAGAATTATTAAAGTGTGAAAAATATATATAAACCATAATGGGCATTTATTATGAGTCTATGTCTAATTATACCATCCATTTGGTTTTCTTGACCAATGCAACTTTTAAGAGCTCCAATAACATCTTGGTAAATAAGCCTGTATCTATGCATTTTCTCTCTCATCTAACTAACCACCACCACCACATAGAGGTACCTAGGAGAGTTGAATAAATGATATAATATCTTTGATATAAATTTGAGTCCATTCTAAGCTGATTTAAATAATCTTTCACATCAGGTCTTTATTAGGGTTTTAGGGAGGTTTAACATAGGTTTTGGTGTTAAAAATTGTTCATAAAGGACACCACTTAAATAAAAAACCAATGCTTAGGGATTTTATCTAGGACCCTTACCCATCTCTCCTTAACTTCTCTAGTTCCCATTTAGAGGTTATGCATGCCAAAAATTGTCTGAAAGTGCTTTTCAGGTCTTGAGACCTAATTCTATAAACTCAAGAAGGCCTAAAACAATGTTTTAAAACTTTGTGAACATGATTAAAAAACATATCTTACCTTTTTATGTGATCACATATGCATACTTAGCTTTAAATCTGATCTTCATGCCGTATTAGGCCAAATAGGGTCTAAGAGAGGTCTAGATGTAGACCTAGACTGAAAATCTTACCTCCAAAGACTCAGTTTAAAAAAATTATAAGTGCATCCACACCTTATTATCATTCTCACACAATCTTAACAAACTCTCACATTCCTAAGTTCACTCACATCATCATGCCACAAGCCCATATCTTCACCATGTCATGATTAGACTCAAGCTTCTAATGCATTTGACACCTTAATCTGTTCCTTCCATATCATGACCTCAACAAAACATCAAACAAGTATACATAAGACTTAAAAACACACTCATATAATTTCACCATTCTCATTATAATGAAAACAATATTTCATAGCCTCATATAGACCTAAAACCACATGACCAAGCTTCCTTCACATTGCTCACCTTGAAACTCTTCATGTCATGACTTTGCCATACTATGCACATACATTCCTCTGCACATAACTTTTTATATCATGACATAAATAAATTTTACATACCTCTTTTAACACTATGATTCTTTTTTAGACATTAGTTATCTTCAAACACTCTTTCATGACCTGTACCTTCCATGCTCACAATATTTATGACAATTCTCATTCATGCAACACTCTTTCTTTCATGAATGAATTTACTCATGACAACTCTCATGACCACACTCTTCCATGTACCTTGACATATCACATGATGATATTTATCTTTAGTCACCTTTGACATCAACCTTCTCAAGATTCTTCTTGATATCAACCTTGACATCAATGACATGTACTTTCATGCAACCATAATACATTAGTTGCCTTCAAATTATCTCTTGCCTTCAAATTCTATCATGACAACATCCTTTAATGATAACATTATCTCAATGTACACATTAAAAATAGGCTTAGTAACCTTTGAGATCATCATGATACCAATTGAGAACACATTCTCAACTTGCTACTCATATCCATAATACTCACTCACTAGTCGACACTCTCTTTATGCCACTACCATGCTCAAGCACTAGACCAAAAAGACCTTTGACATAGATGACCATTATTACTTTCAATGATGCTTCCTTTTGACACTAATGAAAAAAACATTCCAATAGTATCTTAGATCTAAGTACACTAGTAGAAAGGTGACAAAAAACCTAAAACAATAAATTTGGTCACATCTAGATCTAGTCATTTTTTTTTAAGATCTAGATCATAGTAAAATATTAGATAAGATGGTAGTGTCCTAATCTAATGGTAGTGTATACAGCCACATAAGTGTATTTTTTATATTCTAAGTATTTATCTAGAATAGTGATCCTACATAATTTACACTTGTTTTTATTCTAGATCATCTTGTGTACAATAAGCCAACTAAGTACCATTTTTTTAATTTATTGTAATATCTTTTAATAGATGTACTTTACTATTTTTTAGCAATATAAATTTTACAAATTCATAATAGTTTTAATCTATGTTTTATATTAATTGGCCTATTATATATTAATTTATCACCATTATGCTTGAACTTCCTCTATATTCTTAACCCTATCCACCATTTCTAAAATTTGAGGGTTAAACAATAAGTCACTCATCTCAAAATAAGAGTTAATTGTATCATATCATGTGTAAATATCTAATCATGTATAATCATGTCAACATGTGGATAATATGATATTGTAGTAATATATTTAAAATATGTAATGCAAGACATATAAGTGTGATGTCAAGATAGATATATCAATTATGCACAATGTAGTAACCATCACTTATATGAGTAATAAATAATACTATGTAGTAATGAGGTGTATGATATAAATCATGGAATCACACACGAAGGATAAGTGTGTGATATATTTCATGTCACTCACAAACTCAAAAAATCTTAGAAAGACCAAAATTTCAACAAGCTCAACAGATAATGCTAGATTAATTCATTCATAAGCATGAATGGTCACAAATTATTCCAAGGGTTAAACTAATGGACATAAATATGTCACATAAAACAAGGCCAAGAGCCACACAAAAGGGACACAAATATGTCACATTGAACAATGATAAGGGCCACATGAAATTTACATAAAGATGTCGCATTAAACAAGGCCAAGGGCCATATGTAAGGGACATGGATATGTAAAAAAAATAGACAATATATGACTTGCCTATCATGTAACATAAATAACTTTAATGAAACATATAACAAGTGAAAACTAGTCTACACCATCCATGTATATCAATGACACATCATATTAAATTAGTATATCCATAAAATATTATGTAAGATATGAGTAATTAACAAGACATGTGCACAAAATATAGATAATTCAACATGGTAAGAGGTCATATAAATATATAAACTTTAGTAGGGTAGCTTGTATATATATGTAGTTAAATTTTGGTTGGACATTTAAATACATCATCCATTCCCATTGTATGAAATTTAAACACACCCCTTGTATGAGGTATGCTTGGAACCTTATTTTTTATTAAATTGGGTGCTCTTGTGTGTGTGTTTGATTACTTGTTGATTTTGTATTGTTACTCTCTAGACATTACTATGATCTATATCATGCATTTCAAAACTTAATATAATCACATATTATGATCTAAATTGATATATCTAATTGAACATGTTATCCCTATATGCTACATGATTCATACACTGATTATACATCCACATTATCATTTTGAGTTAAGGTGACTACCATATTCTATTTCCCTCACCTAAAAATGGGGCATGGCATAGAAGCATGACCTCCAAATTTTTCATAGTTTGTAAATTTTAGTGGGGGAATGTAATAAAAACATGACATCCACACTTATACACCATATTAGTATCTATAAACTTCATTGGGGGCATGCCACAAAGACATGACCTCCACACTTGTATAAAAATCCATGTTTAGTTCCATGATTTAGATATACACTTGGGTCAGAATCCTATACATTGCATTAATTTTTAATATGTTTTAAACATATGTTTTAATATTTATGACACATATACTCCAAATCAAACATATTATAGTTAAATATTCCATGTTATTGCACTAAAAATCACAAACTTATCAATTATACTATTCACTAGGACACACCAATTACACTCAGATGTATTGTTATTGAGCCTTTTCTAATTCAAAAGTTATTTAATTTTATAGGTTAAATTGATAGAATCATTCAAACTCACCAAATTTATATATTGGAGTGATTAAATCATCTAATATCACTACATTTATAGGATGAGTTGATTGAATCACTCACCCTCACTAGATTACATATTCACACTTGAGTTGTGCAATTGAGATATAATGATCTCAATGGCCATGTAAAAACTCATATTTTGTACTATATCAGGGGAATAATACCTTAAAATATCCCTCCTCAAATTTATAAGGTTCATTTTTGAACCTTTTCCATCTCCAATGCTTCATAAGGAAGCATCTTTACCAAGTCAAATCATCAAGAGATAACATGGTTGTAGCAACACACAAGTGTACTCTTTGTTCTCTTTATTTTCAAGCATTTAAATTATTTAAAATTTTATATTATTTTTAGTGATTTATATTATAACATGCTCTTGGTTACATGTCATACATTAGAAAAGTACTCAAAGTGGGCACATACAAAGGCAACATGTGTTATACAAACCTAAGAACAAATTTATTTCCTTTAACCTTTTAATTTCATCCTTATGAATTAATATATTGAATGGGGGGATGTAGATATTAAATTTAAATATTTATACAATCTCATTCCTTTATATTTTACAAATATCAATTTGGGATCTACCCATCATTTCTAGACCTCCATGTTGTTGAAAGGCTTGCATTAGCCATATCATTATGCATAATTGTTTATCTCTTGGTCTGATCCATATCATTATTATGAACTACATATCATATAATACACACAAATATTAAAACCTAATAAAAATAATTCACTATCAATTTTAGATCCATACATATTTTCTATCCTTCTATACACTACCAGCCATAGAGGGACACTACTGCCTAGTATAGTGTCTAGATCCTTATCTAATATCCAAATTCCAAAATTTATCCAAATTGAAAATGATTTGAAACCTATGGGTTAGACTATTTGTATTATTTAACCCTAACTTGAGATGTTTTCAAAATGTGTGGTATAAATAAAATTATAAGCCTTTTCATTCATCATCTAGCAAATACCTGTTAAAGCTAAATCAATCAACTGCACAACCAAGTTATCTACCATATTCATCCATATTTTCATGTAAATAATATTAGAAATTATATTATAGGTCTGAAGTATTTAAATATAAGCCCATGAGTTATATTTATCAAATTACAAGCTAGATCATTATATGCATCATCATATAGTATATTGCACCCCTATGAACACACTTTCCCACACATAAGGGAGAACCAAATAAGTCTAAGGCCCTCCTTGAAGTATTGGATATTTATGTAGTTATCACTAATATAGGATTATTTTATATTATCTTGATACATAATCCCACTAACCCATTTTTTACCAAACTCATTCCAAGAGTAAAGAAGGATAAAGATCTAGGTTTTGATCAATCAACAAAGAGTGACCACCTATATCCCAAATTTGATTACACCTAAATAAAGGTGATAAAAAACCCATAAAAATGAATTTTTTTACATTTATATCTAGTAATTATTTTATATTGGACACCTGCATCACATTTATACACTAAAATTGATGGTAGTGTCCAGATCAGATGGTAGTGTCTATGGCCACACAAGTGCAATTTTTAGAATTTGATGACTGATCTAAAATATTTATCCTACATATTTTAAATTTGTTTCCAATATATATATATATATATATATATATATATATATATATATATATATATTCCTATGCATATTAAGCTAAATACCATTATTTATTATAATATATTTCAATAAATATACTTTTTTATTTTTAATAATCTTAGTTGTATAAATTTAAAATATTATTTATCTAATTTTTATATTAATTGGCCTACTATAAATTAGTTTATAACCCTTAGGATTTTAATTATATATTCTTAAACCTATCTACACATCCTAAAATTTTAAGGTTAAACACTTGGTGAACCAAACTTTGGTCTTAAAACCCTAGTTTGACCTAGGGTTTATTGAATTACTATTTTTATAAATTGTAATTTCAAATTTCAAAGTGTTAAAAATTAAAAAATTAGAATTTATTTTCATAAAATAATGTTTAATATGGATACATCCATTATTTACTTCATTATCTAGTATATAGTTGTAGTCATGGTTTATCATGTTAAATCAATTAGTGATATAATCAAAATAAATAATAAAATAAATCAATGTAAAGAGAGTGTTTTAAAACAAGATCAAACTTTAATATATCTATATAACTCTTTTTGTCATAATATAGAGTCAGTTTCTTGATGTCAACATGCATGCTCCCAACTCTTTTTACCTCATAGATCCTATTAGAGTGACAAATACTATCCCACTCCAATTATTCACCCACAAATTATATTGGATCATGTGGTCCACACTATCACTACACAAAAAGGTAAAGGTGCTCAACCTATCCCACCACTTGTTAATATACAAAAGGTTCCTCCTAAGACTAAAATAGTGATTAAAAGTAAGGGATATGATGTTATCAACTAATTGATAAATACACATGCTAAATTTTCAATATTCAAGATTTTAAAACAATCTAATATATATAAGGATATTATATATGAAGCATTGCATGAAACACAAGTACCAAGTGATATATAACCAAATTAAAAAATTAATGAGTATATACGTATCAAAATCCAATAATACATCAAAAACTATAATGTAAATGTCATTATCACTGCTCAAAATATCTTGTGTATTATTGGGAACCATATAAGGCCTAGGATGTTATGGGGTCCATTGTATATTAGGAAAATATATTGGATATTTTGTTTAATGTGGAACACACTAAAATTTCCATGGTGTTAGCTTATTATGTGATATCATAGATGATGGAATTTTTAAGTCCTAAATAACACTTTTATGTGATGACTACTATAAAACTCACTTCCTAGGAAGTCAACTATTCTATTGTGAACCAAGTGTGTAGGATGTTTTTTAATATGTATAATTATTAGCTTTGTATAATGATCTTGAGTAGGTGTGACAATAACCTCTATATAATTATACTAAATAGGTTTAAAAACTAACTATGGTGGTGGTGGGAGTAGAGGAAAAGAAACCACTAGATTATTAGGGTAGCCATATTGAATGCCTAAACTATTATTATATTTTTTTAGTGTACATAATTGATACATTGATGCACTATATATGGTACAACATGTATATTATATATCCAAGAGTGTTCCAAAAATATATTGAAAAACTTGTTACTTGGTAAGATTAGGAATTAATTAGCTACTATAATAGAGACCATATGAAGAGATATAACAGTGTATCTAAGAGTGTCATGTATATGTCCATCAAATCCATTAACTTGTCTTGTATTATCCTGCATATCCTTTGTTGAGAATGGTCATTGATGTTAGGTTGTCATTGATGTCAAAGAGAGCATGAGATACTAGTGCATTAATGAAAAATAAGCTATACTTGATATATTTAAGGTGTGGTCATGTTTTAGAGACCATATGGGGTGTTATGAGTGCTTATGAAATTTAAAGGAATTCATCAAAGTAGTCATATGAGTGTCAAGGTTCAAGTAGTTATCTTGATAGATAAGGTTGAGTAAGAAGATTTATGACATCAAAATTTACATGTGTGGTAGTATTAGAAGGAAATGATCACATGGTGATTTTTAGGTTTGAACCTAGTTTACATGGTCCAATATTTAGGTCATGAGGTTATGTATATAAAAAGATATCATGGTGAAAAGTTGGCATTCCAAGCAGATTGCAGTGGTTCCCATACTTAGCAAAATTTGTGATATCAAAGATCTATGGTGAGAATTTAATTGGGTAATGAAGATATACAATGAGTGATTAATATAAATAGATAATGATATAATAGAGAGAATTATACTTGTTATATAGAGATCAATGGTGAGTATGAATTCAATTAGTCAAAGATCCTTAGAATGAATGTCATGAATACATGTGTCACATTCACAGAGTTTGAGCAATAGAATAAAGATCAATAGAGCATGTTAAACCATAAATATAAATATAAATGGTGCACATTAGTTAATAAGTCAAATAAAATTCTCATAAGGCACATGGGGATGCCAAGTGGTAGAAGTTCATTGGAGACTGACTTCAAGGTACACAAAGGGCACACAAGGCTACCAAGGGGTTTGATCTCGAAAGAAAGGATCTAAGAGAAATGGTGAGATATGTAGGTTAAAGTTAGGAAGATATTAAGGATATAAATAGAGCATAATTTATCTAGATTTTAGGGATCATAATATGAAGACACGTGTCTATAATTTTTGCATTTACTAGTGACCGTTGGTATTTGAAATTAACAAAGGAAAAACCAGTGTTGAGTATTTTTCTTATATCTTTTGATCTAGGATGAATTTGAAGGTGATGTAAAAGGAAAATTTGTAAATGAATTAAATATTAATCCATTAAAAATTATTATAATATTTTAATTTTTGTATAGTTTCATATATTGAGCTCCAAAGTTGATTGTGTTTTTGGTCATATTATGTATGTGAATAGAGAAGGATATTTGAGTTGTTCTTGACAGTATTTTGATGTTTAAAGATGAAATATATATTGGATAGTGTTATATACTATATTAGAAACATTTTTATGGATTTTTTAGGTTTTACCAATCCATCTTCAGTATGAATAATTACTTAGAAGTTGACTGCGCTTGTTGAATGCTCTAACAGATTGAGTGACCATGTTGCAGGGGTGAGTTAAAGGTGTTTTGAGAAAAATTAAAGAAGTAAACGAGTATGAAGATGTTATATAAGTATATAAGGCTTATGATAAATTATTATATGTCATGATATTCCCTTGATTAGATATGGAGAGTCAAAATAGTATAACTATATTTTGACTGTGTGACCAGCCTGAGTGGTCATTATGAGCGAGTTGTTTTGAGTGCTTAGAGACTATGTTAAAGTATATAAATCACAAGAAGGAGTTTAATAAGTATTGAAGGGTTAACCCATGTGATCTAATAATATGGATATGTGAAATAATTTAGTGTTTGCTTCATAAGTTTGAGACTCTATTTTCTATATATGAAGACCTAAAGAACAAGGAGACTTAATTAGTAGGTTCAAGTATTGAGTTGGTGTTGTAGGTGGAATGGACACATGAGGGAGTGATCAAGGGTATATTAGAGATATTTTTGATGTGTTTGAATATTTTTTAGAAGCTAAAAGTAACCCAAGGAGTTGAAGTTGTAACATATGATTATGAAGGACTAATTATTTTAGGTCTCACAAAGACCTAATGGTGGTTTGGAGCCAATGAGGTATTGACCAACCTAAGGAGTGTGTGGTTATTAAATGTAACATGTATGAGGACTTATTTCAAAGGTATACCAAGTATGGTAAGCATATTGGCTGACCAAGATGGATTATACCAAGAGAGTGGTATAAATACAAGCCATTGTTGGCCTATTTATGTTGGTTATGGTTTTGTGGATTCAATCAAAGGAGAATTTTTTTTAAAGAGAAGGTATAGGTAATTAAGGACCAATACAGAGTGAAGAAGATAAGTCATGATTTTATGATCAAGATGATGTAGGAGGAAACATAGTTCATTGGAACTAATGAGCCTAGAAGAGGTAGTTTGAGCGAGTTAGTCCTAGAGGTAGATTGAGAGAGATTGGAGGTGAAGAGTGCAGACAAAGATGGTCATCATCAGTTGAAGATAAAAAATAAGTGTTTAAGATTATATATTCAATATATTTGAGTGGGTTTTTATTTTTCTAGGGGGTTGGATCCTCCTTACAAGATAAATCTATCTAAATGTCTAATTGTTGTGGGTGCTCAGCTAGATAGGGGCAGTATCTCCTTGTGGGATCGGTGTCTCACTAAACTAAGGTATGGGTGTTCCTTGATCTATTTTTACTAGTATAAATTTTGTATCTTGTTATTATAGGACTGTATTCCATATTTCAGGGTTTAATGGGTTTTATGCCTAATAGGGTTTCCCACATATATCATGTGTTTTGTGTTTGATCTTGTTTTATCTTCCATTTTCATTATTATGAATGATGTGTATGATTCATGATTGTATGTGTTCAATGGTTAAGGTTTTAAAGGGTTTAGAATTGGATTGAGTATATAACATCAATAATTTACCCTCCTTCTCTCTCAGTGATTTTACCTCTAATAATTGGTATCAGAGTGGGTCCATTTGGAGTAGGTATAACAACCTAAAGGTGATCCTAAGTAGAATAAGATGGCTAAGCAATTGAAGAAAGAGAATCAAGAGTTAAAGGATCAAGAAGAGATTATTTATGCATGTCTAAAATAAAGTGAAGAAAAGTGCAATCAGTATAAGGCATTTTTTTATAAGTACAAAGGTAAGATGAGAGAGTATCTCAAAATAAGATCATGGCCTCAAGATTTAAGGCTATAAAGGATGAGTGCATCAAGCTAAATAAGGAGATAGAATCCTTGAAGGCAAGCTCAATATTAAAATATGATAAATATAAGATCAAAATTCTTAAGGATTAATTAAGAATTACAAATACCAATCTGAGTTCAAAAGAGGAAGAATGCAGACATCTCAAAACTCGGTTAGAAGAGACAAATGCCAAGTTGAATTCAAATCAAGGTGAACATGATGAGATGAAGTCAAATATTGATTCTATAAAGATTATTTAAGATAAAGCATTATGTATATTAAAGGATGACATGACTAAAGAAGCTAAGAGGGATAAGGCGACTATCCAAGATCTCTAAATTTAGTTAGAGGCTGCAATTTCAAGTATGAGAGATAAAGAGGACGAGAGTGTTCAATTGAAGACCAAGCTAGATTCATTGAAGGATGAAAATGAGCAATTTTTTGTTAAGGTTAAAAAGACTAAGAAAGAGAAAGAGATGTCAACTCAAGACAAGAAGGTGAAAAGACTGATTAGGCAACTAAAAACTATAAGGTATGAAAGTTCATTTCATGGTCATTGTTTTGCATGTAATGTTTTTGGTCAAAAGGCAAGAAACTATAGAATGAAGAGTAGCTGGTCAACTAGAGGTATGGATAATGTAATCTAATATAATTGTCATGAAATGGGACATATTGCTATATTCTACCCTAAAATGCATGGGAAAAAACTAACCCAGGGATGGAGACCTAAGATAGTTAAGCTTGAGCATAATGAATCTAAGAGACAAGATAGTATGTTTACTAAGATTCATAATATTCATCAAGTAGAAGGTATGAATGATGTTATTTATTTTAGTTATCATCAAGTGTGTCATATTTTAATATATTTTAAAAGTAAGATCTCAAGTCATAATAAGGTGTATGGACATCCTAGAGTGCTCAAGAAAGGTCAATCCTTGGTATGGAAACCTAAGGAAGTAAAAACCAAGAAAACTAATTCAGTTGAGCTGAAAGATCAAGGTGGAATACTTGCTAAATCAAAAGAGGAATCACATATAAAGAAGGTTCAGGAATGCCAAAAGAATATGTCATTTATCTAGATAGAAAAGGAGAATCAAAAGTCAGTTCAAGTTGATCTCAAAGAAAAGACCAAGGTGATAGTTGAGGCTAATTTTGAGGTGTGTATGGATACAAGTAAACATCTTGTTATTTTTGAACAAGTCTCATGTGAAGAACATCATTTATCAATGTCTAGTGATGAGGTATGTCATGAATATTTGTTGTCTCCATATATTATCAATTCATTATTAAAAGAAAAGGATAATATTGTAGTGGATGAGCAAGTTTCTTCTATTAAGTCTAAGAAAAAAAAGAACTATCAATTTTAGATGACCAAGGAGGAGATGGAATATGAGGAGTTATGGGAAAATCCTAGTTTCACATTGCTCTAGGACATTATGGTGTCTTTATCTAGGATTCAAGGAGACACTTGATAATCAAGAGGAAACATGGTGGATATCAGTTGAGCTTTGGTTCATGTTTTAGGACAAGAATATCATTTGAAGATGTGTTTGGCTAAGGGGGAATTAACTCAATGAGCTTGAGTGGATTGAAGAAGATGTGCATGATGTGAGGGGAATCATAGGTGAAGATGCTTCAATCATGATAGAAGTGTGAATATGTTTACTAAAATTGTGAATTCAAGAAGATTGATATGATGACTTGATCAAACCAAGTCATGTGTTTTGAAAAGATATTGAATCTTCATGTATGAGCAAAGAGAGCTTGTGAGTTATATAGGTAGATAGGTCTAAGGATCAAAGAATCCCAAGTTTATATTGGTGTATGTCAAAGAACATATGACATGAGATGGAGCTTAATGTTAGGGGGAGATTTATAAGCTCTATGAGTAGTTTGTCAAGTCAATGATCAAGTTGGCATATTGAGGAAGAGACCATTTTTCATTAATGTCAAAGGGGGAGAAAAATTAGTAAGAAGTCATTTTGAGGGTTTTTTTATATCAATGACAAAAGGGGAGATTATTGAGCATGGTCATTGACATTAAAGAGAGAATGAGATACTAGTGCATTAATGACAAAGAAGTTGTGTTTGATAGCTTGATGGTGTGGTCATGTTGTAGAGACCCTATGGGGTGTTATGTGTTCTTAGAGTGCTTATAAAAGTGAAATGAATTCATCAGAGTAGTCATATGAGTGTCTAGGTTCAAGTAATCATATTGATAGATAAGGTGAGTGAGCAGATTTATAACATCAACATTTGCATGTATGGTGGTGTCAAAAATAAATGATTACATGGTGATGTTCAGGTTTGAGCCTAGTTTCTATGGTCCAAGTTTCAAGTCATATGTTATGTATATAAAATGATATCATGGTGAAAATTTGGACTTCTAGGTAGATTGCAGTAGTTCCCATACTTAGCCAAATTTATGATATCAAAGATTTATGGTGAGCATTTAATCAGGTGATGAAAATCTATGGAGAGTAATTAATCTAAATAGAGAAGGATATAATGGCAAGTTTTATACTTTTCAGATAGAGATCAATGATGATCACAAAGTTAATTAGTCAAAGATCCTAAGAATGTATGTGATGAAGACATGCCACATTCACAAAGTTTGAGCAATAGATCAAAGATCAATAAAGCATGTTCAACCATGGAGAGAAAGATAAATGGTATGAATTAGTAAATAAGTCAAATATAATACTTATAAGGCATGTAGGGATTCCAAGTGGTATTATTTCATTGGAGACTGACTCAGGGTACACAAAGGGCACATGGGGCTGCCAATTGGCTTGATCTCAGAAGCAAGGATCTAAGATCAATGGTGAGCAATGCATGTTAAATTTAGGAGGATAGTAAGGAGATTAATATAGTGTAATTTATATATATTTTAAGGAGCATGATATGAATACACATGTCTACAATATTTTAATTTACCAATGACTATCAGTATTTGAAATTAACAAAGGAAAATCCAATGCTAAGTATTTTTTCTTATATCGTTTGATCTAGGATGAATTTGAAGGTGATGTAAAATTAAAATTTGTAAAGGAATTCAAGGAATATCCTTAAAATATTATTATAATATTTTAATTTTGGTACATTTTCATATATTGAGCTCCAAAGTTTACTATGTGTTTGACCATGTTCTATAAGTGACTAGAGAAGGATATTTGAGTTGTTCTTGATAGTATTTTGATGTTTCAAGATGAAATATATATTGGAGATTGTTATATACTACATGAGGACCATATATGTGGATTTTTAAGGTTTTAAAAAATCAATATTTAGTGTGAACAATTACTTAGAAGCTAACTATGTTTGTTGAATGCACTAGGAGATTGAGTGACCATGTTATAAGAGTGAGTTGAAGGTGTTTTGATCAGAATTGAAGAATAAAATAAGTATGGATGTGTTATATAAGTCTCTAAGTATTATGATAAATTATTTAATGTCATGATATTCCCTTGATCATATATAGAGAGTCAAAATAGTATAACTATATTTTGACTGTGTGTGACTAGCCTGAGTGGTCATTTTGAGAGAGTTATTTTGAGTGCTTAGAGCATGTGTTGAAGTATATAAAGCACATGAAGTAATTTTAGGTGTATTTAAAGGTTAACCCATGTGATATAATCATATATATATGTGAAATACCTGAGTTTTTTATTTATATATTTGATACTATGTTTTCTATGTATGAAGACATGAAGAGAAAGGAAACCTGATTGGTAGGTTTAAGTATTGAGTTGGTGTTCCAGGTGGCATGGACCAATGAGGGAGTATTAAGGGTCTATTGAATATATTTATTATGTGTTTTAATATTTTTTAGAAGATAAAAGTGGCCCAAGGAGTTGAAGTTTTAACATATGAGTATGAAGGCCTAATTATTTTAGGTCTCACCAAGACCTATTGGTGGTTTGGGGATAATGAGGTATTGGCCAACCTAAGGAGTGTGTGGTTATTAAATTTAATGTGTATTAGGAATAATTTAAAATTTATAACAAGTATTATAATAATCTTGGTCAACCAATATGGGTTATACCAAGAGAGTGGTATAAATATAAGGCATTGTTGGCCTATTTATGCTGGTTGTGGTTTTGTGCATTCAAGCGAAGGAGAGAACCTTTGAAATAGAAGATATAGGTATTTGAGGACAAATAGAGAGTGAATTGGATCATTTAATATTGTATTATCAAGATAATTTAGGAGGTCACATAGGTTATTGGACCTAATGAGCTTAGAAGAGGTAGTTTGAGCGAATTAGTCCTAGAGGTAGCTTGAGAGAGATTGGAGATGAAGAGTGCAGAAAAATGTGGTCATCATCAGTTGAAGAGAAGAAATAGGTGTTTAAGATTATATATTCAAGGTATTTTATTGGGTGCTTAGTTTCCTAGTGGGTTGGTTACTCCTTACAAGATAAATCTTGCTAAAGGTCTATTTGTTATGGGTGCTCATCTAGATAGGGGCAGTAGCTCCTTATGGGATTGGTGTCTCACTAAACTAAGGGATGGGTGCTCCTTGATCAGTTGGTTCTGGTATAAATTCTAGATCTATTTATTATAGGATTGCATTCCATCTTGTAGGGTTCAATGGGTATTATCCCCCAAGAGGGTTTCCACATATATCATGTGTTTTGTGCTTGATCTTGTTTTATCTTCCATGTTCATTGTTATGAATGATGTGTATGCTTCATGATTGCATGTGTTGAATGGTTAAGGTTTTAAAGGGTTTATAGTTATATTAAATATATAGCATCATTTATTCACCCCCACCCTCTCAATGATTATACCTCTAACATCTTTTTGTGTGTATCCAAGAGAGATTAGAAGTTTTATTGTGCATATTTTTGCTTGAATCATTTTCAACCATAACACTATGTATAGGTTACTTAATAATGTAAGATCATATGAATAGTGCATGGATATTTGAATCATCCATGATAATATTTTTATCATCAAATGTAATCATGGGCCACTATATTTATGTGCATATAAGCATACCAATAATCCCACCCAAAGGTTGACCATATGCCATATGAAGAGGGTTTGTATTATATGTATGATGTACTTCATAAGTATCCTTAGTATATGTTTCCTCATGTTTGGTAAATGGTTTATTCAAGGTTTTCAATTTATAATTCCCATTTGAGTGTGGTATAGACTCCTTTATAGGTGTGATTAGATAAATAGTATTGTCATCGATAAGATTTTGTATCTTACGTTTTAACTTGAAGCATCTACTTGTAGAATTTTGAGGATTTTGTGATAATCATAGTATGCATTGTTATCATAATTATTAGGTTTAGGCCTAGTCATATAAAATTATTATAGTGGAGGGAGAGATATGAGGTTGCACTCAAGTAAATTCTATAGCATTAATGAGGAGGTTGAGGTAATCATGAGAATTACCTCTTATGTGGATCTAATAAGAGAAGCCAATTTTTAGGTTGTGATACTATGTTAAATATTGTCTTTCCCTTGTAGATTGGTTTGAATTAAAACTTGGCTAGTTTTGGAGCATTGGGTACAAACTTGAGTTTTTTCAACGTAATAAACTTTACTTCTCAATCTTTCACTATATGGCACAACTCATCAAAAGAATTAAATTTATTGAATAATAGAGACTCATGGAGTGGTGAAAAAAACTTTTTTTGAATATGTATTATTATTCATATTCTACCATGGGATTAGTCATCTTAGCTAGCATGGTCTTGTACAAAATTACATACTCATTGATTGAGTAAGTAGAAAAAACCATTTTTTTGGGGAATCACTATGTTATTTCTATTTATTTATTTTAATCTTTAGATGATAATTAATTTAAATACTTATTAATGGGTTTTATCATTAATTTTCAATGGTTTATGGTTCATGTTATTTTTTTAGTTCAAATTGTGTTTTATGACACAAAATATGGAAAGGTTCAGAAAGACATTCCATAGGAAACCCAATCAATGAGTTTTTAGAAAAACTATGGGTCTCCTTAGAGTATAGAGAATGGTCTTAATGTAAATAAGTATAACCTTTATATTTTATTCCTTCATTTAATAGAAGAAAACTTTCAAGATGCTCTACAAGGAAATGAAAGAGATGAAATAAAGGTATTTCTCAAAAGTGGTAAGTAAAATTATTCCATATAATATGGTAAATTAACCAAGATAACATGGATTATTTAGATATTATTTCATTAAAACTTGATGATTGTAGCTATAGTCTAGTTTTTTTAATAGTGGGTTATTCTAAGTTACCCAAAAAACACTCAATAAGAGATCATTCCACATTGCTAGTTAGAGAATTATACCTCCTAGTTTGAAACAAGGATTTTTCTATAATAGAAGATACATTGTAACCTTCCTTATAAAATATCAATAACAAATTTCCATCTTAGTGGCACCTATAAAATATTAATATGAAACCCATTATTGACTTCATATGAACTTTAAATATCAAGTGAGTAGATGTGTGGCTTAGCTTTATGTTATTGTGGGCTTTCTTACATTGCATATTCTTCTTCAAGTTTTTATTCTTTTTATATTTTGTGGCTGTTCGTATCATTTTACTAGAGATAATAATAGACATTTTCATTGTGTACTTATTTTAGTCTCATTAGCCATTCTATGTTTTTCTACCTTCTTCTTACTTCTAGAATTATTGTTGGAACATCTATAGAAACTCTTGAAAATAAAACCAAATTTAAGGAACTTCAACTCATGTATTTATGGAATGAAAAAAATAAAAATAACCTTAAAAAATGTACACACCTAGGATGCGATCTCTTTTAATAGTTTTATTATTTTAATAGTCTTCCAACACATTAGTTTGAAATCTATTTTTGAATACATATATAGAAACTCTTTTTGTGATATTGTTCCTATACTTGCTCTCATTACACAATTTAAAACCACCTATAAAATAATTCACATTAAATTATCTTCTCTAAATCATAATAATACATAAAAACACATACAAAATATCTTCCTCCAAAGATTTATTGATGCCACTATCATATTGGTGCTCCTTTGCACTTTTTGTTTTAATGTTGCTTATCTAATCCAGAGATAAAATGGCTAATAATAACCATGGAATTGTGGATATGAATAGTTTATTATATTTTCTTACCTTGATTATATATTTTGGTAGATACATGGTCATGTCAATTTTGGTCTACAAGGAATATATTCAAATATTTCTCTTTGTCTAAAATTTGGAATAAACACTAAAGGACTAGTTTATCAATTCACTCTTAGAGCTCATGGCCATCATATTATCCCAAGTCAATGGTTCCAAACTCTAATAAGGGTGTATGAAAATTGATCTAGGATTTTTAATATATTTTTATAATGTGTACACATACATAATATCATAACCATCCACAAATGTATCCCAACATTCAAATATTTATGTTATGGTATATAGAGTTTCATGATAAGTTTGTATCATTAAACGGTAGTAAAATATACAAGTTCATAATATAATAATAGTTTCAAGGAGGAATTCCATGGTCTAAAAATAGGGGTATCAAGGTGGGGCATTATTACAAGCCCACTTTATGCTCCTGTTTTGACATGAGGGATGAAACCTACAAATCACTTGTCTCAAAAAAAGTTATTATGCACACATGTTATATAGGAAATTAAAACCATGTAACATATGTATACATAAATTATAATATATGTCATCATATACATATTTCATCATTCAAGCACATATTAAAGATGTAATCCAAGGAAATGAGAATATAAATGTCATGTTAAGTAGATATATTAATTAGGCACATAATAATAAACATTGCAATAGACACATGATAGAAATCACAAAATCACACACAATAGAAGTATGCATGATATATATATATATATATATATATATATATATATATATATATATATATATATATATATATATATATATATATATATATATATATATATATATATATATATATATATATATACTTTGTGATCATGATATGTGCATATGTGCTTGGATATATATATGAATTACTTAAATTTGTGTCACTATATATATATATATATATATATATATATATATATATATATAGTGACACAAATTTAAGTAAGTCATATATATATCCAAGCACATATGCACATATCATGATCACAAAGCACATAAGCGGTCAAGATTTGAATCGAATCTTACTTGACATGGACATGACTCAGAGTAGAGGATATTTTGACACAACTAACACTAAATTTGACAAAACACCTCCAATGTGTATACAAAGGAAAATGCAACTAACCTATTAATCAATCCTAGCTCAGAGAATATAAAACCTACATACACTTCCATTTGTTGATACATTAGATATTCAGAGTCATAACAAATATGGATATGATATACCTAAATTAGGGATATCTTACCATAATAACATCACTAAAGAGGGTTCCAAATCCTTTAGTCAAACAACACCATGCAATAACCCTAGTTAGGTCCTATGTTTCCATATTCACTAAGTAAATGCAAATTAAATTAAAATCTAATTTAGTGCTCACCAAATCTTGTAGCACAAAGTGGGGGTGATAAACAAAAAAATTTAACATGCATACAAGATCTATACTCAATTCAATGTCTTGGAAATACTAATGCATGGGAGAGAAGTACAAATGCAAATATATCTACTCTTACAAAGGCAGAACAAAGTTATTAATACTTACTTTGATGATGAACCCATCAAGCATTAATCTCTCCCATGGCTAAGGTGCTTTGCAAGAGGTTGTTTTGGTATGCAAGGATAACAAGGATAAGTCATATCTAGGCTACATAACTTCCCTATGCATCCAAAATACTTCTCCACAAGACAAGATCCATATATCTAAGTCTAGTATTAGAACCCTAAGAAATGATCTTCAATTAGAATGGTGGATAAGTAGATGTGCAATATGATCTTATTCTTCTTCTCTTTCCTAATAATTGATGGAAATAGATGTGTCTATATAGTTGATTCTAAATGTAAACCTTTTCTAAATTTTATTAGATAAAGTTAGCCTAATTTGAATCTATACCATTAATTGATAAAAAGAAGTTAGGTCCTGGTATAGGTTGGCCAAGGTCTACCTAGACCTATAACATGATTTTATCAAATTAAATATAGGGTTAGCCCAAGCTAATAGTGTACTGTAAACTATCAAAAAGGGTTTTAAGCTTAAGAAGGGGCTAATTAATGTGGTGAATTTATTGGAGTGTGTAAACGAGGTGTCAAACATTAGGGATGTGTATAAGATAAGTTTGTGTAGATATCAAGTGGTGGTATAGGGGACAACAATCCTACAAAACACTAATGGTCTACCCACCCATTTCCTAATGTACCCTTTAAGGCATGCAATCAAAGATATTGAGACTCGATGGGTTCTTACAAGAGAGAAAGCATCAGTAATTGATAAATCTTAAAAATATTATGTGTATACATATGCCTCACTTGAATCTCATCATGTGTCATGCATGGGAAATAGGGGATGGTGATTCAGGAAAAGAACATACCAACACACAACACTAAAGTTAAATAAATTATAGTAAGAAGAAAATAAGATAAATTAAAGGACATAATTGAAAAACACATACCTTTACTTACTTTAGTTCTATAAATAAGAAATTAAGTGAAATAAATGTGAAGGTGTCAAATGTAGGGAACATTAGATGAAACTATATAAATTAGCAAAAAGAGCAAAAAATTGTTTTTCTTGCAAAATATACATGTAATATGTGAAAATATTCTTTATAGTGTCAGGATTATAGAACATCTTTTGGTTTATAAAAAGATCTAGTAGAAAAAATATACGACCTAAAAATAAAATCTAATGGTAAATATTTGATAGGTAAATAATTTTGAATAGTAAAAATAAATAGGGTGAAAAATAATTCATTTGTTATTTTACTATTCTCAGAAAAAATTGCTTTAAGAGAGCCAATATGAGCTGAGAGAGTGACCATGGTGAGGAGACAATATGATGTGAAGGATGTATAGTGGTTATAACTAGTGCAACATAGGTAAGAAAACATGAATTTCAAAATTTTGAGTAATTTTATTTGAAATTGAGCTAAATATAGAAAATTATATGGTAGGAAAAATATAGACATCAAAATTGACCTTAGGAAATTTTTAGGTAAACTAGGGGTAGAATAGAGTACTATGTAGGAAAATCCTAAACCAATAAATGCCTAAGGCATTTATGGTAAATTGTCAAAAAGTTATCACAGATAAAGAATAGAGTTGACTCGATCGACTCAGTTCATAAGGTAGGAAGGAAAAAAGGGGCCTACTGCATTGTAGTGAGCCGACATGGTATTAATGAAGGTGGCCAATTGTGTAGTAGTAGGATGACATAGTTTGGAATGGGATGAAGGCTGACATAGTACCCTATGGTCGATGTGGTTGGTAATATTTAGTCGATAAAGTTTGCTAATGGGGCCCAACTATATACCAGAGGGATGATGTAGTATGATAAAATTGGAAAACGGCTGATTTAGTATCAAATAAGATGATACATTCTAAAAAAAGGTCAACTAGTACCAGAGAGCCAATGTAGTATAACAAGATTGTAACAAGGTCAATTTAGTATCAAATGGGTTGATGATGTAGAAAAATAAGAGAACTAGAAAAATAAATCAAGAAAGATGATGAAGTAATTATTTTATAATTTTTAGAGAATGTATTTTAATTATTATGACATTGAGCTTTGATACATCCTATGTTGTCTGATGTTTTAGATATATGCCAAATATTTTGGTACCTAGTGGATGCATCATAGCTACTAGATCTATTGGAGTAGTTAGCTGATGTGGATAGGGATCAAATAGTTACCTTGGGCTTCAATGGCATTATGGAGATGAGACAAATCCATCTAAACTTGATCTCATTGTCATGTTTCTTAGAGCATGGGAATGGTTAACCAACACTTTATGATGGGAGGTGGAGGGGGACACCATTGAGGTGGATATCACTTTTGAGGACATCCATACATTGCTTGGAATTCTGATAGGTAGGACATCGATGATCACTAATACACTAGAGTTAGAAGATGAAAGATGAGTTATAGCCTAGTGGGATATAGGCTTAGATAGGATCTACCCTGGGTTGAGAGTTAGATTGTTTGATGTTTTATCTTATAGCCATTCTAGACATTTAAAATGTTGTGATAAGACTTGTGACAATATGAGTACTATATCATAAGTTAGATGGTAAGGTATCACTTTGTGCAATAACCTTGTGCTAGTCAATATTAGATCAAGGAGTGATTTATGATTTTCTTTATCATATTGGTCTAGCTCATGCATGATATGTATGGGATGTTATCTAGGGGACAAAATATGATGGGACCAATTATACTCTTGAGCACATGGATATATGAGAGGTTCCCTATGTATCAATCGACTGGGTTGCCCTATGTAGTCAATGATAGGTTACCTCAGGTCATGCAATGGAGACATGACCATCTAACATGGGATGTGCCTCATGTTTTATTATTATAGATTATCACATGAGGGAAAATAGTTTCATAGTTGTATACTCACATAGTTACCATATAGCCTAGTTGGTCTATCATTGCTATAGGTTTGGTATGTGTGCAGATCATGGGCCACTACAATTCATGGGTAGAGCCTCATATAGTGTCTCGTATACCTAGATATATAGAACTTATCCATATTTTAAATAATGTACTAGTTCTTACTTATTGGGAATGACATGATAGAGATCCGAGAGGGAGAGGAGGTAGAGGGGAACCTATGGAGATACCAGTGATTAGGCCTCAGCAAGCTAGATAATGTGTTGGTCAAGAATGATAGTAGGAGGTAGTGGGGATAGGAGGAGATGTCATGGATGTGGATGCAAGGGAGGAGGGAACATATTAGGAACCATCACAGAGGTGGCAATGATGACTTAAATCTCATCAAAGATAAAGACACCATCGACATGAGGAGGTACAGGTGTTAGTTGTTACATAGGGGGATATAGTAGTAGTTAGGGGGATCTAGTGGTAGTTATAAGAATAATTAGTTTATATAGATGCCACTAAGGATAATACCATGATGGTCTTAGGTGGTGACTATTAGATTTACATTGGTGTAAAGGTATCTAATGGAGGAGGTGCTCGGTAGATGAGTGAACAGTGAGATCATGGTTAGTGATACCATCACTAGTGAGAATTAGTTTAAATTTAATATTTTAAGTTTTTGAGTGTATAACACTAGTTGAATTATTTATTATGATAGATATATGATTTGAGATATATATGTGTGTGTGCAAGTGTGTTTGTGTGTGTGTATAAATATATGCAATCTAATACCTATCTAGTTTCTGGTTTTATAGATCTTATGATAGAAGATGTCATATGGGGATCCCTAGTTATGGTGGTACATCATAAAATTTTAGATGGGGTGATAACATCATAATAACTTACCATATTGAATGATCTTATAGCTATCTCTACCCTAGCCCAGGCAAGCTAGTTTAGGCTGGTGGGAGAGGCCATGAGATAACTATAGGAATTTGTGATAGGTTATGTCCACCAACAAGGGTTGGAGATGGAGAGGCTCAAGCCTAGCAGGCCTTAACACAGGAGCAAGATGTGCACATGGAGACTATCATCTAGCTAGGATAGGTGCAGGCTTAGGTGGCCAATCTATAGGGATAGGTTGATGGATTGAGATCTTAGACTACCTCTTTAAAATGAAATATTCATAGAGGTCAGTCATAGGTGTCCATGGGTATAATGGATAGGCCACAAATAAACATGATGGAGCACAACCTTAGTGTTATAGCTATTGTATTCTGTACTTTGTGTGTGTGTGTGTGTGTGTGTGTGTGTAGATATTGATATTGTTGTTGATAGTTTATTGATCTCATGATTTGTACTTGGATTTGGATGTGGATGCATGGATATATTTCCTTTTGAGAACATGTATTTTACTTTTGTTGTATATGCTATGAGAAATATGTGATGTATGTTTTATTTTCTATCATTATGTGATACACATGCATGGTTAAAAATAAAATATAAAAAATATTTGGAAAAGTGTAATTAATCAAAAAAAAATGTGATACACACTATATTATGATAGGAAATATGTAGTAACAAAAGATGAATAAATATAATAAACCAAAGATCGTAAAAAGGGTAATAAGTGTTTTCAAACCATGTAAAGATTTACACCAAATTAAAACAAAACAAAAATCACACTATATCTTGTAGGGAAGTATGAACATTTTGTAACAAAATGGAAGATACATGAAAATTAATGATATAAAAACAAAACAATAAAGTCAATCAATCATACTAAATCAAGCTGGGAAGTATAAAAGAAAGATGAAATGTAAAAGGAATTTAAATTAATCACACCAATTAAGTGGAGAAGTATGAAAAATTTAATAAAATGGTTGTAAGCATACATACAATTGGAAAATAAGAAGATAAAAGTGAAAGGCTTATGAAGTAAGCATAAAACATACAAAATCAAGATGGGAAGTATGTCAATGACGTGTAATTCATAATCAAACAGAACTTATCTCAAATTTGATGCATGTAATTTCATTGTAACTTGTTTATAGTATGAATTAGATATTGGAATAATTTGTGAGGAGGGTCTGGTCCTATCCATGGTCTTACACTATAAATCACAAAGGTAACACCAATGAGGTGGAAACAATTATGGGAATGATTTTAAAAGATGTTTTTAATGTGGTAATTTGTGAAGAGGGCCTAGTCCTATACATGGTCTTACATTTCAACTCACAAGGGGAACACCAATGAGGTGAATGTTAATATGAAAATATTTTATTATGGTAATTTATGAGGTGATCCTGGTCCTATCCATGGTCTTACATTGAAACTCATAAAGGAAAACCCTAGGGGTTATGATTAGTTTTAAAAAAAAAACTTTTCAAGGGGAAATATTAGGAATGTTGTAATGAAAGAGGAAATTTAAAAATCATGACATAGGTGTCTATGAGAAGACCTTAGGAAACATGAGGCATACTAGGTACAAAGGAGAGATACCAAGAGTCTAGTAATCATCAAAATATAAAGGATACAAGCTCATAATAAGCATAAAGATAGATAGGTAAATAAGTGAAATACTAAGATCAACTCATGTTGGTTACATGAAAAAATAAAATAAAATGGACCTACCTTCCTACAACATGTTCCCCATTCCTCAAGACCTCTTATAGAGTTATCGATCAACTACGAATATTGGGTACTTGTGTGAGAAATTAGGTAGCACTAAAATATTTTTTTATTCTCCTTTCCTAATATACTAGGCTATCACACCCCAATGGACCTTGACTCTATCATGTGGCCAAATGTAGAGTTTTATCTTCGATTATAAATAGAAGATTTTCTATGAATCATGTCTTTTAGTGTGATTTGAATTTTAAATCTCTATGTTGCCTTTTGTATTATTTAATTTTGTTTAAATGATTTGGATTTTAATTTTTTAATGGATTTTATGATTCCTCCTCCATATGAATTTATAATAACCAACATGAGTGATAGAAGTGATACACATGAATGAGCTTTAGACTTTGGTTAAATGAAGCTAAATATCCAAAGATATGATTGAATGAACACTTAGGATTACTTATGAACCAATATGTAATATCATGTTTCAACCATATGTGGGATTAGTATGTGAAAGGAATATAAAGGAATAAAGGGAGATATAAAGTATATCAGTAAATAGAAGGACAATGAGACGTCTTATTTGTTAACTGATCATATGGTAGAGAAATATTACTAAAGGGATAAAGGTGTGTTTAACCAAGTCACAATAATAATTATTTGAGTTTTAATTGAGATAAGGTAGCAAAAAATCATTGGAAAAGAAAATAAATCCATGAAAGAAAAGAAATCATAAAAATAATTGTGCAATCATAAAAATAATGATAATAAGCCATAAGAAAAAGGAAAGGAAATGAAACCATATAAAAACATAAAGCATAATATAAATATCCATGTGAAATAGATAGGTGAAACTAAAGTTTAACACATAGTTAAATGTATAAGATATATAAAAGTGGATCACAAATATAATCCAAATTCATGATGAAGAAAAATGTGAAATAACACCATGTCGTGTTCATAAATATTGATAAATTTTCCCACAAATATTATCCATGACATCTAAAACATCTTTATGAAGCTAGATCCTAATGGAAGCTAGAGTCTCGTCAATCCTCATGGAAAATTGTGCAAAGGCTTCTCTTTGAATCTTCTCAAAAAAAAATGTAGGTGTAGTTAAAAGATCATGCTCATGATGGATATCCTACATAGAATAATCAAGGAGAGGAATAAATGCCTAAATAAGAATGGTATTTGTGAGATGATAGGGAGCTACCATTGATGGAAAAGAAGGAGCCATGGGTGGAGGAGGAAGTGCCATTGAAAAAGGAGGAGCCTATGTATGTGGGTGACCTATGGAAGAATAAATATCTGGTATAAGTATTTATTGAAGGTGATCACAAAGGTGATGCTAGAGAATATGACAATGATTGGTATGATGGTTATTGCATTAGTGACAAATATAGTATACCTCACCATATTTAGGGATATACTTAGGTAATAACTTAGGAGGAGGTATAGCCTTGTCTTTGGGCTAAGTAATGGTGGGAAACAATGTGTTAATATATTATCAAAGCTTCTAAAAATGAGTGTAAGAATGGTTATCTATCTTATAGAAGCAACACATATGCTTGTTAGTAGACTTTGGGGACCTAATAATAGAAGAGGTAAAATGAGAAGATGGGCGTAGCTAATATAAATAACACTCTCTAGTCTAATGATTGTTAACTTTGTGGATATCAAAATAATTTTTATCAGCCTAATGGATAGCCATGAGATCAATCCATGACAAAGGAAGAAGGCCATCACCAAGGGAAGGCAAGGTTGAAGCAGAAACTAGACTAGGCTCATTTGAAGGTAAAGTAAGATAAAAAAAAGAAGCTAAGGTCTAGTTAAAGTTAGATCAGGAGTATAAACCATAATAGGCTTAGTTTAAGGCAAGGTGGGAGTATAAATTGAAATAGGCTTAGCTAAAGGTGAGGAGGGTTGCGTGGAAGGATTAAGAGTAGTAGCTAACATCTATAAGGGAAGTAAACTAGAAGTATCTTGGTATCTTAAAAAATGGTAAGGACTGATCATGTCAGGATCTGTGAGCATGCTTCTAAGAGGATCTACTAAAATTGGAGGTGTACTATGTGATCACTTCATTTATACCCTATGATAAATAGAAATAAGACTAGAATTAGTCATGATGAAGGAATGAATGCTAAAATATGAATGAAAATACCAAAATATTTAAGTATGATATCAAAAAATCTTAACATTTATAACTTGAACAAGTCCACCTAAAAATGGGTCATCAAAATCATGACCATCATCATAGTCAAGTGTATGCAAGTCGATGGTACATGTAGGTATGACCTTATCATCATAAGTTGCATGATGGATATAATGTCTAGTCTTGGTTAAGACCAAAAGTATATCATTGACAAGAGGTTGATGGGATAGAAGTTGTAAAGAGAGAGGAGGTTGGGTGATGATATCAAGGGATAGATCATTTTTTTAATTTTGAGGCTAATCTCATCTAACTCATCATCATAAAAAGCAAGGAGGTTAGGTGGTATGTTCCCAATGAGTCTAGGGTGACCATTATAACCTCATGTAGAATTGATAGGATAATTAAAGAGTTGAGATTCCCTAAATGGGATACTAGGAAAAATTTCAAGGGTAGGAATTTTAAAGACACCACATTCTTGAAATTGTTGAAAATTATAAGGGTTTGTGTTTCATTGAATCTTGTAAATAGCACCATTATGGGTGAATTTGATGTATTGGCACATATATGAGGTGATAACCCTCATATGGTGAGTCCAAGGTTTACCAAGCAAGATGTTATAAGAGGGGAAATTTAAATATCATAATTTTCACATGGATGGTGGTAGGAGGGAAAGTAATGGGAAGCCACACATAACGTAGAGGAGGCATTTGCATTCTATCATAGACTTGACATATTCTATGTGTAGACTTGAGATTGCATTCAAAATATCCAAGAGTTTTAATGAAATCAAGGGATGCAAATCAAGTACCTGAACCCTCATCAATTAAAACATTCTTAACTTGGATATCACTAATTTGGATGCTAATTAATAGAGCAAGATCATCCACATGAAGCATAATCTCATCTAGAATCATGGAAGTGATAGGAAACTTAAGGGAAAGAGAAGTATCCATTATTTTATCAACATGTATGACCATATATTCACATTATTTAAGGATATTATATTTAGATCTAGATAAGGTAGTTTCACATCCTACTAGAGGAATATGAGGGACATTTATTTCAAACAATAATTTCATAAGATAATTTTGATGATGGGGGCAAGTTCACATTAATTTGAGAAAAGGTATTTGAGATGGGAGATGAGAACGTTATCCAATGGGATCCCATTCAAAATGATCCATGGGGAGATTTATAGATATAGGCATGTAATGTTGCAATATCTCCTATGAAGGAAGGTTGGAAGTGAAATTAAACTTGTGTTGGTAAGGTGTAGTTGGTTTGGGTTGAGGACAAGTAGGCTGATTGACTTTAGGTGGTGAGATGGTTGATTGAGGCATTTCTTATGGTTGAGTTGAAGAAACACTAGTGGAGTTGAGAATGTTGTTTAGATTTGTATATGTTGGAGGAAGGGTACAGATAATGTGAGAAGTATGATCAAGTTGAGTAGTTGAAAGTGGTTCTTGAAAGGCTATAAAGTCCTTTTTCCCCAACTCCATTAGATGAGATGGGGAAGTATCTTGAATGATGCATAACATTTGAGAATTTTGATGCATAGGTGTTGGATTGGAGTCAATAAAAGTAACTAATATTCACATGTTATTCATATTTACTAAATTTTCTTCATTACTAGTGAGGTGTATAATACTTTCAACATTATTTGTAGTAGTGTTGTCGGTGTTATCTTGATGATTGGGAAGAGGATCTTTGTATATAGAAAGATGAGCATTATCTTGATTTAAATTGATTTTTGTTTTGAATTTCGTGGGATTTAAAATCTATGTCATATGATTGTTTAATCTTGTGAATGAGTGATTCATGATCAAATTTTGGGCCAAGAATAAAATCCATAGCTAGATTGCACAATTATTAACAAGTCTCATGAGAGTGGCCCCAAATTGCATGAAACCAAAAAAAATTGTTTTGATCATACCATGATTTAATTAGATGAGTGGGGTCAATATCTCATGTTAAAGGCCTTGTAAGACACTTTTGTATCTCATCTAAGGATAATGGTTTGTGGATATTAGTGTTGTTTGTTTACAAATATGTAGGATTATGAGTGTTTTTTGGAGGGAGAGCATGCTACATAGTATTATTTGGAGTGATTGCTTAAATGTTATGAATAGTATCATAGGTATCAGTAACTCCATCATTGGTATCATGATGGTTTTTGTTTTTAATGAGCATAAGAGTGACCATGGTAGGTTGATATGGTTTAAATTGACACATGATAAAAGCTGGTTGCTTAGCTTGGTCAAGGGCTGTTTCCAAAATTCTTGGAGAGTGAGTGTCCCAACCTAATATTATAACTTGGGGTAGAGAACATTAGTAAATAGGTGGAAGAGGTTGTAATCCACCATATCATGCTCAAAATTGTTAGACAAGTTATTCCATCATATGATGAAAGTTTGTGCCATTTCAATTTCAAGTTGTTTACAATTTATAAAGTGAGCTAAGTTATTCTTGGGAAGATAACCAATTTTAAATTATTGTACTAGTGAGTTAACCAAGTCTTCAAAGCTAGTGATAGAATGGGTTTTTAATTGATTGTACCAATCTAAAGCATATCTTGAGAGTGTTTTAGATAATAATTTAGTAGTATAAAAAGTATTAAGTTTGACCCAATCTTTATAAAGATTACCAAATGTCTTTAAGTGAAATGTGGTATTGGTGGACCCATTATAGGTGATGGTAGGTGTGATACATCCTATGTCTAGATTAGCAATTTTATATACAAGAGGTTCATTTTGGAGATGTTTAATTATTTTATTAATGATGGGTGGTTGAGGAATAAGGTTATAATGGGAATCCATAAGGTGGTGTTGGGGGGAATTCAGATTTTGTGTTCCCCATGAGACCTATTGGGGTTTATTTTGAAGGCTAATGAGATGGTTTTGCATCTGCATCATTTAATTTGTGTTATTAGTCTAAAAAGTGTGCATTTAATTGAGTGCTTGTAATAAAATTTGGTGATTTTGGGTAGTATTTTGACTAGTGTGTGTAGCATGTGATGCATTGGTATTGGTATTGGTATTAATGGCTTGATTCACACTATGACTAGTAGAATGCACTCTACTAGTGGCATGAGAAGCATTGGTAGAAAAAAAGAACTAGAAGAATGATTAACATTGGTAGAAAAAGATGCACTAGTGACATGATTAGTATTTGAATAAAAATAAGAACTAGTATCATGATTAGCATTAGTATCAAGAGATGCACTAGTGGCATGATTAAGGAGAAGGGTCTTTGAAAAAGGTCTACTAGAAGTTGAACCTACCATGTTAATGGAGATTCTTAGCATGGAGGTTGAAGTAGTCATATAATAAGATGTCATGTTGTGTGAAGGAGAAAAAATATAAGGAAACGGTTGAAAAGAAATGAAAGTTCCTCCCCCAAATTCATGAGAGAAGGAAAGGGATGGTGAAAGAGGTTCTTCTACTTGAGGATCTCTCATAAGATTATAAATGGTTAAAGTGTCCTTTACTCAATGTTGAGAAAAATTATTAATGAAGAAGAGCCCTTCAGTTATATATTATAAATCACACTTTTATTCAAAGGAGAAAAAAGGATTATTAACTGAGGATGAATGAGGAGTCCCATAATTGGTAGTGTGAATGGAAACATGAAAATTGTTTTCATCCAAGGTAGGAGCCAGAAGATGTGTTTTTGGAAACCTATTATGATAGGTAAGGCTCATTATGTTTGTCAGATTTAACTCTGTATTATCCTCAAATAGGAAATTCATGATGAGGGAAAGAGAATAAAAAGTTCATGGAAAAAATAATCAATTGATAGGATATAAAATCAGACAGATTAATGGTGTTCTAAAAAATAGGAAACATAATAGGGAACAAGAGGACATAGATATACATCTCAAATTTGGACTTATATTTAGGAAACACAATATGAAACAAGAGGACACAATCATATAGACTAACTATTTAATGCTAGGTAGAAAACATAATAGGATGATGAAATACACAATTGGATAGGGTGATTGTGTACTGAAGGCAAATAAGATGATAGTCTGTAAGAGACTATGTCAACAAGTATGATAGTATTCTAAAAATAGATATTTTTTTTGCAAGATTGTATCTAAGTAAATAAAATGAAGCACATAATAAATTTGATCAATGTGATTGATCTAATTGTAAAACATGGCACAAACCTCACACTAACATTTGCTAATGCATGTTTTACAATACAAAATAAAATGATCAAAGAGAAAACAAAATCTTGAATGTAAATTCTAACTAATTGGTCAATCCTAAATGTTGCTAATTTATAATAAAATTTGAAATTAATGTTATGGGGAGTTGGATGTAAGAATGAAATATAAAATAATCTATGTATGGTTTCATGTAGTTTAGGCTGAAAGGGATTTGTATTGGTGATGGTATTTGCTTGGTATTAGGGCCTACCTCTTCAATTCACAATCTTGTATCTATAAGGGTGTGTTGGAAATTTTTAGCCCACATATGAAGATCTAGCATGGTTTGATGAAGCAGTGGATCAAAAGCCTAGAAATGAATCCAACAATTCAATTGAAGGGATCCAAGCAGGTTCTCATATGTTTCAAGCATTTGGAGCATGGAATAGGTTATACAAATCTTAGAGTATAATTAGAGCCTTTAAAGAATGTTTAAAATATGAATTGTGAAAGTTTAAGGACCAAACCATCACTAGGAAATCTTATAGACATGAATGGACTAGCATATTTACATATTTTATAAACATGCTCAGAACACCTCACACGACTAGTGGATGACATGCAATTATACTTATACATACTAGGATAATCCTCTAAAATTTTCATGCTCGTGTGAGATTTCTAGCTCAAGTGATAAGATTATAAAGTTGGACTTGCAATATTAAACATTCACACTAATGTCAAAATAAAGCTCAATCAAAACCAACTATTTTGAGCTTAAATTTTATGGTTGCATGAATGTTAATGATGGTCATATAAAATTCATTTGATAGGAGTTAAAACATCAATCATGGTCACATGAATGCAATTTGATAGGAGTATAGATGTCAATTTTAAGCTCATGAAATAATCATTGGTTTTCAAATAGTGGGTCCCAATAGATCTAACATTTGGCATTAAGTTGTACATCCAGATCTGATGGTGTGAAGATGATATGATAGTATTAGTGGGTTATTAGAAGATAAATGGAGTGAATTTAATCATACCAAGGAGATTGATGGCATGTAATCAAGTCAAAGGGTCAATAGATGCTAAGTGTAAATGTGAAGGTGTCAAGTGTCAAGTGCCAAGATTGCATTAGTTTGAGTTCAAGATCAATAATTAGTGGGCATTCATACATCTTGAGATTGATGGTGTGAGAGGAGGTCAAAAGGTCAATGATTAGAGTCATTGTTTGATGACTAAATAAGCAAAGTCAAGCCTAGGACTTTTGATGAAAGTTGAAGATACAAGTTTTTGACTCAGGCAAGTTAATATAGAAAGGTGCTAAGCTCAATGATGATCCAAGAAGAACTAAATGGACCTTGTAGGGTCAAGGGTCACCTCTAGGAATATATAAAAGATTAAAAGTGTCTTGTAGACCTAATATAGGGAAAAGTTTGACAAGAAAAAATGTCAAGATTATAGAAATAAATTAGTTTTATCTATGGTGGATCTAGTTTCAAGTTTCAAAATAAGGCCACAAAAGTAAACACATCAAGGTTCATTGTCTAAGACAAAGATGTGATTATGAACTTTTTCTCCACTCTCTCATGAAAAATGAACCAGTAAGGGGTAATTAGTACCATAATAAGAGCATAATAGATTGATCCCACCATTATAACCAATAAGAGCATTAATTTAGAAAGAAGTGGGAGAAGGAATGAGTGACTGTTGCAGCCATTTATCAAGGTGGCCATAACTAATTGACCATTTTAAAGGAACATAAATTAAGGGTATTTGTAACTATTGTTGAGAGTGGATTTGAGATCAATAAGGACCTCTTAAGCATCAAAAAACCTCCTTTCTCTCATTCCATTCTTTTATATATTTAGGCTTTTAAGACTTGATTTTCATCTTTCACGCTGGTATAACTAGACTTTGTCAAAATTATATTCTGCACCTCTTGGAGTAAATTATGAGAAAGACATTCTACAATATTTGTTAATCTATGTTTAGTATGTTATATGTGCTTGATATGTAAAGTGGTCTAATCTTCCCTTTGCAGGTCTAAGCTCAATCCAAATGCTAACAATCTTCTTTGCAGGTCATATAATGTGTCATATCATTGATATATCAAGGATAAGATGTAATGTTGTCTATAAGTGTCTTCAACTAGACCTTATCTTCATTTTCCTCCAGTCTTAGTACATCAAACTGGCCTCTATGTGAAATAGTTTTGCTTAGAAATCATAGTAAGCACTTTATTAGTTTTATTCATGGTTCATTAGTGTGATAAGGGTTCAATATTATGAGTGGATATGATAAATTCATGGTGCATCACCACATGTTAGAATAGGTCTTATTTTATCCAAATTCTTTACTCTTTTCATCCCAAATTGCTTATGTTTTAGAAAGTGAGATCCAAATTATCCTATCTAAGGATCTAGCCTCATTAAAAACCTTAGAGGTTTGACCCAAATATAGGTAACCCATAACCTGGGGTCATTCCCATGTTGGACCAGGTTTGAGAGTAGGAATTGAACATTTTTGCTTTCAACTAGGGTGCAACCTGAGTCTACAATAGTTTTAACATGACTGGTGGGACTAAGCTCCAAAAGAGTGGGAAGATCTTGGTGTGTCTTTCCTCTGATAATCTTTTGGAAGCAAATAGTTAGCACCAATGGTGACTCTCAATCAAGATTCTAGCTATGAGTAGACCAAATATGTCTCATTAGAGATCTTAATCATTTTTTGCATCTCATTTGACATATGAGGTTAATATGGAAAACTATGGTGAATATCCTTATTATCCACCTCCTTATCGATAGCCCCAATATGGTCCTCATAATCCATATGACCCTTATCACTCCTACCAAGATCTATATTAGCCTTGTGATGAGCATGATTAGTCACACTATGGTCTTCACCAGTAATAAGGGGACCAATATTAGTCATATATATAAGAGTATTTCCCTAATCCTCCATATGAGCAACAATCCCATCATAATACTACTCCTCATCAACCCTAAAATGGGCCATCCATATCAGTAATTAGGCAAAATTTAGTGAGCCTTGACAAGCATGCACTAGAATTATACTCACAAAAGTATTATGGTCAATATGTCCCTACTCACAAGATCCATTATGTGAAGGATTCATTGCAATAAATAAAATAGGATTGGGTACCTATTGAGAGAATAAATTGAAACCATCTCATAGGTGAGATGATGGATATGGGTGGTTACATTCAAAGTATTGAGGATAAGCTAAAAGGCCTTGATGAATAGAAAGTCCAACCTTGCCAATATTATGTGCCTTCATATACACCACCTCAGCCTTCTTATGTACCATCCATTCCTCCTCAAGAGACCATTCTAAGTGACCCTTTGAGTATGCCAAGTTCCTCATGTGTTCGTCAGACCTTTCCTTCTTGGAGATCTATCCAAGAAAACTATCAAAGAAAGAAAGAGACTATTGTGGAATAACCTATTGTTAAGATCCAAGACTCCATCCTTCCTCAAGAACCCCTTATGAATTCCTTTAAGGTTCCAAGCTGGAACAAAGTGGTGAAGTCATGGGGTGAGCAAAATAAAGCAAGTTTAGATCTAAGAGCCCAATATAAAGAAGGATATGAAACTATGAAAACCTCTCTATTCCCTCAAGAATATTATTGTGTTCCTTATCTTCATGAAGCCATTGACCACAATAAAGAGGAGATATTCTAAGAGAATATTGATAAGTAGATTATAGAGTTAAAGTTGAAGATGAGGGAAGAAGAAGAGAACTAGAATCAAAAGGTTAAAGAAATACATCTAGCTTTCCCATCTTGGAGGTCTATCCAAGGATGTTCAAAAAACAAAGAGGAGACTTCAATTATAAAGGTTGAAGAGTAGTTTAAAACTATCAAAGAGTCTCAAGGAGAATACCATCAAGAAAATGAAGATTTGGTTGAAAGAGGTGTTCTTTCCCTTTCCCAACTTAACTTGATTTCACTACAAAATTTATTTCAAGAGTCAACCATTACTATGGTTCCAAGCTATAATAAGGTTCCCTTCATTCATAGACCCATCCATAAACCATCTATCACACCTCATAATCCATCTCTAGATTATCATCCTTCCATCACATCTTACTCTTCACCTCAAACCCATGAGTCTATCCATCAACCTCCCACCCAATCCTTTATTGAGAAGGAACCCATTTTGATGGAAGCAAATGAAGAAGAGCAGATCCAAGTTATGATTGATCAAGAAGATGCCATGAATGACTGAGGAAGAGATCACCATAGGGACTCCCCTTGGTGAACACAAGGGAAACTTCACCCTTTTTAATAAGGAAGGACATATTTAAGACTCTTTTGCAGTTGTCCATAAAGAATATGACCAAGACTTGAAGAAAAAGGCATTTGAAGAAGACTCCATATTTGATCATGAAGTAGAAAATGACCATATCAAATATGAAATGGAGTATACCATCAAAAATAAAGGTCAATATGCTTCTCAAGAAGTTATAGCCCTAAAATAGTCTCATGAGACCAAAGTAGAGGTCACGGTTCTAGGAGATAACTCAATACCTCTATCTCTTTTTGAATCAGCCCTAGATGCATTGCTACATGAAAAACACAAGCTTGATGACTTCATACATTAAGAGGAGAAGATTGAAGAAGTAGTGGTTTTAGATGATAAGAAGGAAAAAGATGATTGGTAGCTGTAAATGAAGCTCTTTCAAGAGCTTGAAGATCTTTATCAAGTTGAGGATCAATTACTTGAGAAGGTAGAAAAAGAGTCTCCCATGGATAATAATGACCAAGATTGGGTAGAAGATGCAGAACTCCTTGATGAGATTGAATAACTTATAGCCAAAAATAATCCCAGTCTTGTTGAGGACATTGTGGAGATCAAGAAGGTATGCCTTTTTGAACCACTATTAGAGGTCATAGCTAGGGAGCCTTATGAATAAGTTGAGATTGTCTAGATGTACATAGATAACCTATTTATATCTATCTAGTTCTCATTGATTATCATTCCAATGAAGTTAATAGATACAACAAAGAAGAAGGTGTCAAGACCAAGGGTAAAAAATCTACATGCCTCATTCAATTTCTCATCCCATGATGTAAGAAGGTTATCAAACTTTCCTTTTGATCTAGGAGGAAAGGTACACATAGTTTTAAGCTATATATATTAGGATAGGTTTGTTCAAATTTATCTAAGTGTTGTTTTTATCACATTTTTTTGTTACCCCTATTTTGTTCTAGGTTAGTTTCCATTTTAATAAGTGCCTTGGGCACTCTATCCTATTTTTTGCTTTTTGGTCTTTGTGTTTATTTCAAAAGGAGGTTAGAGTAAGATTGGTAACTATTTTTAGATCTAGGTCAATGTGTTAGACCAGATAAGATACTACATGCCCAATGGATTGGATAAGGCAACATGGTCTGGGTTATCTTGCATAAACATGCATGTAACTCCTATGAGTCACCAAAGATGTTGGCCATTTTTGGCCTACATATGAATCTCTTTATGGTTTGATGAAGTAGTGGATCAAAGGATTAGAAGTGAGTCCAATAATGAAAATTAAGGGATCCAAGTAGGTTTTCATATGTTTCAAGCATTTGGAGCATGGACTAAGTTGTATAAATCTTAGAGAATCATTAGAACCTTGAAATAATGTTCAAAAGATGAATTATGCAAGTTTAAAGACTAGACCATCATCATGACATCTTTTAGACATGAATGAACAAGCATACTTTCATATTTTCAAAACATTCTCAAATAACCTTGCATGACTACTGGATCACGTACAATTATATTTCTACATACTAGGATCATCCTCTAAAATTTTCATGCCCGTAAAAGCATTTTAGCTCAAGTTATAATCTTCTAAAGTTAGACCTATAAAATGAGACATTCATGCTAACATAAAAATAAAGATCAATCAAAACCAACTCTTTTGAGATTAAATTTGATGATTGCATGAAAGTCAATGATGTTCATGTTAATGTCATTTGATGGGAGTGTGAACGTTAATTTTAAGCTCGTAAAATAGATATTGGTTTTCAAACAATGGGTCTCAGTAGATCTAATAGTATCATTGGGTACCCAAAATATCAATGGAGTGTATTTAATTATACCAAGGAGATCGATGACATGTAATCAAGTCAAAGGATTGGTAAATCCTGATTGTAAATACAAAGGTGCTAAGTGTCAAGACCATATTATCTCAAGTTCAAGATCAATAATCAGTGGGCATTCATGCAACTTGAGATCGATGGTGAAAGAGGAGGTCAATAGGTCAATGACCTAAGTTAGCTTTCGATGACCAATCAAGCAAAGGCAAGCCCAGGACTTTTGATGAAAGTTGAAGATGCAAGTTTTTGACTCAAGCAAGTTAATACAAAAAGGTGCCAAGCTCAATGATAATCCAAGAAGAACCAGAATGGACCTTGTAGGGTTAAGGGTCACCTTTAATATTCCATAAAAGCTTAAAAAGGTCTTGTAGGCCTAATATAGGGCAAAGGTTAACAAACAAAAGTGTCAAAATTATAGAAAAACCAATATAAATTGGTTGTTATCTACGATGGACCAAATTTCAGGTTTCAAAATAAGGCCATAGAAGCAAACATGTCAAGGTTCATTATCAGATCCAATGATGTGATTATGACCCTTTTCTCCATTCTCTCATGACAAATGAACCAATAAGGGGCAATCAATACTAAAATAGGAGCATAATAGATTGATCCTACCATTGTAGCTAAAAATAGCATTAATATAAAAAGAAGTGGGAGAAGGAATGAGTGACTATTGCAACTATTTATCAAGGTGGTCATCACCAATTGAGTATTTTGAAGGAACATAAATGTAGGGTGGCTATAATTGTTGTTGAGAGTGGATTTGAACTCAATAATGACCCCTTCATCACCAAAAAACCTCCTCTCTCTCATTTCATTCTTCTATATATTCTAGATTTTAAGCCTTGATTTTCATCCCTCAAGATGGTAAGACTAGACTTTGCCAAAATTATATTTTTCACCTCTTAGAGTAATGAGAAAGACATTCTACAGTGTTTGTCAATCTATGCTTAGTATGTTGTGTTTGCTTATTATGTAAAGTGGTCTAATCTTCCCTTTCAAGGTTCAAGCTCAACCTGAATGCTAACAATCTTCTTTGTAGGTCATATAGTGTGTCATAGCATTGATATCTCAAGGATAGGATGGAATTTTATTTATAAGTGTCTTCAATCAAACCTTATCTTCATTTTCCTCCACTCTTAGTACATCAAACTAACCTCTATGTGAAATAGTGTTGCTTATAAATTACAACAAGCATTGTATTAGTTTTATTCATGGTCCATTAGTGTGCTAAGGGTTCAATATTATGAGTAGATATGAAAAATTATAGTGCATCACCACATGTTAGAATAGGTCTTATTTTATTTAGCTTATTTCATCTTTTTATCCCAAGTTTCTTAGGTTTTATAAATTGATATCCAAATTATCTTATCTGAGGAGATAGCCTCATTAAAAAACCTAGAGGTCTAACCCAAATACATGTAACCCACAACCTAGGTTCATTCCCATGTTGGACTAGGTTTGAGAGTAGGACTTGAACATTTATACTTTCATCTAGGGTGAAACCTAAGTCTACAATAAGGTGTTATGTTCTTTGACAATATATACCATCAACCATGTGCTTATACTTGGCCAAATGGCTTCCCCCTTAGTGACAAAATCCAAGTAGGTAGGCCTTGGGAAGAAAAATGTTTAATGTTTTTTTATGTAAAGTGATTTGTAAGTGTGTGAAAAAGATAAAAATAGTGTGAATAAATTAGTAAATTAAAAAAACCACCTATTTAATATAAGTTTGTTAATCTAAAATTGAAAATAAAAGTGAACTAATTACTAACAAAAATAGGTTGATTCCTTGACCTTGAAGAGTACAGAGTTGGTTCAGGTGACATTGTATGAAAATAATACATAACAGAGTTGATAGGGTCATTATTATTCTTTATAAACAAGATCTATATGAATAGAGTTGAACATGCCATCTATGCCTCCTAGATAGAAGACAAGCTACAAAATTGTGTCGAGCTAGTTGACCCAGTTCGCTATGGGGATGAAGTTTTATAGATTGCAAACTTGTGAAAAATAATATTGTAAATGAAAAACCAAAATGATAAAGAAGGTAATTGGTGGTTTTAAAGATGATTAGTCTTCAAAATTTTATGCTATGATGCTCAAGTGATGACTTAAATATTTTCCAAACAAAGTTGACTAGCTTGATAGAATATGTAGAACCTATGATAGAAATGAATATGTGAATAAAGTTGATTGGCTTGATTATGTCTACAAACCTATATGCTGAAAAAAATAATTGTGAACAGAGTTGACTGGCTTGACTATGTATGAAATCTTATAAATAACAAATAAGGCTATGTTGAGCTAATCAATCTAATAATCTATATTTGGAGAAGACCTGTAAAAATAGAACAAAGGCATTTTGGGGTGACTGTGTGTTAAACATGTGTAAAGACTATTATAACTATACTGATAGGTTTGATATAGTATTGCAAAATTAAAATATATAATATGATAATAAAATGAATACATGAAATAAAATATACAAGGGTTTGGTTCACATCAGATTCACCATAATGTATACAAAGCAAAATACAATTGACTATTAATCAATCCTAGCTTAGAGAAGATAAATCTTACTTACACTTTCATTTTTTGATACATTAAACATTTGGGGTCATAACCAAGATGGATCTGCTAGACCTAACTAAGGGGTATCTTACCATAATAAAACCACTAGAGAGGGTTCCAAAGCCTCTAGTCAAGAAACACCATGCAATAACCCTAGATAGGTCCTATGATTTCATATTTAATAAGTAAATGCAAAGTAAAGTAAAATTTAATCTAGTTCTCACCAAATATTATGGCACAAAGTGGGGGTAATAAACATAAAAAGTAAACATGCATAGAATATCTATACTCAAGTCAATGTATAGGAATTCCTAATGCATGGGAGAGAAATACAAATGAAAATATATCCATTCTTACAAAGGAAGAACAAAGTTAGGAATACTTACCTTTGAAGATGAACCTGTCGAGCCTCAATATCTCCCTTGGCCAAGGTGCTTTAAAAGAGGTTTTTGTAGTATGTAATGATAATAAGGATAAATCACCTTTGTGTTACATAACTTCTCTATGCATCTAAAAGACTTATCCATAAAAAATAATTCATATCTCCATGTGTAGTATTAGAACCCTAAGCAATGATCCTCAATTATAATGATGGATAAGAAGATGCACAATATGATATTCTTCTTCTATTTTATAATAAATGATGTAAATGGATGTGTATATGGATTTGAATCTAACCCTAAAACTATTTTAAAGTTTATCCAATAGGGTTAGACCAATTCAACTTTGTAACATTAATTGATAAAAAAAAGTTAGGTCCTGATCTAGGTTGACCAAGGCTGACCTAGACCCATAATGTGATTTTATCAAATTAAATATGGGGTCAACCCAGGTTGATAGTGTATTTTAAAGTATCAAAAAGGGTTTTAGGCTTAGGAAGGGGTCAAGTAAGGTAGTGAATTTCTTGGAAGAGTGTGTAAAGAAGGTGTTAAAGCTTAGGGAAGTGTATAGGAGAAGGTTATGTAGATAGCAAGTGGTGGTATAGGGGACAACAATCCTTTGAAGAACCAATTATCTACCTAGCCCTTTTCCAATGCACCCTTTAAGTCATGCACTTAGAGAGATAGAGACTCGATGGGTTCCTATAAGAGAGAAAGCATCAGTAATTGATCAAGTTTGAAAATAGTATGTGTATACATAATAAACTTATATAAGATGCAATATATTATTAAAAAAATGATAAAAAAATATAATAATCATCAACATCAATGATGTATGGAGGAATTAATGTTATTTTTCATAATCAATCAATGCCATCATCCAATATAAAAAATCATAATATCTATAGGAAATAACAATTTAGAAAGTATGAGAAAGATCAAGTCATGTATACCAATCTATTATGATCAATGGATCAATATAGAAAGATACAAGCTAAAAGTGTGTAACTATTACCCTAGTGTATGCATGCCCTTAATGTATAAAGGTCTCCCCTAGGTGTAAATAATCTCATGAATCTATATGTCCATGTATCTTATGTAACCTATATATCCTACATCCCACTCATGTATATAGTGAAAATCACATGCCTAGAAAATGAATATGCAACTCACCATGTATATGGTAAATAAAATCAATCAATTAATATAGATTCATATGAATTAAAAGGACCATTTTATGTTCTAATATTCCCTTCACATATTTAGTGACTAGATAATAGCCATTGAAATAATTCACTAAGTTTTAGACTGTCTTCTCATCAATTTTTTTGATTTAATGTTTGTTTATTATTTTTAGTCAATAAGGTAGGTATGAATTTAATATTTCTAATTGATATATGTTATATATCCCTAGTGAAAATATTTTTATCATTTTATTAGTATCATTATACCCTAATATCACAATTTGGTAAAACATGTAGAATTAGACAAATAGATAGAGGCTTAGAATGAGTAATTAAGGAAAGATAGAGAGATGAACATTTTTATATAAGTGCAACAAGAATTAGAGATAGAGAAAGTGGAAAAGGAAATAAAGGATAAGGAATAATAAGATAAATAATAAAAATAAGAGTAGAAAGGGGAGAAAAGGAGGAAGAAGAAAAGAAAAGAAAAGCAAAAAGAAAAAAAAAGAAAAAAAAAGATGTCGAAAAGAAAAAATAAGAGGAGAACTGATAAAAGAAAGCATAGAAAATAAGGACGTTGAGGAAGAACACCAAAATAAGGAAAAGGAGGATAAGGCAATTGAGGAAGAGTGTCAAAATAAGTTTGATGAAGAATTCCAAAGGAAGGTGCAAGAGGAAACCACTAAAAGGATAAGGAGGAAAATAAAATATAGGCACAATTGGTTGAAGTGGAAAGATTAGAAGAATAGGAGTGGAATAAAAAATAACTAGAGGGTAAATTGGCAGAAGAATTGAGTACAAAATATTTAATTCAAGGAGAAAAACCATAAATAGGACCACTAGGTTTTATGGGGATATCTAAACCTAATTCAAGCTCACCATAAAACCCCCTATCAATAATTAAGGACTTTTTCAGCAAACAATGATAAGAGGTGACCAACATTAGGGTCTCTTTAGGAGTGATGAAACAAAACTAAAATTATAGGTGTTAGACTTTAAGAACCTCTATAAAATGAGTAACAAAGATATGTTTTGAATCAAAGTGCAATATTAGATAGGATGACGTGTTGTGTACAAATTGAAGAAGGAATCATAAAAACAATCAAATCTCTCACTACTACACATCCCCAATACATTCTTGACTCCACACTGCCCTTTAATAAATACCTAAATGATATGTTTCAAAATTTTATAAATTGCATAGATCTCTTAGAAGATAGTAAGTAAATAACATGCAAGAATGTCGTTTGCAAAGAATTAAGGGTAAAAAATGGAATTTATCTTTCCAAAGAACACAAACAAAAGGGCATATTTTTGAGAGGCAATGAATAATTTATTCAAGGCCACATGAGATGCAAAAAAATTATTTTTTATTATCTAAGTTGACCAATGAAAACACGGGGAAATAATTTGGAGTTAGACTAATAGAAAATCTAGATCATGGTTGCATCCAATAACTATGATGCAAAAAATATCTCACTAGAGTAGAGTGGAAGATATTGTTTTATCTTGGAGAAGAATACATAAAAAAAAAGAGGAGAGAAAAGATATAATAATTGGGAATTTAGAATGAATTTTAAGAAGATGGAACTATTCATGGATGAGTATGATGCTTCTTTGCTGACATTGAATGCTCAATTCATTCTTCAAGGTATTTTTATAATTAACTTAGAAAATGCTACATTGGGACACATTCTACTAATGGTGAACTCTTTGTTGAAAAATTGGGATATGTTACACAAGGTGCTAACCACTATGTATAAATACATATTACTATAATAATGAGGGTTAGTGATAATCATCAAACTTCAATAGATATTATGTAGCACCATCTTGTAAATACACTCAGGAAAGCCAAGTGGGGATATTTTAGCACCTCATGACAAATGTCTAAGCTCTAGTTGTTGATAGTTATATTAGTGCCTTAGAGGTTATGAAGTTTTGAAAGGAGTTCTTACCATAATTCTTCATCATAATTATCTCAAGGATAAGTCAATGTTTTAAACCTAGGTAAAATATTGGTAGGATTCTTCATCAGGGTAATATGATTTTTGTTGTATATCATAGAGGTTAAAATCATGTCACAATATTAGTAATGGTGTCATATGGATGAAACATAGAAAATACAAATGTAGCATATATGGCATTGTATAACACTTTATGACATCTAATAAATTCATGTATGAATATGAGGCATGTCTTAAACACATGTCCTTTGAATTTTGTAATGATGGAATTGATACTTATACCACAACATTGTAATAGGTAGTGGGGGAATGTGTGTGTGTGTGAGTGAATTTTATGTGCACAGTGTATAGAGTAGGATGCAAGAGGTGAAAGGAGTGAGATAGGGTAGATAGTATATTTTAAGGTGATAAATAAAAATATATATAATGATAAATAGAGTAACCATCTAGAAATCTTGTATTACCTTTCAGGAACATATTTTGAATCATCTTGTAGGTGATGAACACCACGTTAAAATCAAAATTGAATATGAATCTAATAAATGCCTGCATGAATATGAGGCATGTCTCAAATACATGTACCTTGACTATTATAATGATATAAATGATACTTATACCAAAACATTGTAATATGTAATAGGGGAATGTGTGAAATAAATATTGAATTGTAAGTGCATATCATATAGAGTAGGATGTAAGAGGTGTAAGGAGTGAGATAGGGTAGATAATATTTTTAGGTGAGATATAATAAATTTAAGGATAAATATAACCATCTAGACATCTTGTATTACCTTTAAGTAACATATTTTGAGTCATCTAGCGAGTGATGAGCACTATGATAAAATTAAGATTACCTTAAGGGATAAGGCATAAGATCATCAATATTATGGTTACTAGGTCAAGGATAATGGGATTATAAATCATAAGGTATAATTATATGTTCTAAACCATTATTTTTATTTTTATATTTGGTAAAAAGAAGGTTAAACAGGGCCCCCAACCCTTTACAAGAAATAATTAGACTAGCCTAAAGTACCAAATGGAAACAATAAATTCTACTTAACCAAAAGCAAAAACAATGACAAAATCAAATAAACAAAAACTAAAGATCTATAAAACAAGACAAAGATGCACACTAATTAGACATCCCTTCCAGGGTAAGTTCCCATATTTGAGACATATTATTCAAGACTTGCTCTAGATTCCTAATTCTCGATGATTTAACATCCTCGTCAGTATATTTACCAATAACTTTGATCTTATTCACTTTTTTGGTTGAGCTCCCATATTCAATCATTTTTTTCACCAAAAACTTCAAGATATTAACCATGTTGATGCGGTTCTCCACAATATTCTTACTAAATTGAACTAGAATCTCAATATTTTGTTGAATGTCTTAGTTATCCTTTTCTATTATTGAGCACTTATCATACAAAGCTTTAAATTCCATATACTTTTTATCTCATTCTTACTTAATATATAAAGTACCCACCTAAGCCTTAATGGATTTAAATCCCTCCTTCAAATACTTTGCCTTTCATGAACCATCTAAGCAACCCTTTCTATAGCTCCAAATCCATTAGGATCAGATTCATTTTAGCATGATTTGATATATACTCTTCAAAAACCTCATTATATTCTTCTAATTTCATCTTCCCTTTCCAAACCCTATCTATCCCATCTTTCTCCTTAACCATCGAGACTTCTCCTTTCAATAAACATAATCCTCTTGTAAATTAGTCATTCTCTCCACTATATTATCAAAATATTATAATTCATTTAGTATTTGAGGATGAGTATTTTGCTCCTTATTTTGGATATATATGGTTTTAAATTTTTTTTGTAGACCTTATGACATTACATTTATTATTGGGTCTCAAAAAATAAACACAACACAAATTTTCCCTAGATGTTTAGACTGTCAACAGGTTAAAGTTGATAAAAAAAATAAACTAAGATGGTGTATCCTTAAAATAGTATATATTAAAAATGGAAATTAATAAACATGTAATTTGTTTAAGGTTTTCTAATGACAAATGATGAGCATGTTATGATTTTGGTTGTGATAGATACCCAAAAATATCTCACTTCATCCCCAGGAATATGAAAGATGATTATTTATTTTCATCCCAATGGTTTATCTAGGAGATATTTAGGATATATGGTGTTGTAGAGTACATAATATCAAACAAGTAACTTTGATGTTATTGAAAATAATGCATGTTAATCTAGGAAAAAGCTAGATTCCATTTCTTCTTACCACCTTGAGATGAGCAAACTAAGAGGATGAACCATATCTTAGAATAAATTTCAAAAATATAATACATGGATCAACAATATATATATGAATTATGTCTTTACATGAGTCCTAAATTTGCCACTTTTTGTCCCCCAACTTTGTGCACTTACCTTCTATTTAATTGATAGATAATACATAAATAACGTACACATTAACTATTATTTTTTTCATAAAATGGAAGCTTGTTTCACAAATTTTCAAAAGAAGCATTTAAATTAGCACTAAAAAAAATCAACAATGGGGTCACAACAAAACCATAGGGACACATAGGCTAAACAAGAAAGAGTAACTAATTGATGTGCTAGAGGACCATGCACATAATCAGTTTGGAGTAGCATAAAGAGAGAGGATCATAACTTCAAGAAGTCGGTGGATGTGCTCACAAAAATTGACCAAATATTTGGATACATGAGATTTGCAGAGTAAAGGGGCACGAACACATGTAGCACCCAAGAACCCAATCAGGGGAAAATGCATATGTTACATATTGAAAGAGTCAAGTAGGGATGACATCACTAGGATTTAAGGCAAAGGTACAAAAGTGAGTAATGAGAAACTAAAAATAATGGCATGCATCGTTAGGGCAATTTAAATGTCAATGGATGATATAAATTGACCCTCACAATTCATTTTCACTTTTTATTGAGTGAAAAATGTAAAGCATATAGAGAACCCTAGAGCAAGTGAAATCACATGTAATTTGTAATTTGTAAGGTAGGGCAAAATTGGATTTAACAACGAAGTGCAGCATGATTGCAAGTGGAATTCATGCAGGAGTTTGGATAAGCTGGATTCAAATGAAGTAGGGTTTGCAGGGAATAGTGTGCACTATTAAAATGACCTCAATCAAGCTCAAAGTAAAAGTAAAAATTAAAGGTTCCAAAAGAATTAATAGCACATAGTTTGTAGAGTCGAAGGGAGGTGCCATGGTCATCAACAAGGAAATTACATCATAGCAACATGAAGGAAAGAATGAAGAGGCATTATTGAAAATTACGGATATGCAATTTCACGTACACACAAAACTGAGGTAAAACTATTCTATAGATTTGTAGTTGATAAATTCTAAGGTTACATGCAGAAACTTGTAATATACGAGGCATGTATCAGGAACGTTTTATCTTGATACCCATTTTAGTTCAAGGCATAGTTTCGCTCATGGATTCACGGCACAATTTGTGATGATCGATAAGCCATCAGATTGTCATTGAAAGATAAAATGTGAATCTTCTCCATAATTGGAACTGTTAAAGTCTACTTACACTAGTAATTGTATATCACGCCCGGTATTATTTCCAAAGTGGAAGATATAAAAAACGTCGTGTACTTCTGCCCATCAAACATCAGCGTGGGGGAAATGGAAGTGCTCTCCAAACACTATAAATCTTGTCATTTGTAGAAGCTACCACAACATTTTTTTACGGCTATTTGGACGGAAGACAATTTATCCAATGTGAATGCACAAAATCACTGCCCCTATAACATAAAAGGGCCCCTCAAAAAATAAATAAATTATAATTTGTGTTTAATTATTGAAGTGACTATACACAACAACAAAAGAGCCATATAGTCAGTTAAACGTGTAAGCTGTGAAAATTTGTCTATTACTAAACCCCGAGTCCATAGCTTATAAAAATCTTTTTTGTTTTCACCCATAACCACACATGCTATTATAATTTCTTATCTTTTCCCACAAGATAAATCTATCTGTCAAAAGTCATGGTATCCGCTGTATTTATTATGTAAAAGACAACCCTGGCCAACTAATTTGACTCTAGTGGGAGTTGTGACCTGCTATCCCTTGATGTTTTCTCTGTCCAATCCACACCGAAACAAACAGAGCAACTGGCCACGGAAATTCACTACCATTAATGAATGGTCTCCAAATCTGACCACGGAAATAGGAGGCGCAGTGGATAAATAAAATATCGTAACCCACTTTTCTTGGAGTCAAAATACAGGTTATAAAAATCGCAATCTCAATTACATCTTGATAATGATAGACGTTGTCCTTGATGTGAACAGGTAAACAAACAAAATTAAAATATCGAAAATATATTTTTCAAATGGAAAGGTTACATGACCACATACGACTTGTTATTTATGAGTGGAACACTAGAGGTCATCTCTTTCTTCATGTGTATTAAATTTCTCTTTTTTTTCAGAAACCACATCTCTTATCATTTAGTTATATATTTATAGACACAAGTAATTAATTTTTTTTCTTCGTAATATATTATTTTGATCAATTAACCCAATTTAATAATATTAATATGTAAAAATAAATGACATAAATTTAAAATTCTAATAAATAAAATTGTATGATGAATATAGATTTAATTTATTTTTTTAGGATTGTATTTATTGCATATTTCTACTTTGATTTACTATACTTGAGTTCTAAATTTGACCACAAAAATAGGAGGCACAGTCAGCAGGGATAAATAAAATAGCGTAAACCACTTTTCTTGGAGTCAAAATACAGGGTATAAAAATCGCAATCTCAATTACATCTTAATAGTGAGTAGACATTGTCCTTGATGTTAACAAGTAACCAAACAAAATTAAATTATTGAAAAGATCCTTTTCAAATGGAAAGGTTACATGACCCACATACAACATATTTATGAGTGGAACACTAGAGGTCATCTCTTTCTCCATGTGTATTAAATTTATCATCTTTTTCAGAAACCACCTCTCTTATCATTTAGTTATATATTTATAGACACAAGTAATTAATTTTTTTTCTTTGTAATATATTATTTTGATCAATTAACCCAATTTAATAATATTAATATTATATTAATATGTAAAAATAAATGACATAAATTTAAAATTCTAATAAATAAAATTGTATGATGAATATAGATTTAATTTATTTTTTTAGGATTGTATTTATTGCATATTTCTACTTTGATTTACTATACTTGTGTTCTAAATTTGACCACAAAAATAGGAGGCACAGTCAGCAGGGATAAATAAAATAGCGTAACCCACTTTTCTTGGAGTCAAAATACAGGGTATAAAAATCGCAATCTCAATTACATCTTGATAGTGAGTAGACATTGTTCTTGATGTTAACAAGTAACCAAACAAAATTAAATTATTGAAAAGATCCTTTTCAAATGGAAAGGTTACATGATCCACATACAACTTGATATTTATGAGTGAAACACTAGAGGTCATCTCTTTCTTCATGTGTATTAAATTTATCATCTTTTTTAGAAACCACCTCTCTTATCATTTAGTTATATATTTATAGACACAAGTAATAAATTTTTTTCTTCGTAATATATTATTTTGATCAATCAACCCAATCTAATAATATTAATATTATATTAATATGTAAAAATAAATGACATAAATTTAAAATTCCAATAAATAAAATTGTATGATGAATATAGATTTGATTTATTTTTTTAGGATTATTGAGTATAAATCTTAGGTTGTTAAAGGTTTGAGTATAATAAATCAGGATAAAAATATGTATTAAATATAGCCATTGATTTGTGAAAAATTTGATTTAGATTGATTTTTTTTTAAAATAGCAATAAATAATGTAAATAAGTAATTAGCTATAAATTAATTAAGACAGGAGATTTAGAGGCTGTAAACTGTGATAGAAGTTATTCTGAGTGTTGCAGATAGGAACTAGGTGTCAAAACCCTACTTGGATAGTAGCGCCATAATTGGATAGTGGCACTAGTGTCTTTTGTGTAAAACTATTTGGAGCTTCTAGGTGCCCCTGTGTCTGAGTCTGTTAAGCTTGTTCTTATATGCATAAGTTCTGATTCCTTGTATGTGATGTGATTTTACTGATTTTATATGCAAAACCTAAATTTTCATATTGTTAGGTCAGTTGGTTAGCACAAGAAACAATGTGTGATGTTAGTGAAGTAGGTCGGACATCCTCAACACCCTGTTGTGATGAGAGTTGCTTACATACCAATACTCTGAAGAGGGATGAACCCTGATGTAGTTCTCCCCACCTAAGTGCTACTACAAGTGCAAGTGAAGCTAGTATTAATGCTGGTTTGAGTGATTTGAATATTTTTGAGACTGAAAATCTGAACAATCTAATCTTAAGAATGATGTCGATGGTTGTATGCAAAAATAGGGTAGAATAGGGATTGATAACCTTGATTGTGCACAACTTGTTCTAAGTTTGATTTTACAATTTACATATGATTTCTATCTAGTAGATAAAGGGCTAAAAGTCATGTATATATATTGTTCTAGTGCTTGTGTGGGTCTTAAAAGAGGTCTAGGTTGACCCTAAGTGGTTGCTCATTTGAAAAGATATCCATTGGTAGCAAAAAGTGGGAAAAGGATAATAACACCCAAAATGGGACACTAGCGCCATGGGGCGCTAACGTCCAAATAATGACACTAGTGTTTAAGTGGCATAACCTAAGGCACTAGGGACCAAGATGTTAAAGTGAGGGTCTAGGATTGCTTTAGGAATGTTTAGGGACATGTGGCTTGTATGAGGGTTGAATAAGTGTCTAAATAGGCCCTAAGATAGGTCTATGGCTAAGCTAGGGATGGGTGGTCTCAAGTAATACTCTTAACACTCAAGTGCCATATTTAGATGATTACATTTGCCCCTCTTTATTATAGAAATGTATCGAAGAAAAATGACTAAGATAAAGGAAAAAGAAGTGTAACTAACCCAAGAGGTGAAACCTGTGAATGTGGATCTAAGTGTGTGAAGCATGCTCCATTGCGTATGTTACAAATAAAACATGTATATATCAATCTTTATTTAAGAGATATCAAAATCAAAGATAAAATTGAGTAAAGAGATAAGAGAGAGGAAATGAATGAATACATCTCACTGGTACGTGAACCAATACATAAATATAGTGACAACTTGTGTGCATACATGTAAATAGTGATCAATCAGTGAATAACTTGGACTGAACTAATGGCTTGTTCAATCCCCATGTGTGGATGGCTCACGAACTCAATCCAATTTTGAGTCCATCATTACCCACTCCTACTCGATGGATCATGACTTTGAATAACTTATATTGGACTGATGATGTGTCCAACCCTCTCATGTAGGTGGTTCAAGAACTCAATTAAACTATGATTTTATCATTTCCTACCCATGTGTAGTAGATGTATCTGAAACTAAAACTTTGTGATGTAACTAAAGATGTGTAATATGTTATTTCTACAACCACTGAAGAACTCTAAAATATAAAATGGTTTTGGGCCACTTATAAATATTAGGCAAGTTTGGGCCACTCAAGAATGCCAACTATTATAGATGCAGTAAGGCATCAATCTATTGTGTAACTTGGAACATGGTGTTTGGTGTGTAAAACATAGAGAATGACATGGAGTTTGCCATTTCATCTAATCAATTGATGTAGAAGTGAGCATACGAAAGCAATGTAATGTGCATATGACCCAAATCTGATATTTAAATATATGGATTATGGATTAAGTTGTAATAATATGTATCTTAGTATCTTCAAACTAAAATGTGCATAATCATGTCACATACGATGCCTCCAACCTAAGTAAATTGGTATGAATCTGAGTTAAACTAAGCCAAAATTAGTAATCTATAATTGAACCTGTGTAAACCTGAAATGTACCTACTATACTTTTCTAGTTAATCTAGAATTTTATGAAACTGAGGCTACTAGATAGTAGCACCATATCTTGGATAGTAATGATTTTAGCACTAGTGTCCCAATTTGGGTGGTAATGTCTAACTATTTTGATTTTTGTGCAACTAAAATTGGTCTCTGTGTCACTATTTTCCACTATGTTTTCTTGAAACTGATTTCTATATTTAATACTTGTGTGTTAAAAATTGTATTCTAAGTACATATAGATAGCTTGATCTCTGTGATAAATCCCTATGAATACCCCCTCTTTAGAGGGGAGTTATTAAACATGTGCAAGAATTGAACTTAAAAGAAGAAGCTCTATAAAATGTGTTTTAGCCGCAACATATATGATATCTACGTAATAAACCAATATAATGTGCATATATACCATTAGAATGTAAGCTAATCCGAGCATAAGTTTGTATATTATAATATATTTTAGATCTAGCATTCACAAGGCTATCAAAATAATATAACAATGTCTATGAATATCAGATTTGAGTAATAACTGAGTAGCTACCTAGGGGGATGGGTCATGATATCCATCATGGAACCCAATTAGGAATGGGAGATGCATGAGGTCTCTCATGGCATTTAAAATTGGAGTGTGTAAGAAGAAAGAAACAATTGTTATGGCCATGACACATACAATAAAGCATACATATAATACACATGAGCAACACAAAGTAGGCTAAGGGGCCACAATACAAGGGACATGGGCACATGCCACTAAATCTAAGAAAATAAGACATATAAAGGCATGTTCAAATGTCCACATACATAAATAGAAAGCAAGTTGACTTAGAGCCATGTGGAAGGATATGATCAAATGTCTGCATAAATAATAAGGAAGATACACATAAGAACATGGGCACATGTCCAAAGCATACATATAATGAAAATAAGTGGCATAGATATATAGAGCATTATCATATTTAAATGTCATTGAATAGAAGAGGCATAGATATATAATCAAGTCTAAACTAGGAAAGCTAGAAATGAAAGTATGTATGAACATGTGGTACAGATATGTAAAATAGAAAAGATATATATAAAGTGAGTCTATAGTAGTAGTAGTCAGATGTTTTTTTTAAAAGGTGCAGGATAATAAATATCAAGATATAAAAATGTTAAATTTGTGATGTAGAGTTTAGAAATATGTAACCTAGCAATTGAAACTGTGTATAAGATGCCCCCAAATGGGTGAATGTACCAAATGAAGAACCCGTGTATCTGTGTATATGTCCCTAGTGTGTAGATAGTAACAAACATAGATATATGTAGTGCACTTGGGTCTTGTAACTATCTATAAACACTTGAAAAGGATAAGTAAAGCATGAATGTATGATAAAAACTAACTATACTAAGATAACTAGCATATGTAGTGTCTAAAAAATATTAGAGATGTAAACATGACAATGCATACAATCTATAATTTATGTTTTCTGAGTAGATATTTGAATTTTTTTGTGTTTTTACATATTACATTATTTTATTTTTATTTTTTGGATATAAATTATGTACAAGTAACATTAGAAAATGAAACTATATACAAGGAGAAAGAGTGAATGGGATAATGTACAATAAAGGAGCAACATACTAACCGATAAGTTTCATGGGAGACTCACTATCAATGTGGCATGTGTCAAAAATAGGAATGGTAACCTCTCATATAGTGAGATTGATATGTTGGAGTTGAATTGAGTTACAGTGTGAATATGAGTATTGTTCATTATCGACATCATAATAATCATAATAACTTGGAATGCTAGTGTGTGATTTTTGTTGTATTTGGATGACAATATGGAATTGTCTCATGCTTTGGAGTTAAACTTTTTGAATTATCTTTTGATTTGGATGCTCTCTTGAATAGAAAGCCTCTTTTGAGAATACTTTTTGGCTTAGCATGATTTTGACTTTGTAACTTAAGTTCTTACTCTTTTTGTAACATTTCCTGTGTATATAGACTTTTTTGTTTGATAAATTGTATCTACGAATGATTTACCTTAGGATGTTCAATAAATTTCAGTCCTTGTTGAACAACATTATCAACAACTAGAATTGGGGTAATGATGTCTTGGGCATATTTGCCTAACCCTTGACCTTGATAATCAATTTTTCGTAGATACTTTTGACCAAACCCATACTAATTTAAAAGTGAGACCTCATTTTGGAGATGTATATTTGTATCTTTTACTTGCTTTACTTATGCTTGTTGTATAATTTCATGCTCTAATTGTGCTTTGGGACATTTTGTTGTTTTGGATTATGCTTTGGTAATGAATTTTATACTATTTCTGAATTCGATCCTTTTTTAATATGTTCCCATGTCACTGTGGATTACTTAACTGATTTATCTTATATAGTTTCCTCATTATCAATGATGTGTTGTATATGTTTTTTCAATGCCAAACATGAATATGTGTGATGACTGTGCATTCTATGGTATGCACAATAATATCTAAATCTCCTCACTAGATGTAAAATAGGTAGGTTGATCAACTTAGATTTAATCATTTGCTTTAAAATATCACTTGAACTTCCATTTAATCTTTGAATACTTTTTGAATATTAGTTTTATATGCACTTTGTTGTAATTTTTTTCTATATGTAACATTGCTTGCCACAAATTGAATAGGTGAAGATGAATATACATGATTCATACTAGTACGCACTAGAAAATTTTATCTTGTAATTTGATTTTCCAATATTATAATCTTTTCATGTAATAGTTGATTTTGAGTTTGTAATTTTGAAATTAATCTGATCATACTAATAATTTGATCCATTAGAGTCTCTGTAGAGTAAAAATTTACTCTACGTTTCATTCTATTTTTCAGTCGCATGCCACAAAATTTTGTCTTCACATACTTTGGTCTGAGATGGCAGAGTTTTGAAATAGAGCATGGGCTCTATTTTCCTTTTGATTCATTTTGTCTAAGTGTTGGGGTAAAGTAGAAGCTAACAAGTGTCATCCTCCGAGGCATCCTTTATCAAGTGTAAATGCCAAGTGTCGTCGTCTGAGGCACCTTTCATATTTTCTGTGAGGTTGTCAAAATGTGCCATGTATCTCACAGCAACTCAACGAAAATCACCAAACTCGCATTTCATCTCTTTTCAGTGAAAGGTTTTAACAAGCTAAGTATTAGGATCAATCGAAAAGCACCAAATGGCAGTCATGGAAGGTCTTAATGTTGCTTTTCTAAAAGTGATGGAAGATGCCACGTATCCCAGTAGAAGAGAATGGAAGCCACCGCGTGTAGCGATTTGAATTATCTTCATTTTGCTTCACCAATATAACAAAGACTATGGTGGGTCCCAAGTGTTGTCTCTGAAGCAAACAGAAGCCCCTAGGTGTCACTGTCTATGTAAATGCGAAATGAGACCCATTTGTTTCTATGGTATAGACAGAGTAAAGCAGAGATTGCCAAGTGTCATCTTTCATAGGTTTCTAAAAAGGTAGCTAAAAGAAGCAGAGACTACCACGTAACCCTAGATAAGTGAAGTGGAGATTGTCATGTGTCTTTTAATGAAGCAGCAGAGATTTACACCTATCCCTGTGTCCATTTTAAAGTTACTTGAGTAAGAAATGCTGTGGGTTTTATTTTCTTTCAAGTTATTGAAGTTTCAAGGATGCGGATTACAACAAGTGTCAAAGGCAGAACATTCCTAAGCAAAGACACAAAAGAGTATAAGTTATGCAGAAAGTGTTGCATGTCTTCAATAGGTGCTATGGAACACACCATGTGTCATTTTCTGGTGTCTCCTAAGTAATAGGAAGATTTTCAAAGAAATGGCTAATTATTAATCTAGCATTTAAGAGAAGGGAGTGTCCTGAAATCTGTTTCAACCAATGAACTGCCAGAAGATGAAGAATTTTAGAAACTATAAAATATCTTCTATTAGACACTTCTAGTTGGGTTAGATTTTAGTTGGGCCATTAGATTGGGAACAAGCAGACAATCTAGAATGAATCCAAGGCTATAAATAAGGGTGCAGAGATCACCAGAAGGGAATGAATTATCAGAGGAGGAATTATCAGAGAGAATTTTGAGAGTGATTTATTGTAAAGAGTTTAGACTTTCTAGATCTGTTACTAGTAATATCATTTTCTTTTGTTCTATCTTCTCAATTTGGAAGGTTTATGTAACTGTGCATGTTTTTTTGCCTCTTATGTGACTATAGAATTAATGAGAAGATTGAATCCTATGCCTTTGTTGATATTTTTTGTGTCAAAAGTAGTCTAGGTTGTAGACTTTCTAGAGCTGTGATTAGGAGTGTCATTTGCTTTTGTCTCATTTTCTTGAGTTGAAAAGTTTATATAACTGTACGTGTTTTTGTGCCTCTTATATGACTAGAAAATTCAAATAAGAAGATTGAACCCTATGCCTTTGTTGACATTTTCTATATCACAAGAAAAGTAGTCTATACTATGAGCCTCTGTTTCTATTGTTTCCATATTTTACATTGATCATGCACTTGTTTTATCTTAAATTGAAATGAATCCTACATATAGTCTCACTGTGCTCAGGATTAAGGTTGAATTACATTCAGGCGCATTGCCATAGATTAGATTTTCTTTCTTACATCTATGTTTCTGATTTAAATTCCTATCCCTTTTCCCAATACATACTTGATTTAAAGAAGAACCAACTTCTCAAAAATTTGAAGGTTGTTTCAAGTCGTAAGTCCCACATCTTAAAACTTCCCATTGTTGTTGATTAGAATCAAGCGCAATTTTAAATCATCAACAGTCTCACAAGTGCAAACCCTAGTTTATTTTGATTGAACATGTAGGCACATGCCCTATATAGAATAGGTAGAGGTTTGGTTAGGTTGAGTATGAGCTGTAGTAATAATAGTATAGGCTACATCATCTCATGGAGGAGTGATAACATGGACCTAGTTAGAGGGAAAGTAGCTATCACCCTCATAGAGATGAGAAAGATAAGGATATTCTTTCTTGTGCATAAGATATGACATTGAAAATTCAAACCTAGTTGTTAACTTATGTAATATATCCTTTATGTATGTAAGGATTTGTTTCTTAATTGAATTCTACATAAGAGAACAATAACATGCTAGAGATAGAATGAAATATGACATACATTTTAACTGATATAAAACATGTACATATGTGTTAATGTCATCTTTGAATTCATTCCAAATGAAAGGAAATAAGTATGCAAATGAAGATTAAAAAAAATTTGTATTAAAGAGTGATAAACTTCATCTGTCATTACTATCATGATTTTATAAAATGCAAATCAGAAAATACATGGATGTAAAATCTGAATATGGGTCCTAGAAGGCTAGAAACATAAACCCTAGGGTTATATAGGGTTAGGTTTTATAAATTATTCCAAGTAATTCAAGTTCACCAAACTTTTTAACTTTTTTAGGGTTATGGAGTTTACATTATAGGTTATTAAAGGGTCTAAGTGTAGTAAATCAAGGTAGAAATATGCAATAAATATAACCATTAATTTTTAATATAACTGAGTTAGTTTTATCTTTCTAAAAATAATAATAGATATTTTAAATAAATACTTAGCTATAAATTGACCTCAATGAGAGATATAGAGGCTACAAACTAGGAAAAGAGCTATTTAGAGTGTCACATATAGGTTTCAAATGTCAAAACCCTTCTTAGATAATAGCACATTAATTGGATAGTAGCACCATGTGGTACTAGTGTCCTTATTTTAGCATTAGTGTCCTTTGTGTATAACTATTCTAAGATTTTGGGTGTACTTGTGATTGAGTCTGTCAAGCATGTTCATGTGTGAACAAGTTTTGATTCCCTATAGGTGACTTGTTTTGACTAATTTTATATGAAAAACCTAAACCTCCATAGTTATAGGTTATTTGATTGGCACAAGTAATAAAGTGTGATGTTAGTGGGGTAGACTAGACATCTTGAACATTCTATTGTGATGAGACTTGCCTACATACCAATAATCTGAAGAGGAATTAAGTTCAATGTAGTTCTCCCCACCTAATTGTTGATGCAAGTGAAGGTAAAGATTATATGAATTCCATTTTGAGTGCTTTGAATATTTTTAAGATTGGAAATGTGTCTCAACTTAGGAATGTTGTATATGGTTGTATTTATAAGTAAGGTAGAAGAAGGATTGATAACCTTGATTATGCACAACTTATTCTGAGTTTGTATAATTTGCATCTAATTTCCTTCTTAAAAAAAAAAGGGATAAAATCAATGTATATATATTGTTCTATTGCTTATGCGGGTCTTAAAAGAGGTCTAAGTCGACCCTAGGTGGTTTCTTATTCAAAAAGATAAATGTTGGTAACAAAAGGTGGGAAATAGACAATAACACCCAAACTGGGACACTAGTGCCATGAGGTGCTATTGTCCAAATTATGGTGCTAGTGTCTAGGTGACATAACTGGAAGCACTAGGGGCTAAGATGTTAAAGTGAGGGTCTGGAGCTGCTTGAGGGATGCTTAGAGATGTGTATGACATTCATGAAGGCTAGATAAGTGTTTAAATAGTCCTTAAGATATGTCTAGGGCTAAGCTATGGATGGGTGGTCTCAAGTAACACTCTTAACACTCAAGTATCATTTTTAGATGATTATATTTCCTCCCCACTCCCTTTTATTCTATAAATGCAACAAAGTGAAATGACTAGAAAAAAAGGGTGGCAAATGTAATCATTTAAAACTGATGCTTGAGTGCTAAGAGTGTTACTTAAGACCACCCATCCCTAACTTAGCCCTAAACCTAACTTAGGTTTTATTTAGACACTTATCTAGCCATAAGATAAAGGAAAAATAAGTGTAGCTAGACTTACTTGAGAGTCAAAGCCTATGAATATGGATCTGAGGATCTGAAACATGTTCCATGATGTATCCTAAAAATTAAACATGCATAGATCATTCCTTAAGAGATATTAAAATTAAAGATTAAATTGAATAAAAAGATAAGAGAGAGGAAAATAATGGATACACCTCACTAGGTATGTGAATCAATGCATAAAATTAGTGATAAACTGTGTGTGTGTGTGTGTAGATAGTGATCAATCAGTGAATAAATTGGATTGAGTTGATGACTTGCTCAATTCCAATGTGTGGGTGGCTCAAAAACTCAATCTAGTTTTGAATCCATCATTTCCCACTCCTACTTGGTGGATCATGACTTGTGAATAGCTTGGATTGTAATGATAGCATGTCTAACCCTCTCATGTAGGTGGCTCAAGAGCTCAAGTAGATTATGACTTCATTATTATTTACCCATGTATAATAGATGCATCTAATACTAAAACTATGTGATGTAGCTCAAGATGTGTAACTGTAATTTGAACTATATATTTTGGCTTTACAACCACTCAAGAATTGTTGAATGTAAAATATCTCTAGGTCACTTGGGAATACAAGGTAGATCTAGGCCACTCAGGAATGCCAACCACTACAAATGGAGTAAGGTGTCAATCTGGTGTGTAACATAGAACATGGTGTCTAGTGTGTACAATTTAGAGAATGGCATGGAGTTTATCATTTTATCTCATCAATCGATGTCAAGTGAGCATACAAAAGCAATGTGTTGCACACATGCTACCAAATGTGATATCTAAATATATGGATTATGATTGATTTGTAATAATCTATATCTAAGTATCTAAACTAAAATAAAAATGATCATGTTGTGCATGATTCCCCAATCTAAGCAAACTGGTATGAATCTAAGCTAAACTGAGCCAAAAATGGTAATCTATAACTGAACCTTTGTAAACCTAGACTATAACTACTATATTCCTTTGGCCAATCTAAATTTTTTTAAAATTGAAGCTATTGGACAGTAACATCATATCTTGGACAGTAATCCTAGTGGCGCCAGTGTCCCAATTTGGGTGTTAATATCCAACTATTCTAATTTATGTACAACTGAAACTAATCTCTATGTCACTATTTATCACTATATTTTTATGAAATTAATTTATATATTCTATGCTCATGTTCTTAAAATTGTACTCTAAGTGAAATCAAATAGCTTGATCTTTGTGACAAACCCATGTGAATGCCCCTTATTTTGAGGTTATTTGTTGAACTTGTGCAATAACTGATCTTAAGAAAATAAGCTTTAAAAAATGTGTGTTAGCCAGAGCATATATGATATCTGCATAATAAACTAATATAATATGTATACATAACATTTGAATGCAAGCTAATATAAGCATAAGTTTATAGTGTATGATGTATATTAGATATAACATTCACAACGTTGTCAATAGAGATATAACAATGTATATGAGCAACAAATTTGAGTAATAATTGAGTAGATACCTAGGGGGATGGGGCATGATGTCCATCATATCACCCAATTAGGAAAGGGATATACATGAGGTCCCTCATGGAATCTATAAATGAAGTGTTTAACAAGTAAGAAACAAGTGTCATGGCCATGACGTATACAAGAAACCATACATACAACACACATCAAGCATGTAAAGTAGGCCAATGTGCTATAATACAAAGGACATGGCCACATGTCACTAAATCTGAGAAACCAAGACATAGAAAGACATTTTTAAATGTCCATGTATGCAAACAACAAGAAATTTGGCTTAGACACATAGAAGGATATGTTCAAATTTTCAAATAAATAATCATGAAGGCACACAAAAGGACATGTGCACATGTCCAAAGCATACATTTAATAAATAAAAAAAGTGGCATAGAGCTATATAGCAATGACATATTCAAATTATATTAAATAGAAGAAGCATAGAGACACAATCAAGTATAAACTAGGAAATATAAAATTGAAAGTATGTATGAACATGCGGTACAAATATGTATACGAGTAAATATGTACATAAGGTGATTCTATAATTATAGTAGTGGGCATAAAATATGATAAGGTGTAGGATGATCAATATTAAGATATACAAATACTAAATCTATTTTGTAGAGTTTAGAAAGATGTAATCTAGTAATCAAAACTGTGTATAGGATGCTCCCAAATGGGTGAATGTATCAAATGTTGAACCCATTATTTGTGTATATACCCCCAGTACATAGATAGTAGCAAATATGGATCTATGTAGTGTACCTAGGTCCTATAATTATCTGTAAACACTTGAAAAGAACAAGTGAAGCATGTATGTATGATAAAAACTAATTATACTAAGATAACTACCATATGTAGTGTCTAGTAAATATAAGAGATGCAAATATGACAATGCATACAATCTATAATTTATGTTTTTTGAGTAAATATTTGAATGGTTTTGTGTTTTGACATATTACAATTTTTTTTTTTTCTATATATAAGTTATGTACAAGTAACATGAGAAATGCAATTATATATAAGGAAAAAGAGTGAATTAGACTATGTATAAGAAGGGAGGAACATACTAACCAATGAGTTTCATGGGAGGCTTACTATCAATTTAGTTTATGTCAAAAATATGAATGGTAACCTCTCGTATAGTGTGATTGATGTGTTGGAGTTGAATTGAGTTACAATGTGAATATGAGTATTATTTATTATTGATATAATAATAATAATAATAATAATAATAACCTGGAATGCCAGTATTGACTTTTATTGTATTTCGTTGATCATAGAGAATTGCCTCATATTACGGAGTTAACCTTTCTAAATTATCTTTTGTAATATTAATTATAATTGTGCCCTTTGAAACTATGCTTATTATACGCATATGGTGCTTTGGAGGATATTTCAATAGAAATCCTCTTTTGAGAATACTTGTTGGCTTAGCATGATTTTGACTTTGAAACTTAAGTTCTTATTCTTTTTAAAATATTTCCCATGTATTTGGACTTTTTGCCTTGATAAACTATATCTGTGAATATTTTTTCTTAAGATGTTCAATAAATCCTAAGATTTGTTGACCAACACTAGGAAATATTATAATAGGAGTAATGATGCCTTGGGTATATTTGTCAAACCCTTGACCTTGATAATCAAACTGTTATATACACTTTTGACCAAATGTTTACTACTTTAAAAGTGAAGCTTCATTTTTGAGATGTATATTTGTTTATTTTAGTTGCTTTAGCTGTGCTTTTTGTACTGTTTCTTACTCTAATTGTGCTTTGTTAACCTTTTATTATTCTGAGTTATGCTTTGGTAACTATTTTTATACTATTTTTTAGTTTAACCCTTTTTTAATATGTTACTACATCACTATGGATTGTTTAATTGATTTATCTTGTATCGGTTCTTCATTAGCAATGATGTGATATATATATATATATATATATATATATATATATATATATATATATATATATATATATATATATATATATATATATATATTTCCAAACATGACTCTGTGTGATGACCATGCATTCTATAGTATTCACAATAATATATGGATCTCTTTACTAGATATAAAGGAGGTGGGTTAATCAATTTAGCTTTAATCATTTACCTTAAAATCTCACTTGAAATTTTATTCTATCTTTGAATACTTTTTGAATCACTCATTGTAGATGCACTTTGTTGTGATTTCTTTTTTTGATATGTAACATTGATTGCCATAAATTCACTAGGCAAATATGCATATACATGATTGACACTAGTGTGACTTGGAGGCTTTTATCTTGTAATCTAATTTTTCAATGTTGTAATCTTTTCATTTAATAATTGATTCTGACTTTGTAATTTTTAAATTAACCTGATTACACTGATAATTTGATCTTTTAAAATCTTACACTTGTACAAACCCTAGTTTATTCTTATTGAACATGTAGGCACATGCCCTATAGAGAAGAGGTGAAGGTGTGCATAGGGTGAATATGGGTAGTAGTAACAATAGTATAGGTTCCATCATCTTATGGAGGAGTGATAACATGGGCCTAGTTAGAGGGAAAGTAGCTATCACCCTCATTGAGATGAGGAGAAGGAGAGTATTTCCTATGCATAAGATATGATATTGAAACTTGAAACCTGAAACTCGGTTGTTAGCTTATGTAACAGATCCTCTATGTATGTAAGGATTTGTTACTTAATTGAATTCTGCATAAGAGAAAAATAACATGTTAGATATAAAATGAAATATGAGATACATTTTAATTGATATAAAACATCATGTACATATGTGTTTGTCATCTTTGAGGAAATAAGCATGCAAATAAAGCTAAAAGACTTTGTATTAAAAAGTGATAAAATTCATTTGTCATTATTGTCATGATTTTATGAAATGCAAATTAGAAAATATAGGGATTTGAAATCTGAATGTGGGTCCTAGAAGGATGGAAACTTAAATCCTAGGATGATCTAGGGTTAGAGTTTATGCATTGTTCAAAATAAGTTGAGTTCACCAAATGATTTAACTTCTTTTAGGGTTATGGATTTTAAGTCTTAGATTGTTAAAGGGTATGAGTATAGTAAATTAGGGTATAAATATATAATAAATACAGTCATTGATTTATAATAGAATTGAATTAGTTTGACATTTTTAAAAATAGCAATAAATAATGTAAATAAGTACTTAGCTAAAAATTGATTGAGATAGATCTAGAGGTTGCAAACTAAGATAAAAGTTGTTTTAAGTGTCGTAGACAGGATCCAGATGTCAAAACCCTTACTAAATAGTAGCACCCTAATTGGATAGTAGCACCATGTGGCACCAGTGTCTTTATTTTAACACTAGTGTTCTTTGTGCATCATTGTTCTGAGCTTTTAAGTGTACCTGTGTTTGAGTTTGCTAAGCCTATTCTTGTGTGCATGAGTTTTGATTCCTTGTAGGTGACTTATTTTTACTGATTTTATATGAAAATCATAAACTTTCATGTTGTTAGGGCATCTAGTTGGCACAAGTAACAAAGTGTGATGTTAGTGGGGTAGGCTAAACATCCTCAGCATCCCACTGTGATGAGAGTTGCTTACATACCAATACTTCAAAGAGGGATCAACCCTGATGTAATTGTCTGCACCTAAATATTGGCACAAGTGTAAGTGAAGCTAGTATGAATGTCGGTTTGAGTGCTTTGAATATTATTGAAATTAAATTTTTGAGTAATCTGAGCTTAGGAATGTTATAGATGGCTATATGTAGAAGTGGGGTAGAATAGAGATTGATTACCTTGATTGTGCATAATTTGTTCTAAGTTTGTTTGTGTAATTTACCTCTGATTTTTATATAGTGGATAAAAGGCTAAAAGTCATGTATATGTATTGTTCTAGGCCGACCTTAGGTGGTTGCTCATTTGAAAATATATTTGTCAGTAACAAAAGGTTGGTAAAGGACAATAGTGCCCAAATTGGTACACTAATGCCACGGGGTGCTACTGTCTAGATTATGCCACTAGTGTTCTGCTGGTAGAATTTGAGGCACTAGGGACCAAGATGTTAAAGTGAGGTCTAGGACTACTTTATGAATTTTTATGGATGCATGTGACATGCATGAATGCTGGATAATGTCTAAATAGACCCTACAAAAGGTCTAGAACTAAGCTAGAGATCAGTAGTCTCAAGTAATAATCTTAGCAATCAAGTGTCATTTTTAGATGATTACAATATCTTTAAAATAATGTCGAAAAAATAACTATTAATCTAGGTAGTATGTAACAAATATAAGATAAATATTTTAAGATTATTATTTTTGAAAAGAAAATTAGATAATTATATTTAAGATATCTATATTAATTAATTATAAATCTTGTAATTATAACCTTTTTTCATTTAAATTTATTTTAGACATTTATTATGCTCATACAAATAAATTCATGAGAAAGTTTTGTAAAAATAAAATATACATTTGCATTAAAAATTAAATATGTTGAAAATTACTATTTTATTAGAAAAATTAGTTTTTTTTTAATAATTAAAAATGGAATATAATCTAACCATTTAAAACTTTTTCAATTTTATAGAACTAACTCCCCCTATCTAATAGACTATGTAAGTAGGGACTTACAAATCACTTAGGGTCTTTAATCGATACAAGGTTCAAGTTTCATAAAATATTTAGCCTAAATCACGGGTCGGGATGCAGTGGTAGAGCTGGGGCTTACCACCGAACCGCCTCGAGTTTGAGCCCTGCTCCCCGTCCATTGCCTCCCAAAGTTACCCAAATTTACCCGCCAAAAAACGAATAATAATAATAATAATAATAATAATAATAATAATAATAATAATAATAATAATAATAATAATAATAATAATAACGAAGAAGACGACTAAAAACGACAATACTTTAAAATCTCAACACTTACTTGTTTGATAAGGTGTCGCGAGACAAAAGCATGGCCACAATAGTTTGTGGTAGGAAGCGCATCAAAATTATCTGAATGATATATTTTAAAACAATTAAAAAATATCCGTTCTTTCCATTTTTAAGATTATATATACACATACATCGTATAAAGCTGTGTCTGATAAGCTGAGTTACATCAGAGGAGATGGCATATAAATTATTTGATCCTGTGTTTCAGCGGACGGGGACGAAAATATGGCAATATCCTGTAAACAACACACTTGGATTAACATTGAAAACATGTAAGCATCACACTGTATTTTTATATTATACACAATCAATTTTTTTGAAGTAGCCTCACTCAATTAAGTATATCCAGATCATTCAGTTTCTTATAAAAGGTTGATCCACTTCTGTAACAAGAATGGCCCAGATCGTACAACAGTAAATTCAGGAGCTAAAGGTAACACTTGACAACTGAGTAGAGTACATTTTTTTTTCCCCTTCGTGAGTGTTGTTTACAGAGATTTAATGCTCCAAGATTTCTGGGTATAACTGCATAGAATTTCGCATTTTTTCATGGATTCCAGCTTTTTCTCTTATCATTGGCAATAGGTCAGTAGAAAGCCTCCAAGACCGAGGAAACTTCAAATCTTATGGAATTGTACCCAGAATCCTCATTCATTCATTCATTATTTTCATTACACTAGGTTGGAGTATGGGCATTACTGAATTTTACAGTGAATATGAGGTTACACTTTAGTGATAGTTAATTTAGTGTGAACTGAACTGAATAATTAATCTGGTGGGTCGAGTGTCTCAATAACAGTTGATAATGCAGAAAATGCTTTTCAAATTAATCTCTCACCAACAGCTGATGAGACTGAGATACACCAGGAAAAGCCTGAGGTAACTTCTATTTAAAATGTAATCAAAATGTAAGCAATTTTCTTTCAAATCTTCAACTCAAATTTTATTGTCTCTCACTTTCACATTCAAATTGACATATATAAAAATATATGATTTATATTATAATCATATTTTTATTTTTTAAAATTTGTTGTGTATTTTTCATAGCATGTACATGTTAGCGAGATAGAATCGCTAATAGAAACGATCAGGTACATGTTTCAATCAATGGAAGATGGAGAAATTTCACTTTCTCCGTACGACACTGCATGGGTGGCACTCGTTCCAGCTTTGGATGGGTGTGGCAAGCCTGAGTTTGGTGAGAGTTTAGAGTGGATAATGGATCATCAGCTGAGAGATGGGTCATGGGGAGATCCACATTTTTTAAATTTTGCTGACAGAATTCTTAACACCCTCGCTTGTGTCATCGCTCTTAAAACTTGGAACGTCCTTCCCCAGAGCCTCGATAAAGGTATTTACCAAATTATAATTTGGTTTAAACATATATATATCAATTAAGTATATTCCTATAAATCGTTTTTTTAACATATATGTCAATTAAGTATACTCTTGCAGGGTTGTGTTTTCTTCGGAAATATATTTCAAGAATGAAGGACGAAGCTGAAGTTTATAATCCTATTGCCTTCGAGATTATCTTTCCGCCTCTAATGGAAGATGCCAAAGCTATGAATTTGGACCTTCCCTATGATGTTGAATTCCTCACTAAAATCTATAATGAAAGGGATTTGAAGCTGAAGAGGTAATACCTAACTAGTTTATTACTGTAAAATAAAACGAGTGTTTTTAAAAGTACTTCGTAGGAGGAGCTTTTCATCACACTTTCATGTCATAAATAAGTGCTTAAGATAGATATTTATAAGTTATGTTTTTTCAAATTAAAATTTATTTGATTAAGATAGATATTTTTAGAGGAAACAGTATGATAATTTTTGAATTAAAGATTTAAATTATATGTGATGAATTATTATTAAGATGAAAGAAATCTTATAAAGTGTGATAAGAAATGTTGATTAAAAAATTATCACATGATTTACTATAAAAATATATTTCTTATTTTATAAAGTGAGAATCTTTTTTATATAATCATTTAAAAATGGAGTTCTATATAACTGTGAAAATATTCTCTTTTATTTAATTAATAAAAACAGAATTTCAAATTATATAAATGAAGAAAAGAAAAAGTATTGTTATTATCATAAATTTCGTTGATTGTTCTAGTTATATTTAAGTTAGAGCATTTCATTACTATGAAATGCTCAATTACAATAGTATCTATCAATTAATTTAAATTATTTATATTTAAAAAATTGTATTATGTTACATCATAACAATTATAAGTAGAGAATGTTTATAATGACAACTATTAAACTATTTGTATTATCTGTAGAATAAAAAATTACCAAATCTATAAATAAAAAGTGCATAAGTTAGGCTTTGTGATAACAATAATAAAGTTTTGATTAAAAAAATTCATATTATTTTAAAAATTAAATTGGCTTTTAATTGAAATGTTTTGTTTGTTTGTTTTTTTGTTTTTTGAATTTTTAAATTTTTACCAAATAAAATATTTAATATAATAAATGATAATTATGAAATAGATTAAAATAATAACTTGAGTTAGAAATTTAAATGTAGTTATATAATATAAAGCATGAAAGTAATTAATTAATTACTAGAGTAGAATTATAGATTTGAATAGAGATAATGAAAAATTGTAACAGATTCTAATTATAATTTAAAAAAGAAAATCATAATAATTATTAATTAAATATTTAACTTAAAAATAAAAAATGTTAAAAATATGAGATAAATAATTTCTTTTTCAAAAAAAAATTAGACTACTAAAACCAATAAACTCATAATGCTAAAATCAATATTTACTTCTAAAAAGCAGAATAAATGAGAAATTAGATTACCAAGAAGTAGGCGATTATAACAACAAATGTATTTTATTTATTTAAAAAAGAAAAAAACTCATTTTACCATAGCCAAATGCAGAATACCAATGGATGTTTTGCATAACCATCCATCGACATTGTTGCATTCTGTGGAGGGACTGCGTGACAGAGTGGAGTGGGGTAAACTCGCCAAATTACAATCATCCAATGGATCATTGCTATTTTCCCCAGCCGCTACTGCATGCGCTCTAGCCCACACCGGGGATCCCAACTATCGAAACTACCTCAAATATATAACAAAAAAACATAATGGAGGAGGTGACTAACTTAATTTTCATTTGCATTTAAGCTAATTGATTTTTTAATTTTGAAATGGCATTAGAAAAGCAGTTAAAAATGCAATTAACCTGACTGATCTGTTTCACAACAGCTCCAAATACTTACCCTGTTGATTTATTCGAGCATTTATGGATGGTTGATCGCTTGGAACGCCTTGGGATTGCTCGATATTTCCAAAAAGAGATCACGGACTGTCTTCGATATGTCTACAGGTGAAAAATACAGATTTACCAGCATTTGATTCAGACTGTGAAACCATTTGCAAGATTGACCTCAAATTGTCTACTCAGTCTGATCCAAATTAATTTTCAAAAATTTATCAAAATCATTCGAAGTTAAATACCATACAGTTGCCAAGCAATTTTGGAATGTAATTTAGAATTTTGATATGGAGATTGCAGATATTGGACAGATGAGGGCATTGGGTGGGCAAGGGACTCTTCAGTTAAAGATTTAGATGATACGTCCATGGCTTTCAGACTGCTTAGGTTACATGGATTCCATGTAACAACCGGTTAGGATATACAAAATCACTCTTCCATATTCTGTTAAACATTGTGTTTTATTTAAACCAAGCCATGGTAGGTGCAGTTATAACTAGTAACAGTTGCACTTGTTTCACAGAGGCGTTCTCTCATTTTAAGCAAGCTGATAAATTCATCTGCTTCAAGGGACAAGTGAGCCAAGCTGTTACAGGAATGTATAACTTATACAGGGCTTCCCAGGTCTTGTTTCCTGGTGAATCCATATTGGAAGAGGCCCAAATATTTAGCAAGAATTTTCTCGAGGAGAAGAGAACCAAAAACCAGATCAGCGATAAGTGGATTATATCCAAGGGGTTGGTTGGGGAGGTAGGCCCTAGAGTAACAATCTTATACCTATTAGTGACATAAAATTATCTGGAAACTGTCTCTGGAAAACTTATGTAAGAAATTTTTAATTAATGGTTGAGATCATACAATAATGCATCAGGAATCTTAATAATATGATTTTATAAGATTTTTTTTTAAATGTTAAGAACGGAGAGATCTCTATTCAGTCAAATATATTAAGAATTTTTTTAACGTAAGAAATTAGTAAAAAATGATCTAACATCAACATGGAATGTGATCCTGAAATGTTGATTAAAAAAGTTCTTATACAGTTTTTCTCAGAGACATATTTCCAAATAATACTGTATCTATTTTTCTTCGTTTCTCCTCAAAATTTTCTTACCAAATTTGATGTCAGGTGAAATACGCTCTGAATTTTCCATGGTATGCCAGTCAACCACGAATCGAGGCAAGGATGTACATTGAACACTACGGTGTAGATGATGTATGGGTCGGAAAATCACTCTACAGGTAGAACAACAGAAACCCGTGGATTTAAAATTATAAATGCAAAGCCCGTCTTCATAAGCACGGGACTAATAATTATTTTTTCAACATTTCAGAATGCCGTTTGTGAACAATAAAACATATCTGGATTTAGCCAAGGCAGACTTCAATCTTTGTCAATCCATCCACAAGAAAGAACTTATGGCAATTATTAGGTGAAATTTTACCTCTACAAGTCAAGATTTGGTTTCATATTTAAAGAGTGAACTAATGCAAATAGCTAGAAGTCTCTGACTGACATCTCTGTGTTTGATATTCCTGAATATGACGTTAGTTTTTTTTTTAAGAAATTTATGTTTCGGAGTACACTTTGTAGTCATCATTAAGATCATCATGAATCATTCATGATGGATCACAAAGTATGGTTCGTCAACTTTCCAGAACCTGAGTTTCTCTAAAATTAAGGATCGAGGAAGCTTGAAATCTCTAATCTTTGTGTTTTTATTTCTGTAGGTGGTCCATAGAATGTCAATTCGAGGACGTAGGATTAACGCAGGATTCAATAGTAAGAAGTTATTTCTTAGCTGTTGTAGGTCTGTTTGAACCTGAGATGGCTCCTGCTAGACTAGCATCGGCACATTCTGCCATACTTATGGCCGCAGTGAGGGCGCTTTTCTCCTGTCAGCTTTTTTCTCAACATCATAAACGCCTGTTTCTGGCAGCATTTGCAAGGTAACGAGTAAAAAATGTCTTAAAATTTGAGAAATTTGATGTTTCGAGATGGGATATAGTCTGCGGGGGTTACAAATTTTAAACATTTGCAGGTAACCCAACAAAAAAAAAAACACATTTCTTGGCTCTATATATATATATATATATATATTTGAGGCGGTGTTGCAAATTTAATTCCCAACTCTTTTAATGAAAACCAACGTAACAAATTTTGAGGTTAAGGTTAAAAAAAATCATCCTTTTTCTCGCCTTGTGCAGGCAGGATGTTGCAGAAATGCGAGGGGATAGTCCAGAGAATGTAAATGCAAAACGTATGTTGAAATGTTTGTTCCGTATGATTAACTCCATCTCTATCGATGGTAGCCTCAAGCAGGGTCGGGACATAAGTGGGGAACTAACACAGACGGTACTCTTTTTGCTCTAAATTTTAGCAGTGGTAAAATATAATTATTTAGGTTTCTGGATATACCTGTGTTTTAAAAAAAATAAAATGTTTTCCGCATTCTGGGTCGTAACATAGGCCCATTATCACGAGGATGTTGTTTTAATGAATAAACCCTAACACAACACTAGATAATATGCAGTGGCAACATTGGTTGGCGAAGGAGGTGGGGACGGATGAGGAAATGAAGGCTGGTTCAGAAGGTGAGGTGATAGTGGTGTCAGCATCCTTGTTGGTCGGAAAGGTTAATTCTCCATATGATTCCCATTTCATCAACCTCAAAAATAAGCTTTCTTCTTTTAGCAACGCTCTTTCAATATACAAGGTATTTATTTTTTCAATTATTTTATTATTTTTTATATTTAAACTATTTTATAATTGGATAGATTTAAATTATTTTTTTATTGAAAAATTATTGTATTGATTTAAAATAAAAATATTACAATGTAATCTTCAAAATAAATTGATAAATGCTTCACTGATTTATCAAAAGTTTATGTTGTAATATTATGAATTATGTAAACTTAAGCCTTTAATAAAAATATCATTTGTAATTATGAGTTAAGTCATAAAGTGTTTTTACTTAGCTAAGATTAGATTTCTATACATTTATTTGCAGATAAAGAAGGGAACCCCTGAATGGATGTGGGATAAGATGGCAAATAATCAAAAGCATAGTATAAATGAAATGATGAGAGAAATAATTTGTGATGTACTCAAGGGATACAGTGGAGGAGTTCCCGATAAAGTTAAACATGTGTTTCTTACAATGAGCAAGAGCTTTTATTATGAAACATATTGTAACGATGAAGAAATGAGCTATCACGAGGAAATGATTCTTTTCCAACCTTTAATGTAATGGCTCGCTGCTATTATGAAACACATTACAACAATAAAAAGATAACCTATGAAAACAATTCATTTCCAGCCTTTAAAATAGTGGTTCCATGGAGAATAATCTAAAATTGATTCAACATATATCTTCTATGAAATTCTAATATATATATATGGAAAGTTCCAACCCCGACTATTAATAAGATCAATTTTTTCTTCTTTCACATTAATCTTGTACCTTTTTTAAAGAGATTACATAGAGCCACCTAGAATAAAAGAATAAGTAAGAGTGTTGTTCTTTAAAATTTTCAAAAAATGTTCTTTAAATAATTCATAACATTTAAAGTGTGAACAAGAGTTTTTATTATGAGGCCCATTATCATAATGAAAAGATGATTTATGAGGCCCATTATAATAATGAAAGGATTACTTATATTGAAAACGATTTATTTTCAACCTCTAAAATGGTAGTTTCATTGAGAGATAATCTAACATTTATTTAATATGTTTTTTTAAGAAAATTCTAAAATATTTTTATTATAAATTAAAAAGTTCTAACCCTAGATCAACATTTTCTTCCTTCACATCAATTTTACACCATTTTTTAAAGGTTGCATAAAAAAAATGAAAAGAATTTTTATTTTATTTTACTATGGTATCAAAAGGGTTGTAGCCTGATTAGTGAGGATGAAGGTTGCTTATATCCATCCATCAGGATACAAATCCATGTAATTACCTAATGCAGAGAGTCAAATGGTTAAGGATATTAAGAACCTCTATATTCATATAAATAAAATACTAACTATATTAACATATAAATACAATATTCCTTTTTGTCGGCAAGGAATAACTCCACAATCGCTTGCCACTTTGAGGGGGCTACCTCTTTATTAGAGTATTTAACTCTAATTGATATATTTTACTTGAATGCTCTTACAATGGCCTATGCTCTCTTATTTATACTATTCTAATCTACCCAACTCCTTATTTTTATGCATGTGGTATTAAAATACTATTCATTACTTTTCACTACTATGATCACTATTCTACTATTTATGCTACTAATCTACCCCTCCCTAGGTATATTATATTTTATCCCCCTTTAAAAAAAAAAATCCCTCAAAACATGATAAGAAATAGGAGGATGACCAAATGGAGGTCCAACCAATAAAATAGGTTGAAGACCAAATAGAAGCTCTATCATGCATTCATTTTTGCTTCCACTACTTTTGTTGATGTTGGAATATGAACATGGATATGAATAGTGTGAATGCAAGGACTATAAAATGAGATGGAAGTACATAAAGAGCTATATATGGAATAACCTCAATGGAAGACATGTCAGCTAGGAGATTATAGTCTACCATTGAGATTTAAAGCATGAAAATTATCTGCTCAAATCTAGAACAAGGAAACACAAAATAAGCTATCGAGTGAGCCAATTGAGGATATATGGCATCCTCCTTAAATTATTCTCTAAGGGAGGTGAAGCCTCGTTTCCCTGCTTGGATGATGTGATTGTTAGCTTGGGCTCATTTGGGGTTTGCTCGAGTATAGTGGTTACCCGAATGGGCATATTAGAGGATGGCTCAGGAACTTCTAATGCTTGCTCGAATTTGAAAAGTGCTTTCTTAGGATCTTTTAGTGATTGGTATGGTACTTCAGGTGCCATCTCAAGATTGGTTGGGGCATATGTGGACACTATTATTATTGGATTAGATGCTACAGGTGCATGCTCTAATTCTTTTATGGTCTGAAGAGGGGGTGTAATGTGGAAACATTGTCAATCAACATGGAATTCTGAGAGCTTAGTCAAGCCTATAGATTCCATCATTGTTTTAGGTCTAAAGAGTTCAACCTCATGTTAGATCACATCAGTAAGACCATTGATAAAGCAATGTTGCAAGAAAACATTAGATAAGCCTTTAGTTTGGTTGGCGAGTTCTGCAAATGTTGCTTGATATTCTCACACTGTGTCGATTTGATGAAGGTTAGGAAATGCATTAGTGAGAAATCCCATGATTATAATTGATTGGATGTTAGCTTTACCCAAAAATGCATTCAAAGGTTTTTTTACACACAAATACTAATTATATTAACATAATATTCCTTTTATGGATGGAATCACTCTGAATTACTTGCCACTTCAAGGGGGCTACCTCCTTATCAGAGTATTCAACTCTAATTGATATGTTTTATTTGGAGTCTCTTACAATGGCCTATGCCATTTTATTTATACTATTTTAATCTACCCAACTCCTTATTCTTATGCATATGGTATTAAACTACTATTCATTATTATTCACTATTGTTCACTATTCTACTATTTATGCCATTAATCTATCCATCAATAGGTATATTACAACATCCAAGATCATGCCCTGGGTGACTTTGATGGCATGGATGCCTCTCACTCATGGTTGCTTGGCTAAAGGAGCTCATTGATTTAGATGTACATTTAATCATCATTATAATTTGTTATATGTTTCTTTTTTAAATATGACCTGAGATATCGACATTCTATGTAATTCAATGATTCCATGTAAATGTTTCCTATTGAATTAAACATAAAAATAAATATTAGAGATATTTAACATATGAAAATTGTACATAAATTTAACTACCCACAATTCATAATGGTCTAAGCATTAATATCATAGCATAAAGCTCCATTATTATCAATTTTAAGAAAATTACAATAATTCCACTATCTTCAAAAAACCTAATTCAAGATAAGTGCAATTATCAATAAATTTAATGATGATGATGATAATAATAATAATAATAATAATAATAATAATAATAATAATAATAATAATAATAATAATAATAATAATAATAATAATAATAATAATAATAATAATAATAATAATAATAATAATAATCATTAGGATTTACTAAACACTAATAAGGAGTGCACCCATAATACATCCTTAGTCTATAACCTGTCTAAGTATATGTGTGGCTAATATGTGGCCTACATTACCTTTTATTTTATCTTGTTAGATTCCTCTATATTCTCATATTACTAGTAGGGTTGGCCCATGGAGTAACCATATAGTAAGTAGAATATATATAGAAAGTAGTGGTAACTACTTGAAAGTTATATTATAAAATTTATTCTTATTTCATAGTTGTGAAGGTTTTTCCTAGAAGTGGCTTAGTCTTATTTATCAAGCATTCTAAATTCTTATCAATTATTGGTGTGGATCTATTTATTTTGGTCTCATTATTGCACTATATTGTTGTTAATCTACTCGTAATATTTACATTTATATCCATTATTTGGAATTGATTTTATTTATCTAAGTAGTTTCATTACAAGTCATATTAGTGTTTTGATTTAGGCAAGGTTCAATGACATAATTTTTTTCTAGATCTACTGTACTGTTTGTTCTATGAGCTAAATGGCCAAAAAAAATGTAAATTCAAATCCGAGTTTTTTTCCTATCACCACAATATTACTTGAATTTTTTAAAGAAAAATAAAAAATATATATAAGTTTTTTTCACACCCTTGTGAAAATTAGCATTCATTGGATTCATATTTAAAAGATGATCATAATAATAGAAGCCTCCAATACACTTTATTTTGGTCCTGAAACCCTCCACCCTAAATACATGAAATCTAAACCCTAGAGTTTGTGTATGTCTAGTCCAAACACTCGAGGCCATAGAAAAAGGCAAGCCACTCTAGTAAAAATTCTTAACAAGGAGAACATGAACTCTAAAATTTTTCATTTAGGGATTTATGGGATGGTTACCCAAATTTAAGAAGATGTGCAAAGCATGGTGAAAAAATATATATATGTGGTCATCTCAAATTCAGGACTCATGTAAAGACATAAATTCATTTGATATTGTATTGTATTGTGGTCATCATAAATTCAGGACTCATGTAAAGACGTAATTTGAGATGACCACATCTATATATTTTTTCACCATGCTTTGTACATCTTCTTAAATTTGGGTAACCATCCCATAAATCCCTAAATGAAAAATTTTAGAGATCATGTTCTCCTTGTTATGAATTTTTACTAGAGTGGCTTGCCTTTTTCTATGGCCTCGAGTGTTTGGACTAGACATACACAAACTCTAGGGTTTAGATTTCATGTATTTAGGGTGGAGGGTTTCAGGACCAAAATAAAGTGTATTGGAGGCTTATATTATTATGATCATCTTTTAAATATGAATCCAATGAATGCTAATTTTCACAAGGGTGTGAAAAAAACTTATATATATTTTTTATTTTTCTTTAAAAAATTCAAGTAATATTGTGGTGACAGGAAAAAAACTCGGATTGTAATTTACATTTTTTTTGGCCATTTAGCTCACAGAACAAACAGTACAGTAGATCTAGAAAAAAATTATGTCATTGAACCTTGCCTAAATCGAAACACTAATATGACTTGTAATGAAACTACTTAGATAAATAAAATCAATTCCAAATAATGGATATAAATGTAAATATTACGAGTAGATTAACAACAATATAGTGCAATAATGAGACCAAAATAAATAGATCCACACCAATAATTGATAAGAATTTAGAATGCTTGATAAATAAGACTAAGCCACTTCTAGGAAAAACCTTCACAACTATGAAATAAGAATAAATTTTATAATATAACTTTCAAGTAGTTACCACTACTTTCTATATATATTCTACTTACTATATGGTTACTCCATAGGCCAACCCTACTAGTAATATGAGAATATAGAGGAATCTAACAAGATAAAATAAAAGGTAATGTAGGCCACATATTAGCCACACATATACTTAGACACATTATAGACTAGGGATGTATTATGGGTGCACTCCTTATTAGTGTTTAGTAAATCCTAATGAATTACACTTCATCTATTATTATTATTATTATTATTATTATTATTATTATTATTATTATTATCATTAAATTTATTGATAATTGCACTTATCTTGAATTAGGTTTTTTGAAGATAGTGGAATTATTGTAATTTTCTTAAAATTGATAATAATGGAGCTTTATGCTATGATATTAATGCTTAGACCATTATGAATTGTGGGTAGTTAAATTTATGTACAATTTTCATATGTTAAATATCTTAATATTTATTTTTATGTTTAATTCAATAGGAAACATTTACATGGAATCATTGAATTACATAGAATGTCGATATCTCAGGTCATATTTAAAAAAGAAACATATAGCAAATTATAATGATGATTAAATGTACATCTAAATCAATGAGCTCCTTTAGCTAAGCAACCATGAGTAAGAGGCATCCATGCCATCAAAGTCACCCAGGGCATGATCTTGGATGTTGTAATATACCTATTGAGGGATAGATTAATGGCATAAATAGTAGAATAGTGAACAGTAGTGAATAATAATGAATAGTAGTTTAATACCATATGCATAAGAATAAGGAGTTGGGTAGATTAAAATAGTATAAATAAAATGGCATAGGCCATTGTAAGAGAATCCAAATAAAACATATCAATTAGAGTTGAATACTCTGATAAGGAGGTAGCCCCCTTGAAGTGGCAAGTAATTCAGAGTGATTCCATCCATAAAAGGAATATTATGTTAATATAATTAGTATTTGTGTGTAAAAAAACCTTTGAATGCATTTTTGGTTAAAGCTAACATCCAATCAATTATAATCATGGGATTTCTCACTAATGCATTTCCTAAGCTTCATCAAATCGACACGGTGTGAGAATATCAAGCAACATTTGCAGAACTCGCCAACCAAACTAAAGGCTTATCCGATGTTTTCTTGCAACATTGCTTTATCAATGGTCTTACTGATGTGATCTAACATGAGGTTGAACTCTTTATACCTAAAACAATGATGGAATCTATAGGCTTGACTAAGCTCTCAGAATTCCACATTGATTGACAATGTTTCCACATTACACCCCCTCTTCAGACCATAAAAGAATTAGAGCATGCACCTGTAGCATCTAATCCAATAATAATAGTGTCCACATATGCCCCAACCAATCCTGAGATGGCACCTGAAGTACCATAGCAATCACTAAAATATCCTAAGAAAGCACTTTTCAAATTCGAGCAAGCATTAGAAGTTCCTGAGCCATCCTCTAATATGCCCATTCGGGTAACCACTATACTCGAGCAAACCCCAAATGAGCCCAAGCTAACAATCACATCATCCAAGCAGGGAAACGAGGCTTCACCTCCCTTAGAGAATAATTTAAGGAGGATGCCATATATCCTCAATTGGCTCACTCGATAGCTTATTTTGTGTTTCCTTGTTCTAGATTTGAGCAGATAATTTTCATGCTTTAAATCTCAATGGTAGACTATAATCTCCTAGCTGACATGTCTTCCATTGAGGTTATTTCATATATAGCTCTTTATGTACTTCCATCTCATTTTATAGTCCTTGCATTCACACTATTCATATCCATGTTCATATTCCAGCATCAACAAAAGTAGTGGAAGCAAAAATGAATGCATGACAGAGCTTCTATTTGGTCTTCAACCTATTTTATTGGTTGGACCTCCATTTGGTCATCCTCCTATTTCTTATCATGTTTTGAGGGGTTTTTTTTTTTTTAAAGGGGGATAAAATATAATATACCTAGGGAGGGGTAGATTAGTAGCATAAATAGTAGAATAGTGATCATAGTAGTGAATAGTATTTTAATACCACATGCATAAAAATAAGGAGTTGGGTAGATTAGAATAGTATAAATAAGAGAGCATAGGCCATTGTAAGAGCATTCAAGTAAAATATATCAATTAGAGTTAAATACTCTAATAAAGAGGTAGCCCCCTCAAAGTGGCAAGCAATTGTGGAGTTATTCCTTCCCGACAAAAAGGAAAATTGTATTTATATGTTAATATAGTTAGTATTTTATTTATATGAATATAGAGGTTCTTAATATCCTTAACCATTTGACTCTCCGCATTAGGTAATTACATGGATTTGTATCTTGATGGATGGATATAAGCAACCTTCATCCTCACTAATCAGGGTACAACCCTTTTGATACCATAGTAAAATAAAAAAAAATCTTTTCATTTTTTTTATGCAACCTTTAAAAAATGGTGTAAAATTGATGTGAAGGAAGAAAATTTTGATCTAGGGTTTGAACTTTGTAATTTATAATAAAAATATTTTAGAATTTTCTTAAAAAAACATATTAAATAAATGTTAGATTATCTCTCAATAAAACTACCATTTTAGAGGTTGAAAATAAATCGTTTTCAATATAAGTCATCCTTTCATTATTATAATGGGCCTCATAAATCATCTTTTCATTATGATGATGGGCCTCATAATAAAAACTCTTGTTCACACTTTAAATGTTATGAATTATTTAAAGAACATTTTTTGAAAATTTTAAAGAACAACACTCTTTCTTATTCTTTTATTCTAGGTGGCTCTGTGTAATCTCTTTAAAAAAGGTACAAGATTAATGTGAAAGAAGAAAAAATTGATCTTATTAATAGTCGGGGTTGGAACTTTCCATATATATATATTAGAATTTCATAGAAGATATATGTTGAATCAATTTTAGATTATTCTCCATGGAACCACTATTTTAAAGGCTGGAAATGAATTGTTTTCATAGGTTATCTTTTTATTGTTGTAATGTGTTTCATAATAGCAGCGAGCCATTACATTAAAGGTTGGAAAAGAATCATTTCCTCGTGATAGCTCATTTCTTCATCGTTACAATATGTTTCATAATAAAAGCTCTTGCTCATTGTAAGAAACACATGTTTAACTTTATCGGGAACTCCTCCACTGTATCCCTTGAGTACATCACAAATTATTTCTCTCATCATTTCATTTATACTATGCTTTTGATTATTTGCCATCTTATCCCACATCCATTCAGGGGTTCCCTTCTTTATCTGCAAATAAATGTATAGAAATCTAATCTTAGCTAAGTAAAAACACTTTATGACTTAACTCATGATTACAAATGATATTTTTATTAAAGGCTTAAGTTTACATAATTCATAATATTACAACATAAACTTTTGATAAATCAGTGAAGCATTTATCAATTTATTTTGAAGATTACATTGTAATATTTTTATTTTAAATCAATACAATAATTTTTCAATAAAAAAATAATTTAAATCTATCCAATTATAAAATAGTTTAAATATAAAAAATAATAAAATAATTGAAAAAATAAATACCTTGTATATTGAAAGAGCGTTGCTAAAAGAAGAAAGCTTATTTTTGAGGTTGATGAAATGGGAATCATATGGAGAATTAACCTTTCCGACCAACAAGGATGCTGACACCACTATCACCTCACCTTCTGAACCAGCCTTCATTTCCTCATCCGTCCCCACCTCCTTCGCCAACCAATGTTGCCACTGCATATTATCTAGTGTTGTGTTAGGGTTTATTCATTAAAACAACATCCTCGTGATAATGGGCCTATGTTACGACCCAGAATGCGGAAAACATTTTATTTTTTTTAAAACACAGGTATATCCAGAAACCTAAATAATTATATTTTACCACTGCTAAAATTTAGAGCAAAAAGAGTACCGTCTGTGTTAGTTCCCCACTTATGTCCCGACCCTGCTTGAGGCTACCATCGATAGAGATGGAGTTAATCATACGGAACAAACATTTCAACATACGTTTTGCATTTACATTCTCTGGACTATCCCCTCGCATTTCTGCAACATCCTGCCTGCACAAGGCGAGAAAAAGGATGATTTTTTTTAACCTTAACCTCAAAATTTGTTACGTTGGTTTTCATTAAAAGAGTTGGGAATTAAATTTGCAACACCGCCTCAAATATATATATATATATATATATAGAGCCAAGAAATGTGTTTTTTTTTTTGGGTTACCTGCAAATGTTTAAAATTTGTAACCCCCGCAGACTATATCCCATCTCGAAACATCAAATTTCTCAAATTTTAAGACATTTTTTACTCGTTACCTTGCAAATGCTGCCAGAAACAGGCGTTTATGATGTTGAGAAAAAAGCTGACAGGAGAAAAGCGCCCTCACTGCGGCCATAAGTATGGCAGAATGTGCCCATGCTAGTCTAGCAGGAGCCATCTCAGGTTCAAACAGACCTACAACAGCTAAGAAATAACTTCTTACTATTGAATCCTGCGTTAATCCTACGCCCTCGAATTGACATTCTATGGACCACCTACAGAAATAAAAACACAAAGATTAGAGATTTCAAGCTTCCTCGATCCTTAATTTTAGAGAAACTCAGGTTCTGGAAAGTTGACGAACCATACTTTGTGATCCATCATGAATGATTCATGATGATCTTAATGATGACTACAAAGTGTACTCCGAAACATAAATTTCTTAAAAAAAAAACTAACGTCATATTCAGGAATATCAAACACAGAGATGTCAGTCAGAGACTTCTAGCTATTTGCATTAGTTCACTCTTTAAATATGAAACCAAATCTTGACTTGTAGAGGTAAAATTTCACCTAATAATTGCCATAAGTTCTTTCTTGTGGATGGATTGACAAAGATTGAAGTCTGCCTTGGCTAAATCCAGATATGTTTTATTGTTCACAAACGGCATTCTGAAATGTTGAAAAAATAATTATTAGTCCCGTGCTTATGAAGACAATTACATCAGGGTTGATCCCTCTTTGAAGTATTGGTATGTAAGCAACTCTCATCACAGTGGGATGCTGAGGATGTTTAGCCTACCCCACTAACATCACACTTTGTTACTTGTGCCAACTAGATGCCCTAACAACATGGAAGTTTATGATTTTCATATAAAATCAGTAAAAATAAGTCACCTACAAGGAATCAAAACTCATGCACACAAGAATAGGCTTAGCAAACTCAAACACAGGTACACTTAAAAGCTCAGAACAATGATGCACAAAGAACACTAGTGTTAAAATAAAGACACTGGTGCCACATGGTGCTACTATCCAATTAGGGTGCTACTATTTAGTAAGGGTTTTGACATCTGGATCCTGTCTACGACACTTAAAACAACTTTTATCTTAGTTTGCAACCTCTAGATCTATCTCAATCAATTTTTAGCTAAGTACTTATTTACATTATTTATTGCTATTTTTAAAAATGTCAAACTAATTCAATTCTATTATAAATCAATGACTGTATTTATTATATATTTATACCCTAATTTACTATACTCATACCCTTTAACAATCTAAGACTTAAAATCCATAACCCTAAAAGAAGTTAAATCATTTGGTGAACTCAACTTATTTTGAACAATGCATAAACTCTAACCCTAGATCATCCTAGGATTTAAGTTTCCATCCTTCTAGGACCCACATTCAGATTTCAAATCCCTATATTTTCTAATTTGCATTTCATAAAATCATGACAATAATGACAAATGAATTTTATCACTTTTTAATACAAAGTCTTTTAGCTTTATTTGCATGCTTATTTCCTCAAAGATGACAAACACATATGTACATGATGTTTTATATCAATTAAAATGTATCTCATATTTCATTTTATATCTAACATGTTATTTTTCTCTTATGCAGAATTCAATTAAGTAACAAATCCTTACATACATAGAGGATCTGTTACATAAGCTAACAACCGAGTTTCAGGTTTCAAGTTTCAATATCATATCTTATGCATAGGAAATACTCTCCTTCTCCTCATCTCAATGAGGGTGATAGCTACTTTCCCTCTAACTAGGCCCATGTTATCACTCCTCCATAAGATGATGGAACCTATACTATTGTTACTACTACCCATATTCACCCTATGCACACCTTCACCTCTTCTCTATAGGGCATGTGCCTACATGTTCAATAAAAATAAATTAGGGTTTGTACAAGTGTAAGATTTTAAAAGATCAAATTATCAGTGTAATCAGGTTAATTTAAAAATTACAAAGTCAGAATCAATTATTAAATGAAAAGATTACAACATTGAAAAATTAGATTACAAGATAAAAGCCTCCAAGTCACACTAGTGTCAATCATGTATATGCATATTTGCCTAGTGAATTTATGGCAATCAATGTTACATATCAAAAAAAGAAATCACAACAAAGTGCATCTACAATGAGTGATTCAAAAAGTATTCAAAGATAGAATAAAATTTCAAGTGAGATTTTAAGGTAAATGATTAAAGCTAAATTGATTAACCCACCTCCTTTATATCTAGTAAAGAGATCCATATATTATTGTGAATACTATAGAATGCATGGTCATCACACAGAGTCATGTTTGGAAATATATATATATATATATATATATATATATATATATATATATATATATATATATATATATATATATATATATATATATATATCACATCATTGCTAATGAAGAACCGATACAAGATAAATCAATTAAACAATCCATAGTGATGTAGTAACATATTAAAAAAGGGTTAAACTAAAAAATAGTATAAAAATAGTTACCAAAGCATAACTCAGAATAATAAAAGGTTAACAAAGCACAATTAGAGTAAGAAACAGTACAAAAAGCACAGCTAAAGCAACTAAAATATACAAATATACATCTCAAAAATGAAGCTTCACTTTTAAAGTAGTAAACATTTGGTCAAAAGTGTATATAACAGTTTGATTATCAAGGTCAAGGGTTTGACAAATATACCCAAGGCATCATTACTCCTATTATAATATTTCCTAGTGTTGGTCAACAAATCTTAGGATTTATTGAACATCTTAAGAAAAAATATTCACAGATATAGTTTATCAAGGCAAAAAGTCCAAATACATGGGAAATATTTTAAAAAGAATAAGAACTTAAGTTTCAAAGTCAAAATCATGCTAAGCCAACAAGTATTCTCAAAAGAGGATTTCTATTGAAATATCCTCCAAAGCACCATATGCGTATAATAAGCATAGTTTCAAAGGGCACAATTATAATTAATATTACAAAAGATAATTTAGAAAGGTTAACTCCGTAATATGAGGCAATTCTCTATGATCAACGAAATACAATAAAAGTCAATACTGGCATTCCAGGTTATTATTATTATTATTATTATTATTATTATTATTATTATTATTATTATTATTATTATTATTATTATTATTATTATATCAATAATAAATAATACTCATATTCACATTGTAACTCAATTCAACTCCAACACATCAATCACACTATACGAGAGGTTACCATTCATATTTTTGACATAAACTAAATTGATAGTAAGCCTCCCATGAAACTCATTGGTTAGTATGTTCCTCCCTTCTTATACATAGTCTAATTCACTCTTTTTCCTTATATATAATTGCATTTCTCATGTTACTTGTACATAACTTATATATAGAAAAAAAAAAAATTGTAATATGTCAAAACACAAAACCATTCAAATATTTACTCAAAAAACATAAATTATAGATTGTATGCATTGTCATATTTGCATCTCTTATATTTACTAGACACTACATATGGTAGTTATCTTAGTATAATTAGTTTTTATCATACATACATGCTTCACTTGTTCTTTTCAAGTGTTTACAGATAATTATAGGACCTAGGTACACTACATAGATCCATATTTGCTACTATCTATGTACTGGGGGTATATACACAAATAATGGGTTCAACATTTGATACATTCACCCATTTGGGAGCATCCTATACACAGTTTTGATTACTAGATTACATCTTTCTAAACTCTACAAAATAGATTTAGTATTTGTATATCTTAATATTGATCATCCTACACCTTATCATATTTTATGCCCACTACTATAATTATAGAATCACCTTATGTACATATTTACTCGTATACATATTTGTACCGCATGTTCATACATACTTTCAATTTTATATTTCCTAGTTTATACTTGATTGTGTCTCTATGCTTCTTCTATTTAATATAATTTGAATATGTCATTGCTATATAGCTCTATGCCACTTTTTTTATTTATTAAATGTATGCTTTGGACATGTGCACATGTCCTTTTGTGTGCCTTCATGATTATTTATTTGAAAATTTGAACATATCCTTCTATGTGTCTAAGCCAAATTTCTTGTTGTTTGCATACATGGACATTTAAAAATGTCTTTCTATGTCTTGGTTTCTCAGATTTAGTGACATGTGGCCATGTCCTTTGTATTATAGCACATTGGCCTACTTTACATGCTTGATGTGTGTTGTATGTATGGTTTCTTGTATACGTCATGGCCATGACACTTGTTTCTTACTTGTTAAACACTTCATTTATAGATTCCATGAGGGACCTCATGTATATCCCTTTCCTAATTGGGTGATATGATGGACATCATGCCCCATCCCCCTAGGTATCTACTCAATTATTACTCAAATTTGTTGCTCATATACATTGTTATATCTCTATTGACAACGTTGTGAATGTTATATCTAATATACATCATACACTATAAACTTATGCTTATATTAGCTTGCATTCAAATGTTATGTATACATATTATATTAGTTTATTATGCAGATATCATATATGCTCTGGCTAACACACATTTTTTAAAGCTTATTTTCTTAAGATCAGTTATTGCACAAGTTCAACAAATAACCTCAAAATAAGGGGCATTCACATGGGTTTGTCACAAAGATCAAGCTATTTGATTTCACTTAGAGTACAATTTTAAGCACATGAGCATAGAATATATAAATTAATTTCATAAAAATATAGTGATAAATAGTGACATAGAGATTAGTTTCAGTTGTACATAAATTAGAATAGTTGGATATTAACACCCAAATTGGGACACTGGCGCCACTAGGATTACTGTCCAAGATATGATGTTACTGTCCAATAGCTTCAATTTTAAAAAAATTTAGATTGGCCAAAAGAATATAGTAGTTATAGTCTAGGTTTACAAAGGTTCAGTTATAGATTACCATTTTTGGCTCAGTTTAGCTTAGATTCATACCAGTTTGCTTAGATTGGGGAATCATGCACAACATGATCATTTTTATTTTAGTTTAGATACTTAGATATAGATTATTACAAATCAATCATAATCCATATATTTAGATATCACATTTGGTAGCATGTGTGCAACACATTGCTTTTGTATGCTCACTTGACATCGATTGATGAGATAAAATGATAAACTCCATGCCATTCTCTAAATTGTACACACTAGACACCATGTTCTAAGTTACACACCAGATTGACACCTTACTCCATTTGTAGTGGTTGGCATTCCTGAGTGGCCTAGATCTACCTTGTATTCCCAAGTGACCTAGAGATATTTTACATTCAACAATTCTTGAGTGGTTGTAAAGCCAAAATATATAGTTCAAATTACAGTTACACATCTTGAGCTACATCACATAGTTTTAGTATTAGATGCATCTATTATACATGGGTAAATAATAATGAAGTCATAATCTACTTGAGCTCTTGAGCCACCTACATGAGAGGGTTAGACATGCTATCATTACAATCCAAGCTATTCACAAGTCATGATCCACCAAGTAGGAGTGGGAAATGATGGATTCAAAACTAGATTGAGTTTTTGAGCCACCCACACATTGGAATTGAGCAAGTCATCAACTCAATCCAATTTATTCACTGATTGATCACTATCTACACACACACACACACAGTTTATCACTAATTTTATGCATTGATTCACATACCTAGTGAGGTGTATCCATTATTTTCCTCTCTCTTATCTTTTTATTCAATTTAATCTTTAATTTTAATATATCTTAAGGAATGATCTATGCATGTTTAATTCTTAGGATACATCATGGAACATGTTTCAGATCCTCAGATCCATATTCATAGGCTTTGACTCTCAAGTAAGTCTAGCTACACTTATTTTTCCTTTATCTTATGGCTAGATAAGTGTCTAAATAAAACCTAAGTTAGGTTTAGGGCTAAGTTAGGGATGGGTGGTCTTAAGTAACACTCTTAGCACTCAAGCATCAGTTTTAAATGATTACATTTGCCACCCTTTTTTTCTAGTCATTTCACTTTGTTGCATTTATAGAATAAAAGGGAGTGGGGAGGAAATATAATCATCTAAAAATGATACTTGAGTGTTAAGAGTGTTACTTGAGACCACCCATCCATAGCTTAGCCCTAGACATATCTTAAGGACTATTTAAACACTTATCTAGCCTTCATGAATGTCATACACATCTCTAAGCATCCCTCAAGCAGCTCCAGACCCTCACTTTAACATCTTAGCCCCTAGTGCTTCCAGTTATGTCACCTAGACACTAGCACCATAATTTGGACAATAGCACCTCATGGCACTAGTGTCCCAGTTTGGGTGTTATTGTCTATTTCCCACCTTTTGTTACCAACATTTATCTTTTTGAATAAGAAACCACCTAGGGTCGACTTAGACCTCTTTTAAGACCCGCATAAGCAATAGAACAATATATATACATTGATTTTATCCCTTTTTTTTTTAGAAGGAAATTAGATGCAAATTATACAAACTCAGAATAAGTTGTGCATAATCAAGGTTATCAATCCTTCTTCTACCTTACTTATAAATACAACCATATACAACATTCCTAAGTTGAGACACATTTCCAATCTTAAAAATATTCAAAGCACTCAAAATGGAATTCATATAATCTTTACCTTCACTTGCATCAACACTTAGGTGGGGAGAACTACATTGAACTTAATTCCTCTTCAGATTATTGGTATGTAGGCAAGTCTCATCACAATAGAATGTTCAAGATGTCTAGTCTACCCCACTAACATCACACTTTATTACTTGTGCCAATCAAATAACCTATAACTATGGAGGTTTAGGTTTTTCATATAAAATTAGTCAAAACAAGTCACCTATAGGGAATCAAAACTTGTTCACACATGAACATGCTTGACAGACTCAATCACAAGTACACCCAAAATCTTAGAATAGTTATACACAAAGGACACTAATGCTAAAATAAGGACACTAGTACCACATGGTGCTACTATCCAATTAGTGTGCTATTATCTAAGAAGGGTTTTGACATTTGAAACCTATATGTGACACTCTAAATAGCTCTTTTCCTAGTTTGTAGCCTCTATATCTCTCATTGAGGTCAATTTATAGCTAAGTATTTATTTAAAATATCTATTATTATTTTTAGAAAGATAAAACTAACTCAGTTATATTAAAAATTAATGGTTATATTTATTGCATATTTCTACCTTGATTTACTACACTTAGACCCTTTAATAACCTATAATGTAAACTCCATAACCCTAAAAAAGTTAAAAAGTTTGGTGAACTTGAATTACTTGGAATAATTTATAAAACCTAACCCTATATAACCCTAGGGTTTATGTTTCTAGCCTTCTAGGACCCATATTCAGATTTTACATCCATGTATTTTCTGATTTGCATTTTATAAAATCATGATAGTAATGACAGATGAAGTTTATCACTCTTTAATACAAAGTTTTTTTAATCTTCATTTGCATACTTATTTCCTTTCATTTGGAATGAATTCAAAGATGACATTAACACATATGTACATGTTTTATATCAGTTAAAATGTATGTCATATTTCATTCTATCTCTAGCATGTTATTGTTCTCTTATGTAGAATTCAATTAAGAAACAAATCCTTACATACATAAAGGATATATTACATAAGTTAACAACTAGGTTTGAATTTTCAATGTCATATCTTATGCACAAGAAAGAATATCCTTATCTTTCTCATCTCTATGAGGGTGATAGCTACTTTCCCTCTAACTAGGTCCATGTTATCACTCCTCCATGAGATGATGTAGCCTATACTATTATTACTACAGCTCATACTCAACCTAACCAAACCTCTACCTATTCTATATAGGGCATGTGCCTACATGTTCAATCAAAATAAACTAGGGTTTGCACTTGTGAGACTGTTGATGATTTAAAATTGCGCTTGATTCTAATCAACAACAATGGGAAGTTTTAAGATGTGGGACTTACGACTTGAAACAACCTTAAAATTTTTGAGAAGTTGGTTCTTCTTTAAATCAAGTATGTATTGGGAAAAGGGATAGGAATTTAAATCAGAAACATAGATGTAAGAAAGAAAATCTAATCTATGGAAATGCGCCTTAATGTAATTCAACCTTAATCCTGAGCACAGTGAGACTATATGTAGGATTCATTTACATTTAAGATAAAACAAGTGCATGATCAATGTAAAATATGGAAACAATAGAAACAGAGGCTCATAGTATAGACTACTTTTCTTGTGATATAGAAAATGTCAACAAAGGCATAGGGTTCAATCTTCTTATTTGAATTTTCTAGTCATATAAGAGGCACAAAAACACGTACAGTTATATAAACTTTTCAACTCAAGAAAATGAGACAAAAGCAAATGACACTCCTAATCACAGCTCTAGAAAGTCTACAACCTAGACTACTTTTGACACAAAAAATATCAACAAAGGCATAGGATTCAATCTTCTCATTAATTCTATAGTCACATAAGAGGCAAAAAAACATGCACAGTTACATAAACCTTCCAAATTGAGAAGATAGAACAAAAGAAAATGATATTACTAGTAACAGATCTAGAAAGTCTAAACTCTTTACAATAAATCACTCTCAAAATTCTCTCTGATAATTCCTCCTCTGATAATTCATTCCCTTCTGGTGATCTCTGCACCCTTATTTATAGCCTTGGATTCATTCTAGATTGTCTGCTTGTTCCCAATCTAATGGCCCAACTAAAATCTAACCCAACTAGAAGTGTCTAATAGAAGATATTTTATAGTTTCTAAAATTCTTCATCTTCTGGCAGTTCATTGGTTGAAACAGATTTCAGGACACTCCCTTCTCTTAAATGCTAGATTAATAATTAGCCATTTCTTTGAAAATCTTCCTATTACTTAGGAGACACCAGAAAATGACACATGGTGTGTTCCATAGCACCTATTGAAGACATGCAACACTTTCTGCATAACTTATACTCTTTTGTGTCTTTGCTTAGGAATGTTCTGCCTTTGACACTTGTTGTAATCCGCATCCTTGAAACTTCAATAACTTGAAAGAAAATAAAACCCACAGCATTTCTTACTCAAGTAACTTTAAAATGGACATAGGGATAGGTGTAAATCTCTGCTGCTTCATTAAAAGACACATGACAATCTCCACTTCACTTATCTAGGGTTACGTGGTAGTCTCTGCTTCTTTTAGCTACCTTTTTAGAAACCTATGAAAGATGACACTTGGCAATCTTTGCTTTACTCTGTCTATACCATAGAAACAAATGGGTCTCATTTCACATTTACATAGACAGTGACACCTAGGGGCTTCTGTTTGCTTCAGAGACAACACTTGGGACCCACCATAGTCTTTGTTATATTGGTGAAGCAAAATGAAGATAATTCAAATCGCTACACGCGGTGGCTTCCATTCTCTTCTACTGGGATATGTGGCATCTTCCATCACTTTTAGAAAAGCAACATTAAGACCTTCCATGACTACCATTTGGTGCTTTTCGATTGATCCTAATACTTAGCTTGTTAAAACCTTTCACTGAAAAGAGATGAAATGCGAGTGTTGATATGAAACTGTAGATGATGACACTTGGTGCTTTTCGTTGAGTTGCTGTGAGATACATGGCACATTTTGACAACCTCACAGAAAATATGAAAGGTGCCTCAGACGACGACACTTGGCATTTACACTTGATAAAGGATGCCTCGGAGGATGACACTTGTTAGCTTCTACTTTACCCCGACACTTAGACAAAATGAATCAAAAGGAAAATAGAGCCCATGCTCTATTTCAAAACTCTGCCATCTCAGACCAAAGTATGTGAAGACAAAATTTTGTGGCATGCGACTGAAAAATAGAATGAAACGTAGAGTAAATTTTTACTCTACAGAGACTCTAATGGATCAAATTATTAGTATGATCAGATTAATTTCAAAATTACAAACTCAAAATCAACTATTACATGAAAAGATTATAATATTGGAAAATCAAATTACAAGATAAAATTTTCTAGTGCGTACTAGTATGAATCATGTATATTCATCTTCACCTATTCAATTTGTGGCAAGCAATGTTACATATAGAAAAAAATTACAACAAAGTGCATATAAAACTAATATTCAAAAAGTATTCAAAGATTAAATGGAAGTTCAAGTGATATTTTAAAGAAAATGATTAAATCTAAGTTGATCAACCTACCTATTTTACATCTAGTGAGGAGATTTAGATATTATTGTGCATACCATAGAATGCACAGTCATCACACATATTCATGTTTGGCATTGAAAAAACATATACAACACATCATTGATAATGAGGAAACTATATAAGATAAATCAGTTAAGTAATCCACAGTGACATGGGAACATATTAAAAAAGGATCGAATTCAGAAATAGTATAAAATTCATTACCAAAGCATAATCCAAAATAACAAAATGTCCCAAAGCACAATTAGAGCATGAAATTATACAACAAGCATAAGTAAAGCAAGTAAAAGATACAAATATACATCTCCAAAATGAGGTCTCACTTTTAAATTAGTATGGGTTTGGTCAAAAGTATCTATGAAAAATTGATTATCAAGGTCAAGGGTTAGGCAAATATGCCCAAGACATCATTACCCCAATTCTAGTTGTTGATAATGTTGTTCAACAAGGACTAAAATTTATTGAACATCCTAAGGTAAATCATTCGTAGATACAATTTATCAAACAAAAAAGTCTATATACACAGGAAATGTTACAAAAAGAGTAAGAACTTAAGTTACAAAGTCAAAATCATGCTAAGCCAAAAAGTATTCTCAAAAGAGGCTTTCTATTCAAGAGAGCATCCAAATCAAAAGATAATTCAAAAAGGTTAACTCCAAAGCATGAGACAATTCCATATTGTCATCCAAATACAACAAAAATCACACACTAGCATTCCAAGTTATTATGATTATTATGATGTCGATAATGAACAATACTCATATTCACACTGTAACTCAATTCAACTCCAACATATCAATCTCACTATATGAGAGGTTACCATTCCTATTTTTGACACATGCCACATTGATAGTGAGTCTCCCATGAAACTTATCGGTTAGTATGTTGCTCCTTTATTGTACATTATCCCATTCACTCTTTCTCCTTGTATATAGTTTCATTTTCTAATGTTACTTGTACATAATTTATATCCAAAAAATAAAAATAAAATAATGTAATATGTAAAAACACAAAAAAATTCAAACATCTACTCAGAAAACATAAATTATAGATTGTATGCATTGTCATGTTTACATCTCTAATATTTTTTAGACACTACATATGCTAGTTATCTTAGTATAGTTAGTTTTTATCATACATTCATGCTTTACTTATCCTTTTCAAGTGTTTATAGATAGTTACAAGACCCAAGTGCACTACATATATCTATGTTTGTTACTATCTACACACTAGGGACATATACACAGATACACGGGTTCTTCATTTGGTACATTCACCCATTTGGGGGCATCCTATACACAGTTTCAATTGCTAGGTTACATATTTCTAAACTCTACATCACAAATTTAACATTTTTATATCTTGATATTTATTATCCTGCACCTTTTAAAAAAAACATCTGACTACTACTACTATAGACTCACTTTATATATATCTTTTCTATTTTACATATCTGTACCACATGTTCATACATACTTTCATTTCTAGCTTTCCTAGTTTAGACTTGATTATATATCTATGCCTCTTCTATTCAATGACATTTAAATATGATAATGCTCTATATATCTATGCCACTTATTTTCATTATATGTATGCTTTGGACATGTGCCCATGTTCTTATGTGTATCTTCCTTATTATTTATGCAGACATTTGATCATATCCTTCCACATGGCTCTAAGTCAACTTGCTTTCTATTTATGTATGTGGACATTTGAACATGCCTTTATATGTCTTATTTTCTTAGATTTAGTGGCATGTGCCCATGTCCCTTGTATTGTGGCCCCTTAGCCTACTTTGTGTTGCTCATGTGTATTATATGTATGCTTTATTGTATGTGTCATGGCCATAACAATTGTTTCTTTCTTCTTACACACTCCAATTTTAAATGCCATGAGAGACCTCATGCATCTCCCATTCCTAATTGGGTTCCATGATGGATATCATGACCCATCCCCCTAGGTAGCTACTCAGTTATTACTCAAATCTAATATTCATAGACATTGTTATATTATTTTGATAGCCTTGTGAATGCTAGATCTAAAATATATTATAATATACAAACTTATGCTCGGATTAGCTTACATTCTAATGGTATATATGCACATTATATTGGTTTATTACGTAGATATCATATATGTTGCGGCTAAAACACATTTTATAGAGCTTCTTCTTTTAAGTTCAATTCTTGCACATGTTTAATAACTCCCCTCTAAAGAGGGGGTATTCATAGGGATTTATCACAGAGATCAAGCTATCTAAATGTACTTAGAATACAATTTTTAACACACAAGTATTAAATATAGAAATCAGTTTCAAGAAAACATAGTGGAAAATAGTGACACAGAGACCAATTTTAGTTGCACAAAAATCAAAATAGTTAGACATTAACACCCAAATTGGGACACTAGTGCTAAAATCATTACTATCCAAGATATGGTGCTACTGTCTAGTAGCCTCAGTTTCATAAAATTCTAGATTAACTAGAAAAGTATAGTAGGTACATTTCAGGTTTACACAGGTTCAATTATAGATTACTAATTTTGGCTTAGTTTAACTCAGATTCATACCAATTTACTTAGGTTGGAGGCATCGTATGTGACATGATTATGCACATTTTAGTTTGAAGATACTAAGATACATATTATTACAACTTAATCCATAATCCATATATTTAAATATCAGATTTGGGTCATATGCACATCACATTGCTTTCGTATGCTCACTTCTACATCAATTGATTAGATGAAATGGCAAACTCCATGTCATTCTCTATGTTTTACACACCAAACACCATGTTCCAAGTTACACAATAGATTGATGCCTTACTGCATCTATAATAGTTGGCATTCTTGAGTGGCCCAAACTTGCCTAATATTTATAAGTGGCCCAAAACCATTTTATATTTTAGAGTTCTTCAGTGGTTGTAGAAATAACATATTACACATCTTTAGTTACATCACAAAGTTTTAGTTTCAGATACATCTACTACACATGGGTAGGAAATGATAAAATCATAGTTTACTTGAGTTCTTGAACCACCTACATGAGAGGGTTGGACACATCATCAGTCCAATATAAGTTATTCAAAGTCATGATCCATCGAGTAGGAGTGGGTAATGATGGACTCAAAATTGGATTGAGTTCGTCAGCCATCCACACATGGGGATTGAACAAGCCATTAGTTCAGTCCAAGTTATTCACTGATTGATCACTATTTACATGTATGCACACAAGTTGTCACTATATTTATGTATTGGTTCACGTACCAGTGAGATGTATTCATTCATTTCCTCTCTCTTATCTCTTTACTCAATTTTATCTTTGATTTTGATATCTCTTAAATAAAGATTGATATATACATGTTTTATTTGTAAGATACGCAATGGAGCATGCTTCACACACTTAGATCCACATTCACAGGTTTCACCTCTTGGGTTAGTTACACTTCTTTTTCCTTTATCTTAGTCATTTTGCTTCGATACATTTCTATAATAAAGAGGGGCAAATGTAATCATCTAAATATGGCACTTGAGTGTTAAGAGTATTACTTGAGACCACCCATCCCTAGCTTAGCCATAGACCTATCTTAGGGCCTATTTAGACACTTATTCAACCCTCATACAAGCCACATGTCCCTAAACATTCCTAAAGCAATCCTAGACCCTCACTTTAACATCTTGGTCCCTAGTGCCTTAGGTTATGCCACTTAAACACTAGTGTCATTATTTGGACGTTAGCGCCCCATGGCGCTAGTGTCCCATTTTGGGTGTTATTATCCTTTTCCCACTTTTTGCTACCAATGGATATCTTTTCAAATGAGCAACCACTTAGGGTCAACCTAGACCTCTTTTAAGACCCACACAAGCACTAGAACAATATATATACATGACTTTTAGCCCTTTATCTACTAGATAGAAATCATATGTAAATTGTAAAATCAAACTTAGAACAAGTTGTGCACAATCAAGGTTATCAATCCCTATTCTACCCTATTTTTGCATACAACCATCGACATCATTCTTAAGATTAGATTGTTCAGATTTTCAGTCTCAAGAATATTCAAATCACTCAAACCAGCATTAATACTAGCTTCACTTGCACTTGTAGTAGCACTTAGGTGGGGAGAACTATATCAGGGTTCATCCCTCTTCAGAGTATTGGTATGTAAGCAACTCTCATCACAACAGGGTGTTGAGGATGTCCGACCTACTTCACTAACATCACACATTGTTTCTTGTGCTAACCAACTGATCTAACAATATGAAAATTTAGGTTTTGCATATAAAATCAGTAAAATCACATCACATACAAGGAATCAGAACTTATGCATATAAGAACAAGCTTAACAGACTCAGACACAGGGGCACCTAGAAGCTCCAAATAGTTTTACACAAAAGACACTAGTGCCACTATCCAATTATGGCGCTACTATCCAAGTAGGGTTTTGACACCTAGTTCCTATCTGCAACACTCAGAATAACTTCTATCACAGTTTACAGCCTCTAAATCTCCTGTCTTAATTAATTTATAGCTAATTACTTATTTACATTATTTATTGCTATTTTTAAAAAAAAATCAATCTAAATCAATTTTTTCACAAATCAATGGCTATATTTAATACATATTTTTATCCTGATTTATTATACTCAAACCTTTAACAACCTAAGATTTATACTCAATAATCCTAAAAAAATAAATCAAATCTATATTCATCATACAATTTTATTTATTGGAATTTTAAATTTATGTCATTTATTTTTACATATTAATATAATATTAATATTATTAGATTGGGTTGATTGATCAAAATAATATATTACGAAGAAAAAATTTTATTACTTGTGTCTATAAATATATAACTAAATGATAAGAGAGGTGGTTTCTAAAAAAGATGATAAATTTAATACACATGAAGAAAGAGATGACCTCTAGTGTTCCACTCATAAATATCAAGTTGTATGTGGATCATGTAACCTTTCCATTTGAAAAGGATCTTTTCAATAATTTAATTTTGTTTGGTTACTTGTTAACATCAAGAACAATGTCTACTCACTATCAAGATGTAATTGAGATTGCGATTTTTATACCCTGTATTTTGACTCCAAGAAAAGTGGGTTACGCTATTTTATTTATCCCTGCTGACTGTGCCTCCTATTTTTGTGGTCAAATTTAGAACACAAGTATAGTAAATCAAAGTAGAAATATGCAATAAATACAATCCTAAAAAAATAAATTAAATCTATATTCATCATACAATTTTATTTATTAGAATTTTAAATTTATGTCATTTATTTTTACATATTAATATAATATTAATATTATTAAATTGGGTTAATTGATCAAAATAATATATTACAAAGAAAAAAAATTAATTACTTGTGTCTATAAATATATAACTAAATGATAAGAGAGGTGGTTTCTGAAAAAGATGATAAATTTAATACACATGGAGAAAGAGATGACCTCTAGTGTTCCACTCATAAATATGTTGTATGTGGGTCATGTAACCTTTCCATTTGAAAAGGATCTTCTCAATAATTTAATTTTGTTTGGTTACTTGTTAACATCAAGGACAATGTCTACTCACTATCAAGATGTAATTGAGATTGCGATTTTTATACCCTGTATTTTGACTCCAAGAAAAGTGGTTTACGCTATTTTATTTATCCCTGCTGACTGTGCCTCCTATTTTTGTGGTCAAATTTAGAACTCAAGTATAGTAAATCAAAGTAGAAATATGCAATAAATACAATCCTAAAAAAATAAATTAAATCTATATTCATCATACAATTTTATTTATTAGAATTTTAAATTTATGTCATTTATTTTTACATATTAATATTATTAAATTGGGTTAATTGATCAAAATAATATATTACGAAGAAAAAAAATTAATTACTTGTGTCTATAAATATATAACTAAATGATAAGAGATGTGGTTTCTGAAAAAAAAGAGAAATTTAATACACATGAAGAAAGAGATGACCTCTAGTGTTCCACTCATAAATAACAAGTCGTATGTGGTCATGTAACCTTTCCATTTGAAAAATATATTTTCGATATTTTAATTTTGTTTGTTTACCTGTTCACATCAAGGACAACGTCTATCATTATCAAGATGTAATTGAGATTGCGATTTTTATAACCTGTATTTTGACTCCAAGAAAAGTGGGTTACGATATTTTATTTATCCACTGCGCCTCCTATTTCCGTGGTCAGATTTGGAGACCATTCATTAATGGTAGTGAATTTCCGTGGCCAGTTGCTCTGTTTGTTTCGGTGTGGATTGGACAGAGAAAACATCAAGGGATAGCAGGTCACAACTCCCACTAGAGTCAAATTAGTTGGCCAGGGTTGTCTTTTACATAATAAATACAGCGGATACCATGACTTTTGACAGATAGATTTATCTTGTGGGAAAAGATAAGAAATTATAATAGCATGTGTGGTTATGGGTGAAAACAAAAAAGATTTTTATAAGCTATGGACTCGGGGTTTAGTAATAGACAAATTTTCACAGCTTACACGTTTAACTGACTATATGGCTCTTTTGTTGTTGTGTATAGTCACTTCAATAATTAAACACAAATTATAATTTATTTATTTTTTGAGGGGCCCTTTTATGTTATAGGGGCAGTGATTTTGTGCATTCACATTGGATAAATTGTCTTCCGTCCAAATAGCCGTAAAAAAATGTTGTGGTAGCTTCTACAAATGACAAGATTTATAGTGTTTGGAGAGCACTTCCATTTCCCCCACGCTGATGTTTGATGGGCAGAGGTACACGACGTTTTTTATATCTTCCACTTTGGAAATAATACCGGGCGTGATATACAATTACTAGTGTAAGTAGACTTTAACAGTTCCAATTATGGAGAAGATTCACATTTTATCTTTCAATGACAATCTGATGGCTTATCGATCATCACAAATTGTGCCGTGAATCCATGAGCGAAACTATGCCTTGAACTAAAATGGGTATCAAGATAAAACGTTCCTGATACATGCCTCGTATATTACAAGTTTCTGCATGTAACCTTAGAATTTATCAACTACAAATCTATAGAATAGTTTTACCTCAGTTTTGTGTGTACGTGAAATTGCATATCCGTAATTTTCAATAATGCCTCTTCATTCTTTCCTTCATGTTGCTATGATGTAATTTCCTTGTTGATGACCATGGCACCTCCCTTCGACTCTACAAACTATGTGCTATTAATTCTTTTGGAACCTTTAATTTTTACTTTTACTTTGAGCTTGATTGAGGTCATTTTAATAGTGCACACTATTCCCTGCAAACCCTACTTCATTTGAATCCAGCTTATCCAAACTCCTGCATGAATTCCACTTGCAATCATGCTGCACTTCGTTGTTAAATCCAATTTTGCCCTACCTTACAAATTACAAATTACATGTGATTTCACTTGCTCTAGGGTTCTCTATATGCTTTACATTTTTCACTCAATAAAAAGTGAAAATGAATTGTGAGGGTCAATTTATATCATCCATTGACATTTAAATTGCCCTAACGATGCATGCCATTATTTTTAGTTTCTCATTACTCACTTTTGTACCTTTGCCTTAAATCCTAGTGATGTCATCCCTACTTGACTCTTTCAATATGTAACATATGCATTTTCCCCTGATTGGGTTCTTGGGTGCTACATGTGTTCGTGCCCCTTTACTCTGCAAATCTCATGTATCCAAATATTTGGTCAATTTTTGTGAGCACATCCACCGACTTCTTGAAGTTATGATCCTCTCTCTTTATGCTACTCCAAACTGATTATGTGCATGGTCCTCTAGCACATCAATTAGTTACTCTTTCTTGTTTAGCCTATGTGTCCCTATGGTTTTGTTGTGACCCCATTGTTGATTTTTTTTAGTGCTAATTTAAATGCTTCTTTTGAAAATTTGTGAAACAAGCTTCCATTTTATGAAAAAAATAATAGTTAATGTGTACGTTATTTATGTATTATCTATCAATTAAATAGAAGGTAAGTGCACAAAGTTGGGGGACAAAAAGTGGCCTATTTGTGAACATTATTTTCCTAAAATTTCAGAAATCTAAACTTCTGTAGATAAATTGAAATATCTACACTCCAAATTTGAAGATGGTGTAAGAACATGAAATATAGAATTTTGAGTCTAGTTTCCAAAACACTAATTTATTTTAAAAATAGATAAGTATAACTAAGTCAAACATCTAAAAAATAAATAGAAACTCCTATTTTTTAAAGAAAATAGAGTAGATAGACGACCATGTGGTGCACCATTTTTTGAGCAGCATTTAATATTTTTTGAAACACTTCAGTGAAAATTTAGATAATATCTTCTAGTTTTTGACTTATATTTTTTTATATTTTTCAATGAATACTTTTTTTTATGAGTACTATATCATAAGTCAGATGGTAAGGTATCACTTTGTGCAATAACCTTGTGCTAGTCAATATTAGATCAAGGAGTGATTTATGATTTTCTTTATCATATTGGTCTAGCTCATGCATGATATGTATGGGATGTTATCTAGGGGACAAAATATGATGGGACCAATTATACTCTTGAGCACATGGATATATGAGAGGTTCCCTATGTATCAATCGACTGGGTTGCCCTATGTAGTCAATGATAGGTTACCTCAGGTCATGCAATGGAGACATGACCATGTAACATGGGATGTGCCTCATGTTTTATTATTATAGATTATCACATGAGGGAAAATAGTTTCATAGTTGTATACTCACATAGTTACCATATAGCCTAGTTGGTCTATCATTGCTACAGGTTTGGTATGTGTGCAGATCATGGGCCACTACAATTCATGGGTAGAGCCTCATATAGTGTCTCGTATACCTAGATATATATAACTTATCCATATTTTAAATAATGTACTAGTTCTTACTTATTGGGAATGACATGATAGAGATCCGAGAGGGAGAGGAGGTAGAGGGGAACCTATGGAGATACCAGTGATTAGGCCTCAGCAAGCTATATAATGTGTTGGTCGAGAATGATAGTAGGAGGTAGTGGGGATAGGAGGAGATGTCATGGATGTGGATGCAAGGGAGGAGGGAACATATTAGGCATCATCACAGAGGTGGCAATGATGACTAAAAGCTCATCAAAGATAAAGACACCATCAGCATGAGGAGGTACAGGTGTTAGTTGTTACATAGGGGGATATAGTAGTAGTTAGGGGGATCTAGTAGTAGTTATAAGAATAATTAGTTTATATAGATGCCACTAAGGATAATACCATGATGGTCTTAGGTGGTGACTCTTAGATTTACATTGGTGTAAAGGTATCTAATGGAGGAGGTGCTCGGTAGATGAGTGAATAGTGAGATCATGGTTAGTGATACCATCACTGGTGAGAAATAGTTTAAATTTAATATTTTAAGTTTTTGAGTGTATAACACTAGTTGAATGATTGATTATGATAGCTATATGATTTGAGATATATATGTGTGTGTGCAAGTGTGTTTGTGTGTGTGTATAAATATATACAATCTAATACCTATCTAGTTTCTTGTTTTATAGATCTTATGATAGAAGATGTCATATGGGGATCCCTAGTTATGGTGGTACATCATAAAATTTTAGATGGGGTGATAACATCATAATAACTTACCATATTGAATGATCTTATAGCTATCTCTACCCTAGCCCAGACAAGCTAGTTTAGGCTGGTGGGAGAGGCCATGAGATAACTATAGGAATTTGTGATAGGTTACGTCCACCAACAAGGGTTGGAGATGGAGAGGCTCAAGCCTAGCAGGCCTTAACACAGGAGCAAGCTGTGCACATGGAGACTATCATCTAGCTAGGATAGGTGCAGGCCTAGGTGGCCAATCTATAGGGATAGGTTGATGGATTGAGATCCTAGACTACCTCTTTACAATGAAATATTCATAGAGGTCAGTCATAGGTGTCCATGGGTATAATGGATAGGCCACAAATAAACATGATGGAGCACAACCTTAGTGTTATAGCTATTGTATTCTGTACTTTGTGTGTGTGTGTGTGTGTGTAGATATTGATATTGTTGTTGATAGTTTATTGATCTCATGATTTGTACTTGGATTTGGATGTGGATGCATGGATATATTTCCTTTTGAGAACATGTATTTTACTTTTGTTGTATATGCTATGAGAAATATGTGATGTATTTTTTATTTTCTATCATTATGTGATACACATGCATGGTTAAAAATAAAAAATATTTGGAAAAGTGTAATTAATCAAAAAAAAATGTGATACACACTATATTACGATAGGAAATATGTAGTAACAAAAGATGAATAAATATAATAAACCAAAGATCATAAAAAGGGTAATAAGTGTTTTCAAACCATGTAAAGATTTACACCAAATTAAAACAAAACAAAAATCACACTATATCTTGTAGGGAAGTATGAACATTTTGTAACAAAATGGAAGATACATGAAAATTAATGATATAAAATCAAAAAAATAAAGTCAATCAATCATACTAAATCAAGCTGGGAAGTATAAAAGAAAGATGAAATGTAAAAGGAATTTAAATTAATCACACCAATTCAAGTGGAGAAGTATGAAAAATTTAATAAAATGGTTGTAAGCATACATACAATTGGAAAATAAGAAGATAAAAGTGAAAGGCTTATGAAGTAAGCATAAAACATACAAAATCAAGATGGGAAGTATGTCAATGACATGTAATTCATAATCGAACACTACTTATCTCAAATTTGATGCATGTAATTTCATTGTAACTTGTTTATAGTATGAATTAGATATTGGAATAATTTGTGAGGAGGGCTTGGTCGTATCCATGGTCTTACACTATAAATCACAAAGGTAACACCAATGAGGTGGAAACAATTATGGGAATGATTTTAAAAGATGTTTTTAATGTGGTAATTTGTGAAGAGGGCCTAGTCTTATACATGGTCTTACATTTCAACTCACAAGGGGAACACCAATGAGGTGAATGTTAATATGAAAATATTTTATTATGGTAATTTATGAGGTGATCCTAGTCCTATCCATGGTCTTACATTGAAACTCATAAAGGAAAACCCTAGGGGTTATGATTAGTTAAAAAAAAAAAACTTTTCAAGGGGAAATATTAGGAATGTTGTAATGAAAGAGGAAATTTAAAAATCATGACATAGGTGTCTATGAGAAGACCTTAGGAAACATGAGGCATACTAGGTACAAAGGAGAGATAACAAGAGTCTAGTAATCATCAAAATATAAAGGATACAAGCTCATAATAAGCATAAAGATAGATAGGCAAATAAGTGAAATACTAAGATCAACTCATGTTGGTTACATGAAAAAATAAAATAAAATGGACCTACCTTCCTACAACATGTTCCCCATTCCTCAAGACCTCTTATAGAGTTATCGATCAACTACGAATATTGGGTACTTGTGTGGGAAATTAGGTAGCACTAAAATATTTTTTTATTCTCCTTTCCTAATATACTGGGCTATCACACCCCAATGGACCTTGACTCTATCATGTGGCCAAATGTAGAGTTTTATCTTCGATTATAAATAGAAGATTTTCTATGAATCATGTCTTTTAGTGTGATTTGAATTTTAAATCTCTATGTTGCCTTTTGTATTATTTAATTTTGTTTAAATGATTTGGATTTTAATTTTTTTATGGATTTTATGATTCCTCCTCCATATGAATTTATAATAACCAACATGAGTGATAGAAGTGATACACACGAATGAGCTTTAGAATTTGGTTAAATGAAGCTAAATATCCAAAGATATGATTGACGGAACACTTAGGATTACTTATGAACCAATATGTAATATCATGTTTCAACCATATGTGGGATTAGTATGTGAAAGGAATATAAAGGAATAAAGGGAGATCTAAAGTAGATCAGTAAATAGAAGGACAATGAGACGTCTTATTTGTTAACTGATCATATGGTAGAGAAATATTACTAAAGGGATAAAGGTTTGTTTAACCAAGTCACAATAATAATTATTTGAGTTTTAATTGAGATAAGGTAGCAAAAAATCATTGGAAAAGAAAATAAATCCATGAAAGAAAAGAAATCATAAAAATAATTGTGCAATCGTAAAAATAATGATAATAAGCCATAAGAAAAAGGAAAGGAAATGAAACCATATAAAAACATAAAGCATAATATAAATATCCATGTGAAATAGATAGGTGAAACTAAAGTTTAACACATAGTTAAATGTATAAGATATATAAAAGTGGATCACAAATCTAATCCAAATTCATGATGAAGAAAAATCTGAAATAACACCATGTCGTGTTCATAAATATTGATAAATTTTCCCACAAATATTATCCATGACATCTAAAACATCTTTATGAAGCTAGATCCTAATGGAAGCTAGAGTCTCGTCAATCCTCATGGAAAGTTGTGCAAAGACTTCTCTTTGAATCTTCTAAAAAAAAAATGTAGGTGTAGTTAAAAGATCATGCTCATGATGGATATCCTACATAGAATAATCAAGGAGAGGAATAAATGCCTAAATAGGAATGGTATTTGTGAGATGATAAGGAGCTACCATTGATGGAAAAGAAGGAGCCATGGGTGGAGGAGGAAGCACCATTGAAAAAGAAGGAGGAGCCTATGTATGTGGGTGACCTATGGAAGAAGAAATATCTGGTATAAGTATTTATTGAAGGTGATCACAAAGGTGATGCTAGAGAATATGACAATGATTGGTATGATGGTTATTGCATTAGTGACAAATATAGTATACCTCCCCATATTTAGGGATATACTTAGGTAATAACTTAGGAGGAGGTATAGCCTTGTCTTTGGGCTAAGTAATGGTGGGAAACAATGTGTTAATATATTATCAAAGCTTCTAAAAATGAGTGTAAGAATGGTTATCTATCTTATAGAAGCAACATATATGCTTGTTAGTAGACTTTGGGAACCTAATAATAGAAGAGTTAAAATGAGAAGATGGGCGTAGCTAATAAAAATAACACTCTCTAGTCTAATGATTGTTAACTTTGTGGATATCAAAATAATTTTTATCAGCCTAATGGATAGCCATGAGATCAATCCATGACAAAGGAAGAAGGCCATCACCAAGGGAAGGCAAGGTTGAAGCAGAAACTAGACTAGGCTCATTTGAAGGTAAAGTAAGATAAAAAAAAATAAGCTAAGGTCTAGTTAAAGTTAGATCAGGAGTATAAACCATAATAGGCTTAGTTTAAGGCAAGGCGGGAGTATAAATTGAAATAGGCTTAGCTAAAGGTAAGGAGGGTTGCGTGGAAGGATTAAGAGTAGTAGCTAACATCTATAAGGGAAGTAAACTAGAAGTATCTTGGTATCTTAAAAAATGGTAAGGACTGATCATGTCAGGATTTGTGAGCATGCTTCTAAGAGGATCTACTAAAATTGGAGGTGTACTATGTGATCACTTCATTTATACCCTATGATAAATAGAAATAAGACTAGAATGAGTCACGATGAAGGAATGAATGCTAAAATATGAATGAAAATACCAAAATATTTAAGTATGATATCAAAAAATCTTAACATTTATAACTTGAACAAGTCCACCTAAAAATGGGTCATCAAAATCATGACCATCATCATAGTCAAGTGTATGCAAGTGGATGGTACATGTAGGTATGACCTTATCATCATAAGTTGCATGATGGATATAATGTCTAGTCTTGGTTAAGACCAAAAGTATATCATTGATAGGAGGTTGATGGGATAGAAGTTGTAAAGAGAGAGGAGGTTGGGTGATGATATCAAGGGATAGATCATTTTTTTTTATTTTGAGGCTAATCTCATCTAACTCATCATCATAAAAATCAAGGAGGTTAGGTGGTATGTTCCCAATGAGTCTAGGGTGACCATTATAACCTCATGTAGAATTGATAGGATAATTAAAGAGTTGAGATTCCCTAAATGGGATACTAGGAAAAATTTCAAGGGTAGGAATTTTAAAGACACCACATTCTTGAAATTGTTGAAAATTATAAGGGTTTGTGTTTCCTTGAATCTTGTAAATAGCACCATTATGGGTGAATTTGATGTATTGGCACATATATGAGGTGATAACCCTCATATGGTGAGTCCAAGGTTTACCAAGTAAGATGTTATAAGAGGGGAAATTTAAATATCATAATTTTCACATGGATGGTGGTAGGAGGGAAAGTAATGGGAAGCCACACATAACGTAGAGGAGGCATTTGCATTCTAGCATAGACTTGACATATTCTATGTGTAGACTTGAGATTGCATTCAGAATATCCAAGAGTTTTAATGAAATCAAGGGATGCAAATCAAGTACCTGAACCCTCATCAATTAAAACATTCTTAACTTGGATATCACTAATTTGGATGCTAATTAATAGAGCAAGATCATCCAAATGAAGCATAATCTCATCTAGAATCATGGAAGTGATAGGAAACTTAAGGGAAAGAGAAGTATCCATTATTTTATCAACATGTATGACCATATATTCACATTATTTAAGGATATTATATTTAGATCTAGATAAGGTAGTTTCACATCCTACTAGAGGAATATGAGGGACATTTATTTCAAACAATAATTTCATAAGATAATTTTGATGATGGGGGCAAGTTCACATTAATTTGAGAAAAGGTATTTGAGATGGGAGATGAGAACGTTATCCAATGGGATCCCATTCAAAATGATCCATGGGGAGATTTATAGATATAGGCATGTAATGTTGCAATATCTCCTATGAAGGAAGGTTGGAAGTGAAATTAAACTTGTGTTGGTAAGGTGTAGTTGGTTTGTGTTGAGGACAAGTAGGCTGATTAACTTTAGGTGGTGAGATGGTTGATTGAGGCATTTCTTATGGTTGAGTTGAAGAAACACTAGTGGAGTTGGGAATGTTGTTTAGATTTGTATATGTTGGAGGAAGGGTAGAGATAATGTGAGAAGAATGATCAAGTTGAGTAGTTGAAAGTGGTTCTTGAAAGGCTATAAAGTCCTTTTTCCCCAACTCCATTAGATGAGATGGGGAAGTATCTTGAATGATGCATAACATTTGAGAATTTTGATGCATAGGTGTTGGATTGGAGTCAATAAAAGTAACTAATATTCACATGTTATTCATATTTACTACATTTTATTCATTACTAGTGAGGTGTATAATACTTTCAACATTATTTGTAGTAGTGTTGTTGGTGTTATCTTGATGATTGGGAAGAGGATCTTTGTATATAGAAAGATGAGCATTAGCTTGATTTAAATTGATTTTTGTTTTGAATTTCATGGGATTTAAAATCTATGTCATATGATTGTTTAATCTTGTGAATGAGTGATTCATGATCAAATTTTGGGCTAAGAATAAAATCCATAGCTAGATTGCACAATTATTAACAAGTCTCATGAGAGTGGCCCCAAATTGCATGAAACCAAAAAAATTTGTTTCGATCATACCATGATTTAATTAGATGAGTGGGGTCAATATCTCATGGTAAAGGCCTTGTAAGACACTTTTGTAGCTCATCTAAGGATAATGGTTTGTGGATATTAGTGTTGTTTGTTTACAAATATGTAGGATTATGAGTGTTTTTTGGAGGGAGAGCATGCTACATAGTATTATTTGGAGTGATTGCTTAAATGTTATGAATAGTATCATAGGTATCAGTAACTCCATCATTGGTATCATGATGGTTTTTGTTTTTAATGAGCATAAGAGTGACCATGGTAGGTTGATATGGTTTAAATTGACACATGATAATATCTGGTTGCTTAGCTTGGTCAAGGGCTGTTTCCAAAATTCTTGGAGAGTGAGTGTCCCAACCTAATATTATAACTTGGGGTAGAGAACATTAGTAAATAGGTGGAAGAGGTTGTAATCCACCATATCATGCTCAAAATTGTTAGATAAGTTATTCCATCATATGATCAAAGTTTGTGCCATTTCAATTTCAAGTTGTTTACAATTTATAAAGTGAGCTAAGTTATTCCTGGGAAGATAACCAATTTTAAATTATTGTACTAGTGAGTTAACCAAGTCTTCAAAGCTAGTGATAGAATGGGTTTTTAATTGATTGTACCAATCTAAAGCATATCTTGAGAGTGTTTTAGATAATAATTTAGTAGTATAAAAAGTATTAAGTTTGACCCAATCTTTATAAAGATTACCAAATGTCTTTAAGTGAAATGTGGTATTGGTGGACCCATTATAGGTGATGGTAGGTGTGATACATCCTATGTCTAGATTAGCAATTTTATATACAAGAGGTTCATTTTGGAGATGTTTAATTATTTTATTAATGATGGGTGGTTGAGGAATAAGGTTATAATGGGAATCCATAAGGTGGTGTTGGGGGGAATTCAGATTTTGTGTTCCCCATGAGACCTATTGGGGTTTATTTTGAAGGCTAATGAGATGGTTTTGCATCTGCATCATTTAATTTGTGTTATTAGTCTAAAAAGTGTGCACTTAATTGAGTGCTTGTAATAAAATTTGGTGATTTTGGGTAGTATTTTGACTAGTGTGTGTAGCATGTGATGCATTGGTATTGGTATTGGTATTAATGGCTTGATTTACACTATGACTAGTAGAATGCACTGTACTAGTGGCATGAGAAACATTGGTAGAAAAAAAGAACTAGAAGAATGATTAACATTGGTAGAAAAAGATGCACTAGTGAAATGATTAGTATTTGAATAAAAATAAGAACTAGTATCATGATTAGCATTAGTATCAAGAGATGCACTAGTGGCGTGATTAAGGAGAAGGGTCTTTGAAAAAGGTCTACTAGAAGTTGAACCTACCATGTTAATGGAGATTCTTAGCATGGAGGTTGAAGTAGTCATATAATAAGATGTCATGTTGTGTGAAGGAGAAAAAATATAAGGAAAAGGTTGAAAAGAAATGAAAGTTCCTCCCCCAAATTCATGAGAGAAGGAAAGGGATGGTGAAAGAGGTTCTTCTACTTGAGGATCTCTCATAAGATTATAAATGGTTAAAGTGTCCTTTACTCAATGTTGAGAAAAATTATTAATGAAGAAGAGCCCTTCAATTATATATTATAAATCACACTATTATTCAAAGGAGAAAAAAGGATTATTAACTGAGGATGAATGAGGAGTCCCATAATTGGTAGTGTGAATGGAAACATGAAAATTGTTTTCATCCAAGGTAGGAGCCACAAGATGTGTTTTTGGAAACCTATTATGATAGGTAAGGCTCATCATGTTTGTCAGATTTAACTCTGTATTATCCTCAAATAGGAAATTCATGATGAGGGAAAGAGAATAAAAAGTTCATGGAAAAAATAATCAATTGATAGGATATAAAATCAGACAGATTAATGGTGTTCTAAAAAATAGGAAACATAATAGGGAACAAGAGGACATAGATATACATCTCAACTTTGGACTTATATTTAGGAAACACAATATGAAACAAGAGGACACAATCATATAGGTTAACTATTTAATGCTAGGTAGAAAACATAATAGGATGATAAAATACACAATTGGATAGGGTGATTGTGTACTGAAGGCAAATAAGATGATAGTCTGTAAGAGACTATGTCAACAAGTATGATAGTATTCTAAAAATAGATATTTTTTTTGCAAGATTGTATCTAAGTAAATAAAATGAAGCACATAATAAATTTGATCAATGTGATTGATCTAATTGTAAAACATGGCACAAACCTCACACTAACATTTGCTAATGCATGTTTTACAATACAAAATAAAATGATCAAAGAGAAAACAAAATCTTGAATGTAAATGCTAACTAATTGGTCAATCCTAAATGTTGCTAATTTATAATAAAATTTGAAATTAATGTTATGGGGAGTTGGATGTAAGAATGAAATATAAAATAATCTATGTATGGTTTCATGTAGTTTAGGCTGAAAGGGATTTGTATTGGTGATGGTATTGGCTTGGTATTAGGGCCTACCTCTTCAATTCACAATCTTTTATCTATAAGGGTGTGTTGGAAATTTTTAGCCCACATATGAAGCTCTTGCATGGTTTGATGAAGCAGTGGATCAAAAGCCTAGAAATGAATCCAACAATTCAATTGAAGGGATCCAAGCAGGTTCTCATATGTTTCAAGCATTTGGAGCATGGAATAGGTTGTACAAATCTTAGAGTATAATTAGAGCCTTTAAAGAATGTTTAAAATATGAATTGTGAAATTTTAAGGACCAAACCATCACTAGGAAATCTTATAGACATGAATGGACTAGCATACTTACATATTTTATAAACATGCTCAGAACACCTCGCACGACTAGTGGATGACATGCAATTAGAGTTATACATACTAGGATAATCCTCTAAAATTTTCATGTTCGTGTGAGCTTTCTAGCTCAAGTTATAAGATTATAAAGTTGGACTTGCAATATTAAACATTCACACTAATGTCAAAATAAAGCTCAATCAAAACCAACTATTTTGAGCTTAAATTTTATGGTTGCATGAATGTTAATGATGGTCACATAAAATTCATTTGATAGGAGTTAAAACATCAATCATGGTCACATGAATGCAATTTGATAGGAGTATAGATGTCAATTTTAAGCTCATGAAATAATCATTGGTTTTCAAATAGTGGGTCCTAATAGATCTAACATTTGGCATTAAGTCGTACATCCAGATCTGATGATGTGAAGATGATATGATAGTATTAGTGGGTTATTATAAGATAAATGGAGTGAATTTAATCATACCAAGGAGATTGATGGCATGTAATCAAGCCAAAGGGTCAGTAGATGCTAAGTGTAAATGTGAAGGTGTCAAGTGCCAAGTGCCAAGATTGCGTTAGTTTGAGTTCAAGATCAATAATTAGTGGGCATTCATACATCTTGAGATTGATGGTGTGAGAGGAGGTCAAAAGGTCAATGATTAGAGTCATTTTTTGATGACTAAATAAGCAAATTCAAGCCTAGGACTTTTGATGAAAGTTGAAGATGCAAGTTTTTGACTCAGGCAAGTTAATATAGAAAGGTGCCAAGCTCAATGATGATCCAAGAAGAACTAAATGGACCTTGTAGGGTCAAGGGTCACCTCTAGGAATATATGAAAGATTAAAAGTGTCTTGTAGACCTAATATAGCGAAAAGTTTGACAAGAAAAAATGTCAAGATTATAGAAATAAATTAGTTTTATCTATGGTGGATCCAGTTTCAAGTTTCAAAATAAGGCCACAAAAGTAAACACATCAAGGTTCATTGTCTAAGGCAACGATGTGATTATGAAATTTTTCTCCACTCTCTCATGAAAAATGAACCAGTAAGGGGTAATTAGTACCATAATAAGAGCATAATAGATTGATCCCACCATTATAACCAACAAGAGCATTAATGTAGAAAAAAGTGGGAAAAGGAATGAGTGACTGTTGCAGCCATTTATCAAGGTGGCCATAACTAATTGACCATTTTAAAGGAACATAAATTAAGGGTATTTGTAACTATTGTTTAGAGTGGATTTGAGTTCAATAAGGACCTCTTAAGCATAAAAAAACCTCCTTTCTCTCATTCCATTCTTTTATATATTCAGGATTTTAAGACTTGATTTTCATCTTTCACGCTGGTATAACGAGACTTTGTCAAAATTATATTCTACACATCTTGGAGTAAATTATGAGAAAGGCATTCTACAATATTTGTTAATCTATGTTTAGTATGTTATATGTGCTTGATATGTAAAGTGGTCTAATCTTCCATTTGTAGGTCTAAGCTCAATCCAAATGCATATAATGTGTCATAGCATTGATATATCAAGGATAAGATGTAATGTTGTCTATAAGTGTCTTCAACTAGACCTTATCTTCATTTTCCTCTAGTCTTAGTACATCAAACTGGCCTCTATGTGAAATAGTTTTGCTTAGAAATCATAGTAAGCATTGTATTAGTTTTATTCATGGTTCATTAGTGTGATAAGGGTTCAATATTATGAGTGGATATGATAAATTCATGGTGCATCACCACATGTTAGAATACATCTTATTTTATCCAAATTCTTTACTCTTTTCATCCCAACTTGCTTATGTTTTAGAAAGTGAGATCCAAATTATCCTATCTAAGGATCTAGCCTCATTAAAAACCTTAGAGGTTTGACCCAAATATAGGTAACCCATAACCTGGGGTCATTCCCATGTTGGACCAGGTTTGAGAGTAGGAATTGAACATTTTTGCTTTCAACTAGGGTGCAACCTGAGTCTACAATAGTTTTAGCATGACCGGTGGGACTAAGCTCCAAAAGAGTGGGAAGATCTTGGTGTGTCTTTCCTCTGATAATCTTTTGGAAGCAAATAGTTAGCACCAATGGTGACTCTCAATCAAGCTTCTAGCTATGAGTAGACCAAGTATGTCTCATTAGAGATCTTAATCATTTTTTGCATCTCATTTGACATATGAGGTTAATATGGAAAACTATGGTGAATATCCTTATTATCCACCTCCTTATCGGTAGCCCCAATATGGTCCTCATAATCCATATGACCCTTATCACTCCTACCAAGATCTATATTAGCCTTGTGATGAGCATGATTAGTCACACTATGGTCTTCACCAGTAATAAGGGGACCAATATTAGTCATATATATAAGAGTATTTCCCTAATCCTCCATATGAGCAACAATCCCATCATAATACTACTCCTCATCAACCCTAAAATGGGCCATCCATATCAGCAATTAGGCAAACTTTAGTGAGCCTTAACAAGCATGCACTAGAATTATACTCACAAAAGTATTATGGTCAATATGTCCCTACTCACAAGATCCATTATGTGAAGGATTCATTGCAATAAATAAAATAGGATTGGGTACCTATTGAGAGAATAAATTGAAACCATCTCATAGGTGAGATGATGGATATGGGTGGTTACATTCAAAGTATTGAGGATAAGCTAAAAGGCCTTGATGAATAGCAAGTCCAACCTTGCCAATATTATGTGCCTTCATATACACCACCTCAGCCTTCTTATGTACCATCCATTCCTCCTCAAGATACCATTCTAAGTGACCCTTTGATTATGCCAAGTTCCTCTTGTGTTCCTCAGACATTTCCTTCTTGGAGATCTATCCAAGAGAGCTATCAAAGAAAGAAAGAGACTATTGTGGAATAACCTATTGTTAAGATCCAAGACTCCATCCTTCCTCAAGAACCCCTTATGAATTCCTTTAAGGTTCCAAGCTGGAACTAAGTGGTGAAGTCATGGGGTGAGCAAAATAAAGCAAGTTTAGATTTAAGAGCCCAATATAAAGAAGGATATGAAACTATGAAAACCTCTCTATTCCCTCAAGAATATTATTGTGTTCCTTATCTTCATGAAGCCATTGACCACAATAAAGAGGAGATATTCTAAGAGAATATTGATAAGTATATTATAGAGTTAAAGTTGAAGATGAGGGAAGAAGAATAGAACTATAATCAAAAGGTTAAATAAATACATCTAGCTTTCCCATCTTGGAGGTCTATCCAAGGATGTTCTCAAAACAAAGAGGAGACTTCAATTATAAAGGTTGAAGAGTAGTTTAAAACTATCGAAGAGTCTCAAGGAGAATACCATCAAGAAAATGAAGATTTGGTTGAAAGAGGTGTTCTTTCCCTTTCCCAACTTAACTTGATTTCACTACAAAATTTATTTCAAGAGTCAACCATTATTATGGTATCAAGCTATAATAAGGTTCCCTTCATTCATAGACCCATCCATAAACCATCTATCACACCTCATAATCCATCTCCAGATTATCATCCTTACATCACATCTTACTCTTCACCTCAAACCCATGAGTCTATCCATCAACCTCCCACCCCATCCTTTATTGAGAAGGAACCCATTTTGATGGAAGCAAATGAAGAAGAGCAGATCCAAGTTATGATTGATCAAGAAGATGCCATGAATGACTAAGGAAGAGATCACCATAGGGACTCCCCTTGGTGAACACAAGGGAAACTTCACCCTTTTTAATAAGGAAGGGCATATTTAAGACTCTTTTGCAGTTGTCCATAAAGAATATGACCAAGACTTGAAGAAAAAGGCATTTGAAGAAGACTCCATATTTGATCATGAAGTAGAAGATGACCATATCAAATATGAAATGGAGTATACCATCAAGAATAAAGGTCAATATGCTTCTCAACAAGTTATAGCCCTAAAATAGTCTCATGAGACCAAAGTAGAGGTCATGGTTCTAGGAGATGACTCAATACCTCTATCTCTTTTTGAATCACCCCTAGATGCATTGCTACATGAAAAACACAAGCTTGATGACTTCATACATTAAGAGGAGAAGATTGAATAAGTAGTGGTTTTAGATGATAAGAAGGAAAAAGATGATTGGTAGCTGTAAATGAAGCTCTTTCAAGAGCTTGAAGATCTTTATCAAGTTGAGGATCAATTACTTGAGAAGGTAGAAAAAGAGTCTCCCATGGATAATAATGACCAAGATTGGGTAGAAGATGCAGAACTCCTTGATGAGATTGAATAACTTATAGCCAAAAATAATCCCAGTCTTGTTGAGGACATTGTGGAGATCAAGAAGGAATGCCTTTTTGAACCACTATTAGAGGTCATAGCTAGGGAGCCTTATGAATAAGTTGAGATTGTCTAGATGTACATATCTAACCTATTTATATCTATCTAGTTCTCACTGATTATCATTCCAATGAAGTTAACAGATACAACAAAGAAGAAGGTGTCAAGACCAAGGGTAAAAAATCTACATGCCTCATTCAATTTCTCATCCCATGATGTAAGAAGGTTATCAAAATTTCATTTTGATCTAGGAGGAAAGGTACACATAGTTTTAAGCTATATATATTAGGATAGGTTTGTTCAAATTCATCTAAGTGTTGTTTTTATCACATTTTTTTGTTACCCCTATTTTGTTCTAGGTTAGTTTCCATTTTAATAAGTGCCTTGGGCACTCTATCCTATTTTTTTCTTTTTGGTCTTTGTGTTTATTTCAAAAGGAGGTTAGAGTAAGATTGGTAACTATTTTTAGATCTAGGTCAATGTGTTAGACCAGATAAGATACTACATGCCTAATGGATTAGATAAGGCAACATGGTCTGGGTTATCTTGCATAAACATGCATGTAACTCCTATGAGTCACCAAAGATGTTGGCCATTTTTGGCCTACATATGAATCTCTTTATGGTTTGATGAAGTAGTGGATCAAAGGATTAGAAGTGAGTCCAATAATGAAAATTAAGGGATCCAAGTAGGTTTTCATATGTTTCAAGCATTTGGAGCATGGACTAAGTTGTATAAATCTTAGAGAATCATTAGAACCTTGAAATAATGTTCAAAATATGAATTATGCAAGTTTAACGACTAGACCATCATCATGACATCTTCTAGACATGGATGAACAAACATACTTTCACATTTTCAAAACATTCTCAAATAACCTTGCATGACTACTGGATCACGTACAATTATATTTCTACATACTAGGATCATCCTCTAAAATTTTCATGCCCATAAAAGCATTTTAGCTCAAGTTATAATCTTCTAAAGTTAGACCTATAAAATGAGACATTCGTGCTAACATAAAAATAAAGATCAATCAAAACCAACTCTTTTGAGATTAAATTTGATGATTGCATGAAAGTCAATGATGTTCATGTTAATGTCATTTGATGGGAGTGTGAATGTTAATTTTAAGCTCGTAAAATAGATATTGGTTTTCAAACAATGGGTATCAGTAGATCTAACAGTATCATTGGGTACCCAAAATATCAATGGAGTGTATTTAATTATACCAAGGAGATCGATGACATGTAATCAAGTCAAAGGATTGGTAGATCCTGATTGTAAATACAAAGGTGTTAAGTGTCAAGACCATATTATCTCAAGTTCAAGATCAATAATCAGTGGGCATTCATGCAACTTGAGATTGATGGTGAAAGAGGAGGTCAATAGGTCAATGACCTAAGTTAGCTTTCGATGACCAATCAAGCAAAGGCAAGCCCAGGACTTTTGATGAAAGTTGAAGATGCAAGTTTTTGACTCAAGCAAGTTAATACAAAAAGGTGCCAAGCTCAATGATAATCCAAGAAGAACCAGAATGGACCTTTTAGGGTTAAGGGTCACCTTTAATATTTCATAAAAGATTAAAAAGGTCTTGTAGGCCTAATATAGGGCAAAGGATAACAAACAAAAGTGTCAAAATTATAGAAAAACCAATATAAATTGGTTTTTATCTACGATGGACCAAATTTTAGGTTTCAAAATAAGGCCATAGAAGCAAACATGTCAAGGTTCATTATCAGATCCAATGATGTGATTATGACCCTTTTCTCCATTCTCTCATGACAAATGAACCAATAAGGGGCAATCAATACTAAAATAGGAGCATAATAGATTGATCCTACCATTGTAGCTAAAAATAGCATTAATATAAAAAGAAGTGGGAGAAGGAATGAGTGACTGTTGCAACTATTTATCAAGGTGGTCATCACCAATTGAGTATTTTGAAGGAACATAAATGTAGGGTGGCTATAATTGTTGTTGAGAGTGGATTTGAACTCAATAATGACCCCTTCATCACCAAAAAACCTCCTCTCTCTCATTTCAATCTTCTATATATTCTAGATTTTAAGCCTTGATTTTCATCCCTCAGGATGGTAAGACTAGACTTTGCCAAAATTATATTTTTCACCTCTTGGAGTAATGAGAAAGACATTCTACAGTGTTTGTCAATCTATGCTTAGTATGTTGTGTTTTCTTATTATGTAAAGTGGTCTAATCTTCCCTTTCCAGGTTCAAGCTCAACCTGAATGCTAACAATCTTCTTTGTAGGTCATATAGTGTGTCATAGCATTGATATCTCAAGGATAGGATGGAATTTTATTTATAAGTGTCTTCAATCAAACCTTATCTTCATTTTCCTCCACTCTTAGTACATTCAACTAACCTCTATGTGAAATAGTGTTGCTTATAAATTACAACAAGCATTGTATTAGTTTTATTCATGGTCCATTAGTGTGCTAAGGGTTCAAGATTATGAGTAGATATGAAAAATTATAGTGCATCACCACATGTTAGAATAGGTCTTATTTTATTCAGCTTCTTTCATCTTTTTATCCCAAGTTTCTTAGGTTTTATAAATTGATATCCAAATTATCTTATCTGAGGAGATAGCCTCATTAAAAAACCTAGAGGTCTAACCCAAATACATGTAACCCACAACCTAGGTTCATTCCCATGTTGGACTAGGTTTGAGAGTAGGACTTGAACATTTATACTTTCATCTAGGGTGAAACCTAAGTCTACAATAAAGTGTTATGTTCTTTGACAATATATACCATCAACCATGTGTTTATACTTGGCCAGATGGCTTCCCCCTTAGTGACAAAATCCAAGTAGGTAGGCCTTGGGAAGAAAAATGTTTAATGTTTTTTTATGTAAAGTGATTTGTAAGTGTGTGAAAAAGAGAAAAATAGTGTGACTAAATCAGTAAATTAAAAAACCACCTATTTAATATAAGTTTGTTAATCTAAAATTGAAAATAAAAGTGAACTAATTACTAGCAAAAATAGGCTGATTCCTTGACCTTGAAGAGTACAGAGTTGGTTCAGGTGACATTATATGAAAATAATACATAACAGAGTTGATAGGGTCATTATTATTCTTTATAAACAAGATCTATATGAATAGAGTTGAACATGCCATCTATGCCTCCTAGATAGAAGACAAGCTACAAAATTATGTCGAGCTAGTTGACCCAGTTCGCTATGGGGATGAAGTTTTATAGATTGCAAACTTGTGAAAAATAATATTGTAAATGAAAAACCAAAATGATAAAGAAGGTAATTGGTGGTTTTAAAGATGATTAGTCTTCAAAATTTTATGCTATGATGCTCAAGTGATGACTTAAATATTTTACAAACAAAGTTGACTAGCTTGATAGAATTTGTAGAACCTATGATAGAAATGAATCTGTGAATAAAGTTGATTGGCTCGACTATGTCTACAAACCTATATGCTGAAAATAATAATTGTGAACAGAGTCGACTGGCTTGACTATGTATGAAATCTTATAAATAAAAAATAAGGCTATGTTGACCTAATCAATCTAATAATCTATATTTGGAGAAGACCTGTAAAAATAGAACAAAGGCATTTTGGGGTGACTGTGTGTTAAACATGTGTAAAGACAATTATAACTATACTGATAGGTTTGATATAGTATTTCAAAATTAAAATATATAATATGATAATAAAATGAATACATGAAATAAAATATACAAGGGTTTGGTTCACATCAGATTCACCATAATGTATACAAAGGAAAATACAATTGACTATTAATCAATCCTTGATTAGAGAAGATAAATCTTACTTACACTTTCATTTTTTGATACATTAAACATTTGGGGTCATAACCAAGATGGATCTGCTAGACCTAACTAAGGGATATCTTACCATAATAAAACCACTAGAGAGGGTTCCAAAGCCTTTAGTCAAGAAACACCATGCAATAACCCTAGATAGGTCCTATGATTTCATATTTAATAAGTAAATGCAAAGTAAAGTAAAATTTAATCTAGTTCTCACCAAATATTATGGCACAAAGTGGGGGTAATAAACATAAAAAGTAAACATGCATAGAATATCTATACTCAAGTCAATGTATAGGAATTCCTAATGCATGGGAGAGAAATACAAATGAAAATATATCCATTCTTACAAAGGAAGAACAAAGTTAGGAATACTTACCTTTGAAGATGAACCTGTCGAGCCTCAATATCTCCCTTGGCCAAGGTGCTTTAAAAGAGGTTTTTGTAGTATGTAATGATAATAAGGATAAATCACCTTTGTGTTACATAACTTCTCTATGCATCTAAAAGACTTATCCACAAAAAATAATTCATATCTCCAAGTGTAGTATTAGAACCCTAAGCAATGATCCTCGATTATAATGATGGATAAGAAGATGCACAATATGATATTCTTCTTCTATTTTATAATAAATGATGTAAATGGATGTGTATATGGATTTGAGTCTAACCCTAAAACTATTTTAAAGTTTATCCAATAGGGTTAGACCAATTCGACTTTGTAACATTAATTGATAAAAAAAAGTTAGGTCCTGATCTAGGTTGACCAAGGCTGACCTAGACCCATAATGTGATTTTATCAAATTAAATATGGGGTCAACCCAGGTTGATAGTGTATTTTAAAGTATAAAAAAGGGTTTTAGGCTTAGGAAGGGGTCAAGTAAGGTAGTGAATTTCTTGGAAGAGTGTGTAAAGAAGGTGTTAAAGCTTAGGGAAGTGTATAGGAGAAGGTTATGTAGATAGCAAGTGGTGGTATAGGGGAAAACAATCCTTTGAAGAAACAATTATCTACCTAGCCATTTTCCAATGCACCCTTTAAGTCATGCACTTAGAGAGATTGAGACTCGATGGGTTCCTATAAGAGAGAAAGCATCAGCAATTGATCAAGTTTTAAAATAGTATGTGTATACATAATAAACTTATATAAGATGCAATATATTATTAAAAAAATGATAAAAAAATGTAATAATCATCAAATCAATGATGTATGGAGGAATTAATGTTATTTTTCATAATCAATCAATGCCATCATCCAATATACAAAATCATAATATCTATAGGAAATAACAATTTAGAAAGTATGAGAAAGATCAAGTCATGTATACCAATCTATTATGATCAATGGATCAATATAGAAAGATACAAGCTAAAAGTGTGTAACTATTCCCCTAGTGTATGCATGCCCTTCATGTATAAAGGTCTCCCCTAGGTGTAAATAATCTCATGAATCTATATGTCCATGTATCTTATGTAACCTATATATCCTACATCCCACTCATGTATATAGTGAAAATCACATGCCTAGAAAATGAATATGCAACTCACCATGTATATGGTAAATAAAATCAATCAATTAATATAGATTCATATGAATTAAAGGACCATTTGATGTTCTAATATTCCCTTCACATATTTAGTGACTAGATAATAGCCATTGAAATAATTCACTAAGTTTTAGACTGTCTTCTCATCAATTTTTTTGATTTAATGTTTGTTTATTATTTTTAGTCAATAAGGTAGGTATGAATTTAATATTTCTAATTGATATATGTTATATATCCCTAGTGAAAATATTTTTATCATTTTATTAGTATCATTATACCCTAATATCACAATTTGGTAAAACAACATGTAGAATTAGACAAATAGATAGAGGCTTACAATGAGTAATTAAGGAAAGATAGAGAGTTGAACATTTTTATATAAGTGCAACAAGAATTAGAGATAGAGAAAGTGGAGAAGGAAATAAAGGATAAGGAGTAATAAGATAAATAATAAAAATAAGAGTAGAAAGGGGAGAAAAGGAGGAAGAAGAAAAAAAATTAAAAAAAGGCAAAAAGAAAAAAAAGAAAAAAAAAAAAAAAGATGTCAAAAAGAAAAAATAAGAGGAGAAATGATAAAAGAAAGCATATAAAAATAAGGACGCTGAGGAAGAACACCAAAAGAAGGAAAAGGAGGATAAGGCAATTGAGGAAGAGTGTCAAAATAAGTTCGATGAATATTTCCAAAGGATGGTGCAAGAGGAAACCACTAAAAGGATAAGGAGGAAAATAAAATATAGGCACAATTGGTTGAAGTGGAAAGATTAGAAGAATAGGAGTGGAATAAAAAATAACTAGAGGGTAAATTGGCAGAAGAATTGAGTACAAAATATTTAATTCAAGGAGAAAAACCATAAATAGGACCACTAGGTTTTATGGGGATATCTAAACCTAATTCAAATTCACCATAAAACCCCCTATCAATAATTAAGGCCTTTTTCAGCAAACAATGATAAGAGGTGACCAACATTAGGGTCTCTTTAGGAGTGATGAAACAAAACTAAAATTATAGGTGTTAGACTTTAAGAACCTCTATAAAATGAGTAACAAAGATATGTTTTGAATCAGAGTGCAATATTAGACAAGATGACGTGATGTGTACAAATTGAAGAAGGAATCATAAAAACAATCAAATCTCTCACTACTACACATCCCCAATACATTCTTGACTCCACACTGCCCTTTAATAAATACCTAAATGATATGTTTCAAAATTTTATAAATTGCATAGATCTCTTAGAAGATAGTAAGTAAATAACATGCAAGAATGTCGTTTGCAAAGAATTAAGGGTAAAAAATGGAATTTATCTTTCCAAAGAACACAAACAAAAGGGCATATTTTTGAGAGGCAATGAATAATTTATTCAAGGCCACATGAGATGCAAAAACATTATTTTTTATTATCTAAGTTGACCAATGAAAACACGGGGAAATAATTTGGAGTTAGACTAATAGAAAATCTAGATCATGGTTGCATCCAATAACTATGATGCAAAAAATATCTCACTAGAGTAGAGTGGAAGATATTGTTTTATCTTGGAGAAGAATACATAAAAAAAAAGTGGAGAGAAAAGATATAATAATTGGGACTTTAGAATGAATTTTAATAAGATGGAACTATTCATGGATGAGTATGATGCTTCTTTGCTGACATTGAATGCTCAATTCATTCTTCAAGGTATTTTTATAATTAACTTAGAAAATGCTACATTGGGACACATTCTACTAATGGTGAACTCTTTGTTGAAAAATTGGGATATGTTACACAAGGTGCTAACCACTATGTATAAAGACATATTACTATAATAATGAGGGTTAGTGATAATCATCAAACTTCAATAGATATTATGTAGCACCATCTTGTAAATACACTCAGGAAAGCCAAGTGGGGATATTTTAGCACCTCATGACAAATGTCTAAGCTCTAGTTGTTGATAGTTATATTAGTGCCTTAGAGGTTATGAAGTTTTGAAAGGAGTTCTTACCATAATTCTTCATCATAATTATCTCAAGGATAAGTCAATGTTTTAAACCTAGGTAAAATATTGGTAGGATTCTTCATCAGGGTAATATGATTTTTGTTGTATATCATAGAGGTTAAAATCATGTCACAATATTAGTAATGGTGTCATATGGATGAAACATAGAAAATACAAATGTAGCATATATGGCATTGTATGACACTTTATGACATCTAATAAATTCATGTATGAATATGAGGCATGTCTTAAACACATGTCCTTTGAATTTTGTAATGATGGAATTGATACTTATACCACAACATTGTAATAGGTAGTGGGGGAATGTGTGTGTGTGTGTGAGTGAATTTTATGTGCACAGTGTATAGAGTAGGATGCAAGAGGTGAAAGGAGTGAGATAGGGTAGATAGTATATTTTAAGGTGATAAATAAAAATATATATAATGATAAATAGAGTAACCATCTAGAAATCTTGTATTACCTTTCAGGAACATATTTTGAATCATCTTGTAGGTGATGAACACCACGTTAAAATCAAAATTGAATATGAATCTAATAAATGCCTGCATGAATATGAGGCATGTCTCAAATACATGTACCTTGACTATTATAATGATATAAATGATACTTATACCAAAACATTGTAATATGTAATAGGGGAATGTGTGAAATAAATATTGAATTGTAAGTGCATATCATATAGAGTAGGATGTAAGAGGTGTAAGGAGTGAGATAGGGTAGATAATATTTTTAGGTGAGATATAATAAATTTAAGGATAAATATAACCATCTAGACATCTTGTATTACCTTTAAGTAACATATTTTGAGTCATCTAGCGAGTGATGAGCACTATGATAAAATTAAGATTACCTTAAGGGATAAGGCATAAGATCATCAATATTATGGTTACTAGGTCAAGGATAATGGGATTATAAATCATAAGGTATAATTATATGTTCTAAACCATTATTTTTATTTTTATATTTGGTAAAAAGAAGGTTAAACAGGGCCCCCAACCCTTTACAAGAAATAATTAGACTAGCCTAAAGTACCAAATGGAAACAATAAATTCTACTTAACCAAAAGCAAAAACAATGACAAAATCAAATAAACAAAAACTAAAGATCTATAAAACAAGACAAAGATGCACACTAATTAGACATCCCTTCCAGGGTAAGTTCCCATATTTGAGACATATTATTCAAGACTTGCTCTAGATTCCTAATTCTCGATGATTTAACATCCTCGTCATTATATTTACCAATAACTTTGATCTTATTCACTTTTTTGGTTGAGCTCCCATATTCAATCATTTTTTTCACCAAAAACTTCAAGATATTAACCATGTTGATGCGGTTCTCCACAATATTCTTACTAAATTGAACTAGACTCTCAATATTTTGTTGAATGTCTTGGTTATCCTTTTCTATTACTGAGCACTTATCATACAAAGCTTTAAATTCCATATACTTTTTATCTCATTCTTACTTAATATATAAAGTACCCACCTAAGCCTTAATGGATTTAAATCCCTCCTTCAAATACTTTGCCTTTCATGAACCATCTAAGCAACCCTTTCTATAGCTCCAAATCCATTAGGATCAGATTCATTTTAGCATGAGTTGATATATACTCTTCAAAAACCTCATTATATTCTTCTAATTTCCTCTTCCCTTTCCAAACCCTATCTATCCCATCTTTCTCCTTAACCATCGAGACTTCTCCTTTCAATAAACATAATCCTCTTGTAAATTAGTCATTCTCTCCACTATATTATCAAAATATTATAATTCATTTAGTATTTGAGGATGAGTATTGTGCTCCTTATTTTGGATATATATGGTTTTAAAAGTTGTTTGTAGACCTTATGACATTACATTTATTATTGGGTCTCAAAAAATAAACACAACACAAATTTTCCCTAGATGTTTAGACTGTCAACAGGTTAAAGTTGATAAAAAAAAATCAACTAAGATGTTGTATCCTTAAAATAGTATATATTAAAAATGGAAATTAATCAACATGTAATTTGTTTAAGGTTTTCTAATGACAAATGATGAGCATGTTATGATTTTGGTTGTGATAGATACCCAAAAATATCTCACTTCATCCCCAGGAATATGAAAGATGATTATTTATTTTCATCCCAATGGTTTATCTAGGAGATATTTAGGATATATGGTGTTGTAGAGTACATAATATCAAACAAGTAACTTTGATGTTATTGAAAATAATGCATGTTAATCTAGGAAAAAACTAGATTCCATTTCTTCTTACCACCTTGAGATGAGCAAACTAAGAGGATGAACCATATCTTAGAATAAATTTCAAAAATATAATACATGGATCAACAATATATATATGAATTATTTCTTTACATGAGTCCCAATATAATGGATTTTTCATATAATAATCCTCATCATATTACTCTTGATATGGCTCCTTTCAAGTTTTGTGTACAGTTGGAGGTGACAAACAATTATCATTTGGGAAATTATTGGAGACAAATTCCACAGGTCTCTTAGTAAGTTGAAATAAAGGTAAAATGAATTTAACTTAATCATGAATTAGTTATAAGTGAAAAATCCACCTAAGAGTTAAACCGATAATAAAATGAATCATATAAATTTTTCAACAAGTGACAATAGTTTTTTATGGGTATGACTTCATAAAAGTTTGATCAAGTTTGGAAATTACTTTGAGTTAGCACCTCACTATTTGTAAAATTTTCATTTTCTTGAAGTAATTAGTCTATTCTATCATGTACTAGGAATACCACTTAAAAAGAGATTTGAAATAATATCTCTCATTACAAAATTTATGGAAAATGAAATATTATTTTTATAAGAAGGAAATTTGTGTATCTACATGTTTTTGTTTTTGTTTGGGACTCAATTGGTGAATAAGTGTTTGGATGGTAGCTTCTATTTGGATAATGGGATATAATGAATTTAATTAGATATATAAAATCAATTGATAAAAATGGATATAAATGTAAATATCACGTGATAAAATTTATAATAATATAGTGCAATAGTGAAAACATATTTAGAAGATTCACACCAATAATTGACAGTAAAGAAAAATAACTGGTAAATAAGATTGAGACATTTTGAGGGGGGAAACCTCCAAAACTATGCTATAATAATATAATTTATAATATGATCCTCAAGTTATAACCACTATCTATTTTATATAACCCACTTAGACTATGGTTACTCCCTAATCTGACCCTACTAAAAATATAAGAACATAGAGAAATGTGACAAGATAAGATAAAAGGTGATGTAGGCCATATATTAACCACACATATTAGATAAACTATAGGTTAAGGGTGTATCATGCCCCACTCATTAGAAATAATTCCCTCAATGTTGAATAATTATATACGCTTATATATGAATGTTTCATCCTCTCATGTTGCATCCTCGCTCATCAAATTCTTCGAATTGAAAAAATACTCCTTAATCTCCCTTTTTCTCAGTGTTTTAGTGCATGTATAAATGATCTCCTTAGGTTCCAAAATGACTCTCCCTTCCTCATATAGAAATAATTACTCAGTCTAGATGGATATTATACTTTCAATTACATTATTTAAGTAGGAGATAGGAAATACTAGATGTATGCATATATACCAAGGTAGCTTGATCTTTTATGTGACACTACTAATTTTATGTAGGATTTTCTTAGGGCCATAATACTGAGGCTAAAGTTTGTTATTATATTTTTCGATTCAAGGGAATTTTATTTTATGGTTTTAGGCACAAAAATATATAATCTCCCACTTTAAAATGTCTCTCACTATGGTGTTGATCCGATTTCTACTTTATTCAATTCTATGCCATTGCAAAATTCTCTTTTAGACTAGTGATTAACTTCTTATGGTTTTGAGGGTATTTCTCAACAACTTTAATTCTTGGTTTTAACATCAAATATGAGGCTATGGACGGAGGTTGATATGCATACAGTGCCACAAATGAAGACATTTTAAATGATTTATGGAAGGAAGTGGTATCCCACCATTTTATTAGTGGTAACCAATAAATCCATCTTTCCTATTTATCTAATGTAAAACAATGAAGATAACCCTCTACGAATATTTTGGCCACCTTTTTCCCCCACCATATTAAATATGATATGATGATCTATGAGCCAATTGAGTATCCAAACACACAAAAAAAAAATCCCAAAATTACTAGTAAAGATAAGTTCATAATCACTTATTAGGGTCTTGGGGATACCATGTAGAGTTTTAACTATATCCCAAAATTCATTTGATATTGTATTGGGTGCAAAAATGGATAATACAAGACACAAAAAATGGGTATAAATTTTGAGCCTATCAACAATTACCATGATAAAAAATTTAACCTTTGACCTAGGAAACCCTAATATGAAATGCATGGAAAACTCCTCCCACCTTTGGTATATAAGCATCTAATATTAATAGATAAGGGTTGTAGAAGATCTGGGGTCTTAATTACGTCACCTTTATTTTTTGACACACCATGCATTCTACCACAAAATTTTGGATATCCCCTCGAGTCCTTCCCAAATTAAATATTGATTTATCCAATGATAGGTTTAAAAAAATATTGAGTGCCCCCTACTGGAAATGTAGGGAGCTCTGTAAGGATCTACTATTTGAGGGAAGAACTCATGCACAGGTGAAATCTATATTTATAATACCATAAATTATTCCCTTTCCACTCAATTTTTCTGATAAACTACAATCCTATTAGAGTTTTTGAATAATAAAATGTTCATCACTATTATTTTCCCATTACAATCTTCCCTCATCCACCTAATCTACCTACCATATGGACATTGTGCATAAAAATACCTCTATGGATTCATCCCTCTTGGATAGTGCATCTTCAAATATATTATCTTTTCATTTTTTAATGTATGATTTCAAAGCCATAACCCAACATTTTTATCACCCATTTTTGTTTTTATTTAGATGAAAACCTTTATTCCATAAATTATTTTAGACTATCATGATTAGGTTTGACTTTAAAGTGTCTACCCATTAGATAAGGTATCCATTGTTTGACTGCATGAAGAATAACCATTGTCTCCTTTTCATAGATAAGATTTATAAAATTATTACCCTTGAGTTGATGAATCTCAAATACAAGGTGTCACCCTTACTGAATACTTTTCCCATTCCATATCCTAATGCATCACATTCAATAATGAAGGCCTTTGAAAATATGGGGTATCCAAAATTGGAGTGGAGCACATGGCCTTCTTCAGTTTCTAAAATGCATTTGTAGTATCTTCATTCCAATGTGAGGAGTCATTCTTCAACAAAGATGTGAGTGGTGTTGCTATGCTACCATAATTTTTTACAAACCAATGGTAGTAACCTATAATCCCTAAAAAATCTTAGAGGTTATTGAGGGTTTTCATAAGTTGTTGTTTTATCATGGCCTTGATATTGTGAGGGTATAATTTAACACCTTCATACAACAAAATATGACCCAAGTACTCCTCCTATAATCCAAAATCACACTTTGAAGATTTGGTATAAAGTTGATGGTATTCCAAAATTGTCAATACCTAATTCACGTGTTGTAAGTGTTCTTCCCATGTCTAACTATTATTAATATGCCATAAAAAATAACTAAAAAACATTCCAAACAAAGGCCTAAAGGCAATGTTCATCAAACTCTAGATGTAAATAGTGCATTTTTGAGACCAAAAGGCATTACCAAAAATTCATCAGTCTTCATGTGTTTTGAAAGTTATCTTATGTATTCTCTAATCCTAAATTGATGGTAAATTGAATGAATATATAGTTTTTTTAAGTACATAGTACAAAGCAATTAATCTATAAAATCATCAATTATTGGAATATGGAACACATCTTTGGAGGTGTACTTGTTTTCTTATCTATAATCTAGCCAAATACTCCATGTATCATCCTTATTATGCACCATTACCATATGGGATGAATATGCATTGTGGATATGCCTAATAATGCCATCCTCTAACATTTCCCAAGCCATATTTTCAATCTCACTCTTCTTGACATATGGGTAGTTGTACAGGTTTGATGTTTGTCATGTGACTCCCTGGTAGCAATCAAATGGCATGATCATGTACCTTTGTGGTGGTAGTCCTTATGGCATTGCTAAAAAATAAACCTAGTGTTTATCAATAATATTTTGTAGACCAAGATATGTAGACATCTTTCTTGGTTGTACTTATAAGGAAACAACTATGCTATAAACCCATCTCCCTCCCTTTTTTGTAATCTTCAGCATCTAATGATAATTAACCTCCTATGGCGACTTTGAATGCAATCCATAAAGTTCAAGTGTCATGCCTTTAAAATGAAAACTCATGGAAAACTCTTGTAAAGTCATCTATATCATTCCCAAGGCTATGAACCATTGGAATCCCAAAACTATGTCAACCCCACCTATGGGAATAGAAAAAATTATAGAGTTTAGCCTATAATCTCCCATGTAAATTTTGATACTATGACATTTACCTAACTAAATGATAGTGTCACTATTAGCAATCATGACCTAAAATTTTAGAGTTGGAAAAATAAAATAATTCAAGCATGTCACCACATTATTGTTGATGAATTTATGTTCACTCCCTGAGTCAATCAATAGTTTGACCTAATTTTTAAGGAAACATACAAACTTGATGATTTTTGGAGTGTTAATACTTGAAATTACATGGCATGATATATTTGGTTGGAAATATTCAAATTCTTCCTTTAGCTCATCCACACCCTCACTAATAATTCATCATCCTATTTGACTTCAATTATCCATTCAATGTAGACTGATTTATTATTAACACATCTATGTCATTTGTTTTATTTTCTATCATAGTTTAGACATAACCCTTTTACTCCTTTCTCTTCAATTTGTTGAGGATTTAATTTAGCAAGATGAGGAAATAATTGTGCTAGAATAATGATCTCTCTACCAGTAGTGAAATACCTTCATTTATGATTGTGCTAGAATAATGATCTCTCTACTAGTAGTGAAAGCCTTTTTTTGACCAAATTTATTTCCTCTACCTTACATGTGAAAACCATGGACTCTGATACTAAACTTGGATTAAACATGTGAATATCAGGTTGATTTCTAGCCTTAAGCGCACCAAATAATAGGTCATTCAAGTTATCTTATGTGATGTCATATACACACAAATATAGGTTCTTGAATTGCTAAATATAATCCTTTATGACCTCCATATTTATCAGTATTGCCAACTATCTAAAATAGTTTTATTATGACACTATTATGGTAATGCATCTATAACTCATCAATAAACACTAACCAAGTAATAGTAAGCTCCCCACTGAACCCTCTCCATCTCCACCATCTATACCATACAAACTCCTCTTGATCCAAATATAGAAATGTCATGACTACCTTTCATACACATGGGGTTTGATCTAGATCAAATAAATTTTCTATTAGTGTCTAGGTGATCAGATCCTTACCATCAAATTTATGAGCTTTCAATTTTGTTAGTAATTTACTTGAACCTATATTTGAGATTTAATCATCATGGTTGGGAGAACCTGAGTGGTCTGGTGGAAAATTATTTGATAGTGGCATTATCAAAAAATGAAACAAGAGATTTGTAAATGTCCTATTAATTTTTATCATATCTATCTTCATTAGATCATGTCCCCTTTGACCACATCTATATATTTTTTCACCATGCTTTGTACATCTTCTTAAATTTGGGTAACCATCCCATAAATCCCTAAATGAAAAATTTTAGAGATCATGTTCTCCTTGTTATGAATTTTTACTAGAGTGGCTTGCCTTTTTCTATGGCCTCGAGTGTTTGGACTAGACATACACAAACTCTAGGGTTTAGATTTCATGTATTTAGGGTGGAGGGTTTCAGGACCAAAATAAAGTGTATTGGAGGCTTATATTATTATGATCATCTTTTAAATATGAATCCAATGAATGCTAATTTTCACAAGGGTGTGAAAAAAACTTATATATATTTTTTATTTTTCTTTAAAAAATTCAAGTAATATTATGGTGACAGGAAAAAAACTCGGATTGTAATTTACATTTTTTTTGGCCATTTAGCTCACAGAACAAACAGTACAGTAGATCTAGAAAAAAATTATGTCATTGAACCTTGCCTAAATCGAAACACTAATATGACTTGTAATGAAACTACTTAGATAAATAAAATCAATTCCAAATAATGGATATAAATGTAAATATTACGAGTAGATTAACAACAATATAGTGCAATAATGAGACCAAAATAAATAGATCCACACCAATAATTGATAAGAATTTAGAATGCTTGATAAATAAGACTAAGCCACTTCTAGGAAAAACCTTCACAACTATGAAATAAGAATAAATTTTATAATATAACTTTCAAGTAGTTACCACTACTTTCTATATATATTCTACTTACTATATGGTTACTCCATAGGCCAACCCTACTAGTAATATGAGAATATAGAGGAATCTAACAAGATAAAATAAAAGGTAATGTAGGCCACATATTAGCCACACATATACTTAGACACATTATAGACTAGGGATGTATTATGGGTGCACTCCTTATTAGTGTTTAGTAAATCCTAATGAATTACACTTCATCTATTATTATTATTATTATTATTATTATTATTATTATTATTATTATTATTATTATTATTATTATTATTATTATCATTAAATTTATTGATAATTGCACTTATCTTGAATTAGGTTTTTTGAAGATAGTGGAATTATTGTAATTTTCTTAAAATTGATAATAATGGAGCTTTATGCTATGATATTAATGCTTAGACCATTATGAATTGTGGGTAGTTAAATTTATGTACAATTTTCATATGTTAAATATCTTAATATTTATTTTTATGTTTAATTCAATAGGAAACATTTACATGGAATCATTGAATTACATAGAATGTCGATATCTCAGGTCATATTTAAAAAAGAAACATATAGCAAATTATAATGATGATTAAATGTACATCTAAATCAATGAGCTCCTTTAGCTAAGCAACCATGAGTAAGAGGCATCCATGCCATCAAAGTCACCCAGGGCATGATCTTGGATGTTGTAATATACCTATTGAGGGATAGATTAATGGCATAAATAGTAGAATAGTGAACAGTAGTGAATAATAATGAATAGTAGTTTAATACCATATGCATAAGAATAAGGAGTTGGGTAGATTAAAATAGTATAAATAAAATGGCATAGGCCATTGTAAGAGAATCCAAATAAAACATATCAATTAGAGTTGAATACTCTGATAAGGAGGTAGCCCCCTTGAAGTGGCAAGTAATTCAGAGTGATTCCATCCATAAAAGGAATATTATGTTAATATAATTAGTATTTGTGTGTAAAAAAACCTTTGAATGCATTTTTGGTTAAAGCTAACATCCAATCAATTATAATCATGGGATTTCTCACTAATGCATTTCCTAAGCTTCATCAAATCGACACGGTGTGAGAATATCAAGCAACATTTGCAGAACTCGCCAACCAAACTAAAGGCTTATCCGATGTTTTCTTGCAACATTGCTTTATCAATGGTCTTACTGATGTGATCTAACATGAGGTTGAACTCTTTATACCTAAAACAATGATGGAATCTATAGGCTTGACTAAGCTCTCAGAATTCCACATTGATTGACAATGTTTCCACATTACACCCCCTCTTCAAACCATAAAAGAATTAGAGCATGCACCTGTAGCATCTAATCCAATAATAATAGTGTCCACATATGCCCCAACCAATCCTGAGATGGCACCTGAAGTACCATAGCAATCACTAAAATATCCTAAGAAAGCACTTTTCAAATTCGAGCAAGCATTAGAAGTTCCTGAGCCATCCTCTAATATGCCCATTCGGGTAACCACTATACTCGAGCAAACCCCAAATGAGCCCAAGCTAACAATCACATCATCCAAGCAGGGAAACGAGGCTTCACCTCCCTTAGAGAATAATTTAAGGAGGATGCCATATATCCTCAATTGGCTCACTCGATAGCTTATTTTGTGTTTCCTTGTTCTAGATTTGAGCAGATAATTTTCATGCTTTAAATCTCAATGGTAGACTATAATCTCCTAGCTGACATGTCTTCCATTGAGGTTATTTCATATATAGCTCTTTATGTACTTCCATCTCATTTTATAGTCCTTGCATTCACACTATTCATATCCATGTTCATATTCCAGCATCAACAAAAGTAGTGGAAGCAAAAATGAATGCATGACAGAGCTTCTATTTGGTCTTCAACCTATTTTATTGGTTGGACCTCCATTTGGTCATCCTCCTATTTCTTATCATGTTTTGAGGGGGTTTTTTTTTTTTAAAGGGGGATAAAATATAATATACCTAGGGAGGGGTAGATTAGTAGCATAAATAGTAGAATAGTGATCATAGTAGTGAATAGTATTTTAATACCACATGCATAAAAATAAGGAGTTGGGTAGATTAGAATAGTATAAATAAGAGAGCATAGGCCATTGTAAGAGCATTCAAGTAAAATATATCAATTAGAGTTAAATACTCTAATAAAGAGGTAGCCCCCTCAAAGTGGCAAGCAATTGTGGAGTTATTCCTTCCCGACAAAAAGGAATATTGTATTTATATGTTAATATAGTTAGTATTTTATTTATATGAATATAGAGGTTCTTAATATCCTTAACCATTTGACTCTCCGCATTAGGTAATTACATGGATTTGTATCTTGATGGATGGATATAAGCAACCTTCATCCTCACTAATCAGGGTACAACCCTTTTGATACCATAGTAAAATAAAAAAAAATCTTTTCATTTTTTTTATGCAACCTTTAAAAAATGGTGTAAAATTGATGTGAAGGAATAAAATTTTGATCTAGGGTTTGAACTTTGTAATTTATAATAAAAATATTTTAGAATTTTCTTAAAAAAACATATTAAATAAATGTTAGATTATCTCTCAATGAAACTACCATTTTAGAGGTTGAAAATAAATCGTTTTCAATATAAGTCATCCTTTCATTATTATAATGGGCCTCATAAATCATCTTTTCATTATGATGATGGGCCTCATAATAAAAACTCTTGTTCACACTTTAAATGTTATGAATTATTTAAAGAACATTTTTTGAAAATTTTAAAGAACAACACTCTTTCTTATTCTTTTATTCTAGGTGGCTCTGTGTAATCTCTTTAAAAAAGGTACAAGATTAATGTGAAAGAAGAAAAAATTGATCTTATTAATAGTCGGGGTTGGAACTTTCCATATATATATATTAGAATTTCATAGAAGATATATGTTGAATCAATTTTAGATTATTCTCCATGGAACCACTATTTTAAAGGCTGGAAATGAATTGTTTTCATAGGTTATCTTTTTATTGTTGTAATGTGTTTCATAATAGCAGCGAGCCATTACATTAAAGGTTGGAAAAGAATCATTTCCTCGTGATAGCTCATTTCTTCATCGTTACAATATGTTTCATAATAAAAGCTCTTGCTCATTGTAAGAAACACATGTTTAACTTTATCGGGAACTCCTCCACTGTATCCCTTGAGTACATCACAAATTATTTCTCTCATCATTTCATTTATACTATGCTTTTGATTATTTGCCATCTTATCCCACATCCATTCAGGGGTTCCCTTCTTTATCTGCAAATAAATGTATAGAAATCTAATCTTAGCTAAGTAAAAACACTTTATGACTTAACTCATGATTACAAATGATATTTTTATTAAAGGCTTAAGTTTACATAATTCATAATATTACAACATAAACTTTTGATAAATCAGTGAAGCATTTATCAATTTATTTTGAAGATTACATTGTAATATTTTTATTTTAAATCAATACAATAATTTTTCAATAAAAAAATAATTTAAATCTATCCAATTATAAAATAGTTTAAATATAAAAAATAATAAAATAATTGAAAAAATAAATACCTTGTATATTGAAAGAGCGTTGCTAAAAGAAGAAAGCTTATTTTTGAGGTTGATGAAATGGGAATCATATGGAGAATTAACCTTTCCGACCAACAAGGATGCTGACACCACTATCACCTCACCTTCTGAACCAGCCTTCATTTCCTCATCCGTCCCCACCTCCTTCGCCAACCAATGTTGCCACTGCATATTATCTAGTGTTGTGTTAGGGTTTATTCATTAAAACAACATCCTCGTGATAATGGGCCTATGTTACGACCCAGAATGCGGAAAACATTTTATTTTTTTTAAAACACAGGTATATCCAGAAACCTAAATAATTATATTTTACCACTGCTAAAATTTAGAGCAAAAAGAGTACCGTCTGTGTTAGTTCCCCACTTATGTCCCGACCCTGCTTGAGGCTACCATCGATAGAGATGGAGTTAATCATACGGAACAAACATTTCAACATACGTTTTGCATTTACATTCTCTGGACTATCCCCTCGCATTTCTGCAACATCCTGCCTGCACAAGGCGAGAAAAAGGATGATTTTTTTTAACCTTAACCTCAAAATTTGTTACGTTGGTTTTCATTAAAAGAGTTGGGAATTAAATTTGCAACACCGCCTCAAATATATATATATATATATATATAGAGCCAAGAAATGTGTTTTTTTTTTTTTGGGTTACCTGCAAATGTTTAAAATTTGTAACCCCCGCAGACTATATCCCATCTCGAAACATCAAATTTCTCAAATTTTAAGACATTTTTTACTCGTTACCTTGCAAATGCTGCCAGAAACAGGCGTTTATGATGTTGAGAAAAAAGCTGACAGGAGAAAAGCGCCCTCACTGCGGCCATAAGTATGGCAGAATGTGCCCATGCTAGTCTAGCAGGAGCCATCTCAGGTTCAAACAGACCTACAACAGCTAAGAAATAACTTCTTACTATTGAATCCTGCGTTAATCCTACGCCCTCGAATTGACATTCTATGGACCACCTACAGAAATAAAAACACAAAGATTAGAGATTTCAAGCTTCCTCGATCCTTAATTTTAGAGAAACTCAGGTTCTGGAAAGTTGACGAACCATACTTTGTGATCCATCATGAATGATTCATGATGATCTTAATGATGACTACAAAGTGTACTCCGAAACATAAATTTCTTAAAAAAAAAACTAACGTCATATTCAGGAATATCAAACACAGAGATGTCAGTCAGAGACTTCTAGCTATTTGCATTAGTTCACTCTTTAAATATGAAACCAAATCTTGACTTGTAGAGGTAAAATTTCACCTAATAATTGCCATAAGTTCTTTCTTGTGGATGGATTGACAAAGATTGAAGTCTGCCTTGGCTAAATCCAGATATGTTTTATTGTTCACAAACGGCATTCTGAAATGTTGAAAAAATAATTATTAGTCCCGTGCTTATGAAGACAATTACATCAGGGTTGATCCCTCTTTGAAGTATTGGTATGTAAGCAACTCTCATCACAGTGGGATGCTGAGGATGTTTAGCCTACCCCACTAACATCACACTTTGTTACTTGTGCCAACTAGATGCCCTAACAACATGGAAGTTTATGATTTTCATATAAAATCAGTAAAAATAAGTCACCTACAAGGAATCAAAACTCATGCACACAAGAATAGGCTTAGCAAACTCAAACACAGGTACACTTAAAAGCTCAGAACAATGATGCACAAAGAACACTAGTGTTAAAATAAAGACACTGGTGCCACATGGTGCTACTATCCAATTAGGGTGCTACTATTTAGTAAGGGTTTTGACATCTGGATCCTGTCTACGACACTTAAAACAACTTTTATCTTAGTTTGCAACCTCTAGATCTATCTCAATCAATTTTTAGCTAAGTACTTATTTACATTATTTATTGCTATTTTTAAAAATGTCAAACTAATTCAATTCTATTATAAATCAATGACTGTATTTATTATATATTTATACCCTAATTTACTATACTCATACCCTTTAACAATCTAAGACTTAAAATCCATAACCCTAAAAGAAGTTAAATCATTTGGTGAACTCAACTTATTTTGAACAATGCATAAACTCTAACCCTAGATCATCCTAGGATTTAAGTTTCCATCCTTCTAGGACCCACATTCAGATTTCAAATCCCTATATTTTCTAATTTGCATTTCATAAAATCATGACAATAATGACAAATGAATTTTATCACTTTTTAATACAAAGTCTTTTAGCTTTATTTGCATGCTTATTTCCTCAAAGATGACAAACACATATGTACATGATGTTTTATATCAATTAAAATGTATCTCATATTTCATTTTATATCTAACATGTTATTTTTCTCTTATGCAGAATTCAATTAAGTAACAAATCCTTACATACATAGAGGATCTGTTACATAAGCTAACAACCGAGTTTCAGGTTTCAAGTTTCAATATCATATCTTATGCATAGGAAATACTCTCCTTCTCCTCATCTCAATGAGGGTGATAGCTACTTTCCCTCTAACTAGGCCCATGTTATCACTCCTCCATAAGATGATGGAACCTATACTATTGTTACTACTACCCATATTCACCCTATGCACACCTTCACCTCTTCTCTATAGGGCATGTGCCTACATGTTCAATAAGAATAAACTAGGGTTTGTACAAGTGTAAGATTTTAAAAGATCAAATTATCAGTGTAATCAGGTTAATTTAAAAATTACAAAGTCAGAATCAATTATTAAATGAAAAGATTACAACATTGAAAAATTAGATTACAAGATAAAAGCCTCCAAGTCACACTAGTGTCAATCATGTATATGCATATTTGCCTAGTGAATTTATGGCAATCAATGTTACATATCAAAAAAAGAAATCACAACAAAGTGCATCTACAATGAGTGATTCAAAAAGTATTCAAAGATAGAATAAAATTTCAAGTGAGATTTTAAGGTAAATGATTAAAGCTAAATTGATTAACCCACCTCCTTTATATCTAGTAAAGAGATCCATATATTATTGTGAATACTATAGAATGCATGGTCATCACACAGAGTCATGTTTGGAAATATATATATATATATATATATATATATATATATATATCACATCATTGCTAATGAAGAACCGATACAAGATAAATCAATTAAACAATCCATAGTGATGTAGTAACATATTAAAAAAGGGTTAAACTAAAAAATAGTATAAAAATAGTTACCAAAGCATAACTCAGAATAATAAAAGGTTAACAAAGCACAATTAGAGTAAGAAACAGTACAAAAAGCACAGCTAAAGCAACTAAAATATACAAATATACATCTCAAAAATGAAGCTTCACTTTTAAAGTAGTAAACATTTGGTCAAAAGTGTATATAACAGTTTGATTATCAAGGTCAAGGGTTTGACAAATATACCCAAGGCATCATTACTCCTATTATAATATTTCCTAGTGTTGGTCAACAAATCTTAGGATTTATTGAACATCTTAAGAAAAAATATTCACAGATATAGTTTATCAAGGCAAAAAGTCCAAATACATGGGAAATATTATAAAAAGAATAAGAACTTAAGTTTCAAAGTCAAAATCATGCTAAGCCAACAAGTATTCTCAAAAGAGGATTTCTATTGAAATATCCTCCAAAGCACCATATGCGTATAATAAGCATAGTTTCAAAGGGCACAATTATAATTAATATTACAAAAGATAATTTAGAAAGGTTAACTCCGTAATATGAGGCAATTCTCTATGATCAACGAAATACAATAAAAGTCAATACTGGCATTCCAGGTTATTATTATTATTATTATTATTATTATTATTATTATTATTATTATTATTATTATTATTATTATTATATCAATAATAAATAATACTCATATTCACATTGTAACTCAATTCAACTCCAACACATCAATCACACTATACGAGAGGTTACCATTCATATTTTTGACATAGACAAAATTGATAGTAAGCCTCCCATGAAACTCATTGGTTAGTATGTTCCTCCCTTCTTATACATAGTCTAATTCACTCTTTTTCCTTATATATAATTGCATTTCTCATGTTACTTTTACATAACTTATATCTAGAAAAAAAAAAAAAAAATTGTAATATGTCAAAACACAAAACCATTCAAATATTTACTCAAAAAACATAAATTATAGATTGTATGCATTGTCATGTTTGCATCTCTTATATTTACTAGACACTACATATGGTAGTTATCTTAGTATAATTAGTTTTTATCATACATACATGCTTCACTTGTTCTTTTCAAGTGTTTACAGATAATTATAGGACCTAGGTACACTACAGAGATCCATATTTGCTACTATCTATGTACTGGGGGTATATACACAAATAATGGGTTCAACATTTGATACATTCACCCATTTGGGAGCATCCTATACACAGTTTTGATTACTAGATTACATCTTTCTAAACTCTACAAAATAGATTTAGTATTTGTATATCTTAATATTGATCATCCTACACCTTATCATATTTTATGCCCACTACTATAATTATAGAATCACCTTATGTACATATTTACTTGTATACATATTTGTACCGCATGTTCATACATACTTTCAATTTTATATTTCCTAGTTTATACTTGATTGTGTCTCTATGCTTCTTCTATTTAATATAATTTGAATATGTCATTGCTATATAGCTCTATGCCACTTTTTTTATTTATTAAATGTATGCTTTGGACATGTGCACATGTCCTTTTGTGTGCCTTCATGATTATTTATTTGAAAATTTGAACATATCCTTCTATGTGTCTAAGCCAACTTTCTTGTTGTTTGCATACATGGACATTTAAAAATGTCTTTCTATGTCTTGGTTTCTCAGATTTAGTGACATGTGGCCATGTCCTTTGTATTATAGCACATTGGCCTACTTTACATGCTTGATGTGTGTTGTATGTATGGTTTCTTGTATACGTCATGGCCATGACACTTGTTTCTTACTTGTTAAACACTTCATTTATAGATTCCATGAGGGACCTCATGTATATCCCTTTCCTAATTGGGTGATATGATGGACATCATGCCCCATCCCCCTAGGTATCTACTCAATTATTACTCAAATTTGTTGCTCATATACATTGTTATATCTCTATTGACAACGTTGTGAATGTTATATCTAATATACATCATACACTATAAACTTATGCTTATATTAGCTTGCATTAAAATGTTATGTATACATATTATATTAGTTTATTATGCAGATATCATATATGCTCTGGCTAACACACATTTTTTAAAGCTTATTTTCTTAAGATCAGTTATTGCACAAGTTCAACAAATAACCTCAAAATAAGGGGCATTCACATGGGTTTGTCACAAAGATCAAGCTATTTGATTTCACTTAGAGTACAATTTTAAGCACATGAGCATAGAATATATAAATTAATTTCATAAAAATATAGTGATAAATAGTGACATAGAGATTAGTTTCAGTTGTACATAAATTAGAATAGTTGGATATTAACACCCAAATTGGGACACTGGCGCCACTAGGATTACTGTCCAAGATATGATGTCACTGTCCAATAGCTTCAATTTTAAAAAAATTTAGATTGGCCAAAAGAATATAGTAGTTATAGTCTAGGTTTACAAAGGTTCAGTTATAGATTACCATTTTTGGCTCAGTTTAGCTTAGATTCATACCAGTTTGCTTAGATTGGGGAATCATGCACAACATGATCATTTTTATTTTAGTTTAGATACTTAGATATAGATTATTACAAATCAATCATAATCCATATATTTAGATATCACATTTGGTAGCATGTGTGCAACACATTGCTTTTGTATGCTCACTTGACATCGATTGATGAGATAAAATGATAAACTCCATGCCATTCTCTAAATTGTACACACTAGACACCATGTTCTAAGTTACACACCAGATTGACACCTTACTCCATTTGTAGTGGTTGGCATTCCTGAGTGGCCTAGATCTACCTTGTATTCCCAAGTGACCTGGAGATATTTTACATTCAACAATTCTTGAGTTGTTGTAAAGCCAAAATATATAGTTCAAATTACAGTTACACATCTTGAGCTACATCACATAGTTTTAGTATTAGATGCATCTATTATACATGGGTAAATAATAATGAAGTCATAATCTACTTGAGCTCTTGAGCCACCTACATGAGAGGGTTAGACATGCTATCATTACAATCCAAGCTATTCACAAGTCATGATCCACCAAGTAGGAGTGGGAAATGATGGATTCAAAACTAGATTGAGTTTTTGAGCCACCCACACATTGGAATTGAGCAAGCCATCAACTCAATCCAATTTATTCACTGATTGATCACTATCTACACACACACACACATAGTTTATCACTAATTTTATGCATTGATTCACATACCTAGTGAGGTGTATCCATTATTTTCCTCTCTCTTATCTTTTTATTCAATTTAATCTTTAATTTTAATATCTCTTAAGGAATGATCTATGCATGTTTAATTTTTAGGATACATCATGGAACATGTTTCAGATCCTCAGATCCATATTCATAGGCTTTGACTCTCAAGTAAGTCTAGCTACACTTATTTTTCCTTTATCTTATGGCTAGATAAGTGTCTAAATAAAACCTAAGTTAGGTTTAGGGGTAAGTTAGGGATGGGTGGTCTTAAGTAACACTCTTAGCACTCAAGCATCAGTTTTAAATGATTACATTTGCCACCCTTTTTTTCTAGTCATTTCACTTTGTTGCATTTATAGAATAAAAGGGAGTGGGGAGGAAATATAATCATCTAAAAATGATACTTGAGTGTTAAGAGTGTTACTTGAGACCACCCATCCCTAGCTTAGCCCTAGACATATCTTAAGGACTATTTAAACACTTATCTAGCCTTCATGAATGTCATACACATCTCTAAGCATCCCTCAAGCAGCTCCAGACCCTCACTTTAACATCTTAGCCCCTAGTGCTTCCAGTTATGTCACCTAGACACTAGCACCATAATTTGGACAATAGCACCTCATGGCACTAGTGTCCCAGTTTGGGTGTTATTGTCTATTTCCCACCTTTTGTTACCAACATTTATCTTTTTGAATAAGAAACCACCTAGGGTCGACTTAGACCTCTTTTAAGACCCGTATAAGCAATAGAACAATATATATACATTGATTTTATCCCTTTATTTTTTAGAAGGAAATTAGATGCAAATTATACAAACTCAGAATAAGTTGTGCATAATCAAGGTTATCAATCCTTCTTCTACCTTACTTATAAATACAACCATATACAACATTCCTAAGTTGAGACACATTTCCAATCTTAAAAATATTCAAAGCACTCAAAATGGAATTCATATAATCTTTACCTTCACTTGCATCAACACTTAGGTGGGGAGAACTACATTGAACTTAATTCCTCTTCAGATTATTGGTATGTAGGCAAGTCTCATCACAATAGAATGTTCAAGATGTCTAGTCTACCCCACTAACATCACACTTTATTACTTGTGCCAATCAAATAACCTATAACTATGGAGGTTTAGGTTTTTCATATAAAATTAGTCAAAACAAGTCACCTATAGGGAATCAAAACTTGTTCACACATGAACATGCTTGACAGACTCAATCACAAGTACACCCAAAATCTTAGAATAGTTATACACAAAGGACACTAATGCTAAAATAAGGACACTAGTACCACATGGTGCTACTATCCAATTAGTGTGCTATTATCTAAGAAGGGTTTTGACATTTGAAACCTATATGTGACACTCTAAATAGCTCTTTTCCTAGTTTGTAGCCTCTATATCTCTCATTGAGGTCAATTTATAGCTAAGTATTTATTTAAAATATCTATTATTATTTTTAGAAAGATAAAACTAACTCAGTTATATTAAAAATTAATGGTTATATTTATTGCATATTTCTACCTTGATTTACTACACTTAGACCCTTTAATAACCTATAATGTAAACTCCATAACCCTAAAAAAGTTAAAATTTTTGGTGAACTTGAATTACTTGGAATAATTTATAAAACCTAACCCTATATAACCCTAGGGTTTATGTTTCTAGCCTTCTAGGACCCATATTCAGATTTTACATCCATGTATTTTCTGATTTGCATTTTATAAAATCATGATAGTAATGACAGATGAAGTTTATCACTCTTTAATACAAAGTTTTTTTAATCTTCATTTGCATACTTATTTCCTTTCATTTGGAATGAATTCAAAGATGACATTAACACATATGTACATGTTTTATATCAGTTAAAATGTATGTCATATTTCATTCTATCTCTAGCATGTTATTGTTCTCTTATGTAGAATTCAATTAAGAAACAAATCCTTACATACATAAAGGACATATTACATAAGTTAACAACTAGGTTTGAATTTTCAATGTCATATCTTATGCACAAGAAAGAATATCCTTATCTTCCTCATCTCTATGAGGGTGATAGCTACTTTCCCTCTAACTAGGTCCATGTTATCACTCCTCCATGAGATGATGTAGCCTATACTATTATTACTACAGCTCATACTCAACCTAACCACACCTCTACCTCTTCTATATAGGGCATGTGCCTACATGTTCAATAAAAATAAACTAGGGTTTGCACTTGTGAGACTGTTGATGATTTAAAATTGCGCTTGATTCTAATCAACAACAATGGGAAGTTTTAAGATGTGGGACTTACGACTTGAAACAACCTTCAAATTTTTGAGAAGTTGGTTCTTCTTTAAATCAAGTATGTACTGGGAAAAGGGATAGGAATTTAAATCAGAAACATAGATGTAAGAAAGAAAATCTAATCTATGGCAATGCGCCTGAATGTAATTCAACCTTAATCCTGAGCACAGTGAGACTATATGTAGGATTCATTTACATTTAAGATAAAACAAGTGCATGATCAATGTAAAATATGGAAACAATAGAAACAGAGGCTCATAGTATAGACTACTTTTCTTGTGATATAGAAAATGTCAACAAAGGCATAGGGTTCAATCTTCTTATTTGAATTTTCTAGTCATATAAGAGACACAAAAACACGTACAGTTATATAAACTTTTCAACTCAAGAAAATGAGAAAAGCAAATGACACTCCTAATCACAGCTCTAGAAAGTCTACAACCTAGACTACTTTTGACACAAAAAATATCAACAAAGGCATAGGATTCAATCTTCTCATTAATTCTATAGTCACATAAGAGGCACAAAAACATGCACAGTTACATAAACCTTCCAAATTGAGAAGATAGAACAAAAGAAAATGATATTACTAGTAACAACTCTAGAAAGTCTAAACTCTTTACAATAAATCACTCTCAAAATTCTCTCTGATAATTCCTCCTCTGATAATTCATTCCCTTCTGGTGATCTCTGCACCCTTATTTATAGCCTTGGATTCATTCTAGATTGTCTGCTTGTTCCCAATCTAATGGCCCAACTAAAATCTAACCCAACTAGCAGTGTCTAATAGAAGATATTTTATAGTTTCTAAAATTCTTCATCTTCTGGCAGTTCATTGGTTGAAACAGATTTCAGGACACTCCCTTCTCTTAAATGCTAGATTAATAATTAGCCATTTCTTTGAAAATCTTCCTATTACTTAGGAGACACCAGAAAATGACACATGGTGTGTTCCATAGCACCTATTGAAGACATGCAACACTTTCTGCATAACTTATACTCTTTTGTGTCTTTGCTTAGGAATGTTCTGCCTTTGACACTTGTTGTAATCCGCATCCTTGAAACTTTAATAACTTGAAAGAAAATAAAACCCACAGCATTTCTTACTCAAGTAACTTTAAAATGGACACAGGGATAGGTGTAAATCTCTGCTGCTTCATTAAAAGACACATGACAATCTCCACTTCACTTATCTAGGGTTACGTGGTAGTCTCTGCTTCTTTTAGCTACCTTTTTAGAAACCTATGAAAGATGACACTTGGCAATCTCTGCTTTACTCTGTCTATACCATAGAAACAAATGGGTCTCATTTCGCATTTACATAGACAGTGACACCTAGGGGCTTCTGTTTGCTTCAGAGACAACACTTGGGACCCACCATAGTCTTTGTTATATTGGTGAAGCAAAATGAAGATAATTCAAATCACTACACGCGGTGGCTTCCATTCTCTTCTACTGGGATATGTGGCATCTTCCATCACTTTTAGAAAAGCAACATTAAGACCTTCCATGACTACCATTTGGTGCTTTTCGATTGATCCTAATACTTAGCTTGTTAAAACCTTTCACTGAAAAGAGATGAAATGCGAGTGTTGATATGAAACTGTAGATGATGACACTTGGTGCTTTTCGTTGAGTTGCTGTGAGATACATGGCACATTTTGACAACCTCACCGAAAATATGAAAGGTGCCTCAGACGACGACACTTGGCATTTACACTTGATAAAGGATGCCTCGGAGGATGACACTTGTTAGCTTCTACTTTACCCCGACACTTAGACAAAATGAATCAAAAGGAAAATAGAGCCCATGCTCTATTTCAAAACTCTGCCATCTCAGACCAAAGTATGCGAAGACAAAATTTTGTGGCATGCGACTGAAAAATAGAATGAAACGTAGAGTAAATTTTTACTCTACAGAGACTCTAAGGGATCAAATTATTAGTATGATCAGATTAATTTCAAAATTACAAACTCAAAATCAACTATTACATGAAAAGATTATAATATTGGAAAATCAAATTACAAGATAAAATTTTCTAGTGCGTACTAGTATGAATCATGTATATTCATCTTCACCTATTCAATTTGTGGCAAGCAATGTTACATATAGAAAAAAATTACAACAAAGTGCATATAAAACTAATATTCAAAAAGTATTCAAAGATTAAATGGAAGTTCAAGTGATATTTTAAAGAAAATGATTAAATCTAAGTTGATCAACCTACCTATTTTACATCTAGTGAGGAGATTTAGATATTATTGTGCATACCATAGAATGCACAGTCATCACACATATTCATGTTTGGCATTGAAAAAACATATACAACACATCATTGATAATGAGGAAACTATATAAGATAAATCAGTTAAGTAATCCACAGTGACATGGGAACATATTAAAAAAGGATCGAATTCAGAAATAGTATAAAATTCATTACCAAAGCATAATCCAAAACAAAAAAATGTCCCAAAGCACAATTAGAGCATGAAATTATACAACAAGCATAAGTAAAGCAAGTAAAAGATACAAATATACATCTCCAAAATGAGGTCTCACTTTTAAATTAGTATGGGTTTGGTCAAAAGTATCTACGAAAAATTGATTATCAAGGTCAAGGGTTAGGCAAATATGCCCAAGACATCATTACCCCAATTCTAGTTGTTGATAATGTTGTTCAACAAGGACTAAAATTTATTGAACATCCTAAGGTAAATCATTCGTAGATACAATTTATCAAACAAAAAAGTCTATATACACAGGAAATGTTACAAAAAGAGTAAGAACTTAAGTTACAAAGTCAAAATCATGCTAAGCCAAAAAGTATTCTCAAAAGAGGCTTTCTATTCAAGAGAGCATCCAAATCAAAAGATAATTCAAAAAGGTTAACTCCAAAGCATGAGACAATTCCATATTGTCATCCAAATACAACAAAAATCACACACTAGCATTCCAAGTTATTATGATTATTATGATGTCGATAATGAACAATACTCATATTCACACTGTAACTCAATTCAACTCCAACATATCAATCTCACTATATGAGAGGTTACCATTCCTATTTTTGACACATGCCACATTGATAGTGAGTCTCCCATGAAACTTATTGGTTAGTATGTTGCTCCTTCATTGTACATTATCCCATTCACTCTTTCTCCTTGTATATAGTTTCATTTTCTAATGTTACTTGTACATAATTTATATCCAAAAAATAAAAATAAAATAATGTAATATGTAAAAACACAAAAAAATTCAAATATCTACTCAGAAAACATAAATTATAGATTGTATGCATTGTCATGTTTACATCTCTAATATTTTTTAGACACTACATATGCTAGTTATCTTAGTATAGTTAGTTTTTATCATACATTCATGCTTTACTTATCCTTTTCAAGTGTTTATAGATAGTTACAAGACCCAAGTGCACTACATATATCTATGTTTGTTACTATCTACACACTAGGGACATATACACAGATACACGGGTTCTTCATTTGGTACATTCACCCATTTGGGGGCATCCTATACACAGTTTCAATTGCTAGGTTACATATTTCTAAACTCTACATCACAAATTTAACATTTTTATATCTTGATATTTATTATCCTGCACCTTTTAAAAAAAACATCTGACTACTACTACTATAGACTCACTTTATATATATCTTTTCTATTTTACATATCTGTACCACATGTTCATACATACTTTCATTTCTAGCTTTCCTAGTTTAGACTTGATTATATATCTATGCCTCTTCTATTCAATGACATTTAAATATGATAATGCTCTATATATCTATGCCACTTATTTTCATTATATGTATGCTTTGGACATGTGCCCATGTTCTTATGTGTATCTTCCTTATTATTTATGCAGACATTTGATCATATCCTTCCACATGGCTCTAAGTCAACTTGCTTTCTATTTATGTATGTGGACATTTGAACATGCCTTTATATGTCTTATTTTCTTAGATTTAGTGACATGTGCCCATGTCCCTTGTATTGTGGCCCCTTAGCCTACTTTGTGTTGCTCATGTGTATTATATGTATGCTTTATTGTATGTGTTATGGCCATAACAATTGTTTCTTTCTTCTTACACACTCCAATTTTAAATGCCATGAGAGACCTCATGCATCTCCCATTCCTAATTGGGTTCCATGATGGATATCATGACCCATCCCCCTAGGTAGCTACTCAGTTATTACTCAAATCTGATATTCATAGACATTGTTATATTATTTTGATAGCCTTGTGAATGCTAGATCTAAAATATATTATAATATACAAACTTATGCTCGGATTAGCTTACATTCTAATGGTATATATGCACATTATATTGGTTTATTACGTAGATATCATATATGTTGCGGCTAAAACACATTTTATAGAGCTTCTTCTTTTAAGTTCAATTCTTGCACATGTTTAATAACTCCCCTCTAAAGAGGGGGTATTCATAGGGATTTATCACAGAGATCAAGCTATCTAAATGTACTTAGAATACAATTTTTAACACACAAGTATTAAATATAGAAATCAGTTTCAAGAAAACATAGTGGAAAATAGTGACACAGAGACCAATTTTAGTTGCACAAAAATCAAAATAGTTAGACATTAACACCCAAATTGGGACACTAGTGCTAAAATCATTACTATCCAAGATATGGTGCTACTGTCTAGTAGCCTCAGTTTCATAAAATTCTAGATTAACTAGAAAAGTATAGTAGGTACATTTCAGGTTTACACAGGTTCAATTATAGATTACTAATTTTGGCTTAGTTTAACTCAGATTCATACCAATTTACTTAGGTTGGAGGCATCGTATGTGACATGATTATGCACATTTTAGTTTGAAGATACTAAGATACATATTATTACAACTTAATCCATAATCCATATATTTAAATATCAGATTTGGGTCATATGCACATCACATTGCTTTCGTATGCTCACTTCTACATCAATTGATTAGATGAAATGGCAAACTCCATGTCATTCTCTATGTTTTACACACCAAACACCATGTTCCAAGTTACACAATAGATTGATGCCTTACTGCATCTATAATAGTTGGCATTCTTGAGTGGCCCAAACTTGCCTAATATTTATAAGTGGCCCAAAACCATTTTATATTTTAGAGTTCTTCAGTGGTTGTAGAAATAACATATTACACATCTTTAGTTACATCACAAAGTTTTAGTTTCAGATACATCTACTACACATGGGTAGGAAATGATAAAATCATAGTTTACTTGAGTTCTTGAACCACCTACATGAGAGGGTTGGACACATCATCAGTCCAATATAAGTTATTCAAAGTCATGATCCATCGAGTAGGAGTGGGTAATGATGGACTCAAAATTGGATTGAGTTCGTCAGCCATCCACACATGGGGATTGAACAAGCCATTAGTTCAGTCCAAGTTATTCACTGATTGATCACTATTTACATGTATGCACACAAGTTGTCACTATATTTATGTATTGGTTCACGTACCAGTGAGATGTATTCATTCATTTCCTCTCTCTTATCTCTTTACTCAATTTTATCTTTGATTTTGATATCTCTTAAATAAAGATTGATATATACATGTTTTATTTGTAAGATACGCAATGGAGCATGCTTCACACACTTAGATCCACATTCACAGGTTTCACCTCTTGGGTTAGTTACACTTCTTTTTCCTTTATCTTAGTCATTTTGCTTCGATACATTTCTATAATAAAGAGGGGCAAATGTAATCATCTAAATATGGCACTTGAGTGTTAAGAGTATTACTTGAGACCACCCATCCCTAGCTTAGCCATAGACCTATCTTAGGGCCTATTTAGACACTTATTCAACCCTCATACAAGCCACATGTCCCTAAACATTCCTAAAGCAATCCTAGACCCTCACTTTAACATCTTGGTCCCTAGTGCCTTAGGTTATGCCACTTAAACACTAGTGTCATTATTTGGACGTTAGCGCCCCATGACGCTAGTGTCCCATTTTGGGTGTTATTATCCTTTTCCCACTTTTTGCTACCAATGGATATCTTTTCAAATGAGCAACCACTTAGGGTCAACCTAGACCTCTTTTAAGACCCACACAAGCACTAGAACAATATATATACATGACTTTTAGCCCTTTATCTACTAGATAGAAATCATATGTAAATTGTAAAATCAAACTTAGAACAAGTTGTGCACAATCAAGGTTATCAATCCCTATTCTACCCTATTTTTGCATACAACCATCGACATCATTCTTAAGATTAGATTGTTCAGATTTTCAGTCTCAAGAATATTCAAATCACTCAAACCAGCATTAATACTAGCTTCACTTGCACTTGTAGTAGCACTTAGGTGGGGAGAACTACATCAGGGTTCATCCCTCTTCAGAGTATTGGTATGTAAGCAACTCTCATCACAACAGGGTGTTGAGGATGTCCGACCTACTTCACTAACATCACACATTGTTTCTTGTGCTAACCAACTGATCTAACAATATGAAAATTTAGGTTTTGCATATAAAATCAGTAAAATCACATCACATACAAGGAATCAGAACTTATGCATATAAGAACAAGCTTAACAGACTCAGACACAGGGGCACCTAGAAGCTCCAAATAGTTTTACACAAAAGACACTAGTGCCACTATCCAATTATGGCGCTACTATCCAAGTAGGGTTTTGACACCTAGTTCCTATCTGCAACACTCAGAATAACTTCTATCACAGTTTACAGCCTCTAAATCTCCTGTCTTAATTAATTTATAGCTAATTACTTATTTACATTATTTATTGCTATTTTTTAAAAAAATCAATCTAAATCAATTTTTTCACAAATCAATGGCTATATTTAATACATATTTTTATCCTGATTTATTATACTCAAACCTTTAACAACCTAAGATTTATACTCAATAATCCTAAAAAAATAAATCAAATCTATATTCATCATACAATTTTATTTATTGGAATTTTAAATTTATGTCATTTATTTTTACATATTAATATAATATTAATATTATTAGATTGGGTTGATTGATCAAAATAATATATTACGAAGAAAAAATTTTATTACTTGTGTCTATAAATATATAACTAAATGATAAGAGAGGTGGTTTCTAAAAAAGATGATAAATTTAATACACATGAAGAAAGAGATGACCTCTAGTGTTCCACTCATAAATATCAAGTTGTATGTGGATCATGTAACCTTTCCATTTGAAAAGGATCTTTTCAATAATTTAATTTTGTTTGGTTACTTGTTAACATCAAGAACAATGTCTACTCACTATCAAGATGTAATTGAGATTGCGATTTTTATACCCTGTATTTTGACTCCAAGAAAAGTGGGTTACGCTATTTTATTTATCCCTGCTGACTGTGCCTCCTATTTTTGTGGTCAAATTTAGAACACAAGTATAGTAAATCAAAGTAGAAATATGCAATAAATACAATCCTAAAAAAATAAATTAAATCTATATGCATCATACAATTTTATTTATTAGAATTTTAAATTTATGTCATTTATTTTTACATATTAATATAATATTAATATTATTAAATTGGGTTAATTGATCAAAATAATATATTACAAAGAAAAAAATTAATTACTTGTGTCTATAAATATATAACTAAATGATAAGAGAGGTGGTTTCTGAAAAAGATGATAAATTTAATACACATGGAGAAAGAGATGACCTCTAGTGTTCCACTCATAAATATGTTGTATGTGGGTCATGTAACCTTTCCATTTGAAAAGGATCTTCTCAATAATTTAATTTTGTTTGGTTACTTGTTAACATCAAGGACAATGTCTACTCACTATCAAGATGTAATTGAGATTGCGATTTTTATACCCTGTATTTTGACTCCAAGAAAAGTGGTTTACGCTATTTTATTTATCCCTGCTGACTGTGCCTCCTATTTTTGTGGTCAAATTTAGAACTCAAGTATAGTAAATCAAAGTAGAAATATGCAATAAATACAATCCTAAAAAAATAAATTAAATCTATATTCATCATACAATTTTATTTATTAGAATTTTAAATTTATGTCATTTATTTTTACATATTAATATTATTAAATTGGGTTAATTGATCAAAATAATATATTACGAAGAAAAAAAATTAATTACTTGTGTCTATAAATATATAACTAAATGATAAGAGATGTGGTTTCTGAAAAAAAAGAGAAATTTAATACACATGAAGAAAGAGATGACCTCTAGTGTTCCACTCATAAATAACAAGTCGTATGTGGTCATGTAACCTTTCCATTTGAAAAATATATTTTCGATATTTTAATTTTGTTTGTTTACCTGTTCACATCAAGGACAATGTCTATCATTATCAAGATGTAATTGAGATTGCGATTTTTATAACCTGTATTTTGACTCCAAGAAAAGTGGGTTACGATATTTTATTTATCCACTGCGCCTCCTATTTCCGTGGTCAGATTTGGAGACCATTCATTAATGGTAGTGAATTTCCGTGGCCAGTTGCTCTGTTTGTTTCGGTGTGGATTGGACAGAGAAAACATCAAGGGATAGCAGGTCACAACTCCCACTAGAGTCAAATTAGTTGGCCAGGGTTGTCTTTTACATAATAAATACAGCGGATACCATGACTTTTGACAGATAGATTTATCTTGTGGGAAAAGATAAGAAATTATAATAGCATGTGTGGTTATGGGTGAAAACAAAAAAGATTTTTATAAGCTATGGACTCGGGGTTTAGTAATAGACAAATTTTCACAGCTTACACGTTTAACTGACTATATGGCTCTTTTGTTGTTGTGTATAGTCACTTCAATAATTAAACACAAATTATAATTTATTTATTTTTTGAGGGGCCCTTTTATGTTATAGGGGCAGTGATTTTGTGCATTCACATTGGATAAATTGTCTTCCGTCCAAATAGCCGTAAAAAAATGTTGTGGTAGCTTCTACAAATGACAAGATTTATAGTGTTTGGAGAGCACTTCCATTTCCCCCACGCTGATGTTTGATGGGCAGAAGTACACGACGTTTTTTATATCTTCCACTTTGGAAATAATACCGGGCGTGATATACAATTACTAGTGTAAGTAGACTTTAACAGTTCCAATTATGGAGAAGATTCACATTTTATCTTTCAATGACAATCTGATGGCTTATCGATCATCACAAATTGTGCCGTGAATCCATGAGCGAAACTATGCCTTGAACTAAAATGGGTATCAAGATAAAACGTTCCTGATACATGCCTCGTATATTACAAGTTTCTGCATGTAACCTTAGAATTTATCAACTACAAATCTATAGAATAGTTTTACCTCAGTTTTGTGTGTACGTGAAATTGCATATCCGTAATTTTCAATAATGCCTCTTCATTCTTTCCTTCATGTTGCTATGATGTAATTTCCTTGTTGATGACCATGGCACCTCCCTTCGACTCTACAAACTATGTGCTATTAATTCTTTTGGAACCTTTAATTTTTACTTTTACTTTGAGCTTGATTGAGGTCATTTTAATAGTGCACACTATTCCCTGCAAACCCTACTTCATTTGAATCCAGCTTATCCAAACTCCTGCATGAATTCCACTTGCAATCATGCTGCACTTCGTTGTTAAATCCAATTTTGCCCTACCTTACAAATTACAAATTACATGTGATTTCACTTGCTCTAGGGTTCTCTATATGCTTTACATTTTTCACTCAATAAAAAGTGAAAATGAATTGTGAGGGTCAATTTATATCATCCATTGACATTTAAATTGCCCTAACGATGCATGCCATTATTTTTAGTTTCTCATTACTCACTTTTGTACCTTTGCCTTAAATCCTAGTGATGTCATCCCTACTTGACTCTTTCAATATGTAACATATGCATTTTCCCCTGATTGGGTTCTTGGGTGCTACATGTGTTCGTGCCCCTTTACTCTGCAAATCTCATGTATCCAAATATTTGGTCAATTTTTGTGAGCACATCCACCGACTTCTTGAAGTTATGATCCTCTCTCTTTATGCTACTCCAAACTGATTATGTGCATGGTCCTCTAGCACATCAATTAGTTACTCTTTCTTGTTTAGCCTATGTGTCCCTATGGTTTTGTTGTGACCCCATTGTTGATTTTTTTTAGTGCTAATTTAAATGCTTATTTTGAAAATTTGTGAAACAAGCTTCCATTTTATGAAAAAAATAATAGTTAATGTGTACGTTATTTATGTATTATCTATCAATTAAATAGAAGGTAAGTGCACAAAGTTGGGGGACAAAAAGTGGCCTATTTGTGAACATTATTTTCCTAAAATTTCAGAAATCTAAACTTCTGTAGATAAATTGAAATATCTACACTCCAAATTTGAAGATGGTGTAAGAACATGAAATATAGAATTTTGAGTCTAGTTTCCAAAACACTAATTTATTTTAAAAATAGATAAGTATAACTAAGTCAAACATCTAAAAAATAAATAGAAACTCCTATTTTTTAAAGAAAATAGAGTAGATAGACGACCATTTGGTGCACCATTTTTTGAGCAGCATTTAATATTTTTTGAAACACTTCAGTGAAAATTTAGATAATATCTTCTAGTTTTTGACTTATATTTTTTTATATTTTTCAATGAATACTTTTTTTTATGAGTACTATATCATAAGTCAGATGGTAAGGTATCACTTTGTGCAATAACCTTGTGCTAGTCAATATTAGATCAAGGAGTGATTTATGATTTTCTTTATCATATTGGTCTAGCTCATGCATGATATGTATGGGATGTTATCTAGGGGACAAAATATGATGGGACCAATTATACTCTTGAGCACATGGATATATGAGAGGTTCCCTATGTATCAATCGACTGGGTTGCCCTATGTAGTCAATGATAGGTTACCTCAGGTCATGCAATGGAGACATGACCATGTAACATGGGATGTGCCTCATGTTTTATTATTATAGATTATCACATGAGGGAAAATAGTTTCATAGTTGTATACTCACATAGTTACCATATAGCCTAGTTGGTCTATCATTGCTACAGGTTTGGTATGTGTGCAGATCATGGGCCACTACAATTCATGGGTAGAGCCTCATATAGTGTCTCGTATACCTAGATATATATAACTTATCCATATTTTAAATAATGTACTAGTTCTTACTTATTGGGAATGACATGATAGAGATCCGAGAGGGAGAGGAGGTAGAGGGGAACCTATGGAGATACCAGTGATTAGGCCTCAGCAAGCTATATAATGTGTTGGTCGAGAATGATAGTAGGAGGTAGTGGGGATAGGAGGAGATGTCATGGATGTGGATGCAAGGGAGGAGGGAACATATTAGGCATCATCACAGAGGTGGCAATGATGACTAAAAGCTCATCAAAGATAAAGACACCATCAGCATGAGGAGGTACAGGTGTTAGTTGTTACATAGGGGGATATAGTAGTAGTTAGGGGGATCTAGTAGTAGTTATAAGAATAATTAGTTTATATAGATGCCACTAAGGATAATACCATGATGGTCTTAGGTGGTGACTCTTAGATTTACATTGGTGTAAAGGTATCTAATGGAGGAGGTGCTCGGTAGATGAGTGAATAGTGAGATCATGGTTAGTGATACCATCACTGGTGAGAAATAGTTTAAATTTAATATTTTAAGTTTTTGAGTGTATAACACTAGTTGAATGATTGATTATGATAGCTATATGATTTGAGATATATGTGTGTGTGTGCAAGTGTGTTTGTGTGTGTGTATAAATATATACAATCTAATACCTATCTAGTTTCTTGTTTTATAGATCTTATGATAGAAGATGTCATATGGGGATCCCTAGTTATGGTGGTACATCATAAAATTTTAGATGGGGTGATAACATCATAATAACTTACCATATTGAATGATCTTATAGCTATCTCTACCCTAGCCCAGACAAGCTAGTTTAGGCTGGTGGGAGAGGCCATGAGATAACTATAGGAATTTGTGATAGGTTACGTCCACCAACAAGGGTTGGAGATGGAGAGGCTCAAGCCTAGCAGGCCTTAACACAGGAGCAAGCTGTGCACATGGAGACTATCATCTAGCTAGGATAGGTGCAGGCCTAGGTGGCCAATCTATAGGGATAGGTTGATGGATTGAGATCCTAGACTACCTCTTTACAATGAAATATTCATAGAGGTCAGTCATAGGTGTCCATGGGTGTAATGGATAGGCCACAAATAAACATGATGGAGCACAACCTTAGTGTTATAGCTATTGTATTCTGTACTTTGTGTGTGTGTGTGTGTGTGTGCGCGCGCACGCGTGTGTGTGTGTAGATATTGATATTGTTGTTGATAGTTTATTGATCTCATGATTTTTACTTGGATTTGGATGTGGATGCATGGATATATTTCCTTTTAAGAACATGTATTTTACTTTTGTTGTATATGCTATGATAAATATGTGATGTATTTTTTATTTTCTATCATTATGTGATACACATGCATGGTTAAAAATAAAAAATATTTGGAAAAGTGTAATTAATCAAAAAAAAATGTGATACACACTATATTACGATAGGAAATATGTAGTAACAAAAGATGAATAAATATAATAAACCAAAGATCATAAAAAGGGTAATAAGTGTTTTCAAACCATGTAAAGATTTACACCAAATTAAAACAAAACAAAAATCACACTATATCTTGTAGGGAAGTATGAACATTTTGTAACAAAATGGAAGATACATGAAAATTAATGATATAAAATCAAAAAAATAAAGTCAATCAATCATACTAAATCAAGCTGGGAAGTATAAAAGAAAGATGAAATGTAAAAGGAATTTAAATTAATCACACCAATTCAAGTGGAGAAGTATGAAAAATTTAATAAAATGGTTGTAAGCATACATACAATTGGAAAATAAGAAGATAAAAGTGAAAGGCTTATGAAGTAAGCATAAAACATACAAAATCAAGATGGGAAGTATGTCAATGACATGTAATTCATAATCAAACACTACTTATCTCAAATTTGATGCATGTAATTTCATTGTAACTTGTTTATAGTATGAATTAGATATTGGAATAATTTGTGAGGAGGGCTTGGTCGTATCCATGGTCTTACACTATAAATCACAAAGGTAACACCAATGAGGTGGAAACAATTATGGGAATGATTTTAAAAGATGTTTTTAATGTGGTAATTTGTGAAGAGGGCCTAGTCTTATACATGGTCTTACATTTCAACTCACAAGGGGAACACCAATGAGGTGAATGTTAATATGAAAATATTTTATTATGGTAATTTATGAGGTGATCCTAGTCCTATCCATGGTCTTACATTGAAACTCATAAAGGAAAACCCTATGGGTTATGATTAGTTAAAAAAAAAAAACTTTTCAAGGGGAAATATTAGGAATGTTGTAATGAAAGAGGAAATTTAAAAATCATGACATAGGTGTCTATGAGAAGACCTTAGGAAACATGAGGCATACTAGGTACAAAGGAGAGATAACAAGAGTCTAGTAATCATCAAAATATAAAGGATACAAGCTCATAATAAGCATAAAGATAGATAGGCAAATAATTGAAATACTAAGATCAACTCATGTTGGTTACATGAAAAAATAAAATAAAATGGACCTACCTTCCTACAACATGTTCCCCATTCCTCAAGACCTCTTATAGAGTTATCGATCAACTACGAATATTGGGTACTTGTGTGGGAAATTAGGTAGCACTAAAATATTTTTTTATTCTCCTTTCCTAATATACTGGGCTATCACACCCCAATGGACCTTGACTCTATCATGTGGCCAAATGTAGAGTTTTATCTTCGATTATAAATAGAAGATTTTCTATGAATCATGTCTTTTAGTGTGATTTGAATTTTAAATCTCTATGTTGCCTTTTGTATTATTTAATTTTGTTTAAATGATTTGGATTTTAATTTTTTTATGGATTTTATGATTCCTCCTCCATATGAATTTATAATAACCAACATGAGTGATATAAGTGATACACATGAATGAGCTTTAGAATTTGGTTAAATGAAGCTAAATATCCAAAGATATGATTGACGGAACACTTAGGATTACTTATGAACCAATATGTAATATCATGTTTCAACCATATGTGGGATTAGTATGTGAAAGGAATATAAAGGAATAAAGGGAGATCTAAAGTAGATCAGTAAATAGAAGGACAATGAGACGTCTTATTTGTTAACTGATCATATGGTAGAGAAATATTACTAAAGGGATAAAGGTTTGTTTAACCAAGTCACAATAATAATTATTTGAGTTTTAATTGAGATAAGGTAGCAAAAAATCATTGGAAAAGAAAATGAATCCATGAAAGAAAAGAAATAATAAAAATAATTGTGCAATCGTAAAAATAATGATAATAAGCCATAAGAAAAAGGAAAGGAAATGAAACCATATAAAAGCATAAAGCATAATATAAATATCCATGTGAAATAGATAGGTGAAACTAAAGTTTAACACATAGTTAAATGTATAAGATATATAAAAGTGGATCACAAATCTAATCCAAATTCATGATAAAGAAAAATCTGAAATAACACCATGTCGTGTTCATAAATATTGATAAATTTTCCCACAAATATTATCCATGACATCTAAAACATCTTTATGAAGCTAGATCCTAATGGAAGCTAGAGTCTCGTCAATCCTCATGGAAAGTTGTGCAAAGACTTCTCTTTGAATCTTCTAAAAAAAAAATGTAGGTGTAGTTAAAAGATCATGCTCATGATGGATATCCTACATAGAATAATCAAGGAGAGGAATAAATGCCTAAATAGGAATGATATTTGTGAGATGATAAAAAGCTACCATTGATGGAAAAGAAGGAGCCATGGGTGGAGGAGGAAGCGCCATTGAAAAAGAAGGAGGAGCCTATGTATGTGGGTGACCTATGGAAGAAGAAATATCTGGTATAAGTATTTATTGAAGGTGATCACAAAGGTGATGCTAGAGAATATGACAATGATTGGTATGATGGTTATTGCATTAGTGACAAATATAGTATACCTCCCCATATTTAGGGATATACTTAGGTAATAACTTAGGAGGAGGTATAGCCTTGTCTTTGGGCTAAGTAATGGTGGGAAACAATGTGTTAATATATTATCAAAGCTTCTAAAAATGAGTGTAAGAATGGTTATCTATCTTATAGAAGCAACATATATGCTTGTTAGTAGACTTTGGGAACCTAATAATAGAAGAGGTAAAATGAGAAGATGGGCGTAGCTAATAAAAATAACACTCTCTAGTCTAATGATTGTTAAATTTGTGGATATCAAAATAATTTTTATCAGCCTAATGGATAGCCATGAGATCAATCCATGACAAAGGAAGAAGGCCATCACCAAGGGAAGGCAAGGTTGAAGCAGAAACTAGACTAGGCTCATTTGAAGGTAAAGTAAGATAAAAAAAAATAAGCTAAGGTCTAGTTAAAGTTAGATCAGGAGTATAAACCATAATAGGCTTAGTTTAAGGCAAGGCGGGAGTATAAATTGAAATAGGCTTAGCTAAAGGTGAGGAGGGTTGCGTGGAAGGATTAAGAGTAGTAGCTAACATCTATAAGGGAAGTAAACTAGAAGTATCTTGGTATCTTAAAAAATGGTAAGGACTGATCATGTCAGGATCTGTGAGCATGCTTCTAAGAGGATCTACGAAAATTGGAGGTGTACTATGTGATCACTTCATTTATACCCTATGATAAATAGAAATAAGACTAGAATGAGTCACGATGAAGGAATGAATGCTAAAATATGAATGAAAATACCAAAATATTTAAGTATGATATCAAAAAATCTTAACATTTATAACTTGAACAAGTCCACCTAAAAATGGGTCATCAAAATCATGACCATCATCATAGTCAAGTGTATGCAAGTGGATGGTACATGTAGGTATGACCTTATCATCATAAGTTGCATGATGGATATAATGTCTAGTCTTGGTTAAGACCAAAAGTATATCATTGATAGGAGGTTGATGGGATAGAAGTTGTAAAGAGAGAGGAGGTTGGGTGATGATATCAAGGGATAGATCATTTTTTTTATTTTGAGGCTAATCTCATCTAACTCATCATCATAAAAAGCAAGGAGGTTAGGTGGTATGTTCCCAATGAGTCTAGGGTGACCATTATAACCTCATGTAGAATTGATAGGATAATTAAAGAGTTGAGATTCCCTAAATGGGATACTAGGAAAAATTTCAAGGGTAGGAATTTTAAAGACACCACATTCTTGAAATTGTTGAAAATTATAAGGGTTTGTGTTTCCTTGAATCTTGTAAATAGCACCATTATGGGTGAATTTGATGTATTGGCACATATATGAGGTGATAACCCTCATATGGTGAGTCCAAGGTTTACCAAGTAAGATGTTATAAGAGGGGAAATTTAAATATCATAATTTTCACATGGATGGTGGTAGGAGGGAAAGTAATGGGAAGCCACACATAACGTAGAGGAGGCATTTGCATTCTAGCATAGACTTGACATATTCTATGTGTAGACTTGAGATTGCATTCAGAATATCCAAGAGTTTTAATGAAATCAAGGGATGCAAATCAAGTACCTGAACCCTCATCAATTAAAACATTCTTAACTTGGATACCACTAATTTGGATGCTAATTAATAGAGCAAGATCATCCAAATGAAGCATAATCTCATCTAGAATCATGGAAGTGATAGGAAACTTAAGGGAAAGAGAAGTATCCATTATTTTATCAACATGTATGACCATATATTCACATTATTTAAGGATATTATATTTAGATCTAGATAAGGTAGTTTCACATCCTACTAGAGGAATATGAGGGACATTTATTTCAAACAATAATTTCATAAGATAATTTTGATGATGGGGACAAGTTCACATTAATTTGAGAAAAGGTATTTGAGATGGGAGATGAGAACGTTATCCAATGGGATCCCATTCAAAATGATCCATGGGGAGATTTATAGATATAGGCATGTAATGTTGCAATATCTCCTATGAAGGAAGGTTGGAAGTGAAATTAAACTTGTGTTTGTAAGGTGTAGTTGGTTTGTGTTGAGGACAAGTAGGCTGATTAACTTTAGGTGGTGAGATGGTTGATTGAGGCATTTCTTATGGTTGAGTTGAAGAAACACTAGTGGAGTTGGGAATGTTGTTTAGATTTGTATATGTTGGAGGAAGGGTAAAGATAATGTGAGAAGAATGATCAAGTTGAGTAGTTGAAAGTGGTTCTTGAAAGGCTATAAAGTCCTTTTTCCCCAACTCCATTAGATGAGATGGGGAAGTATCTTGAATGATGCATAACATTTGAGAATTTTGATGCATAGGTGTTGGATTGGAGTCAATAAAAGTAACTAATATTCACATGTTATTCATATTTACTACATTTTCTTCATTACTAGTGAGGTGTATAATACTTTCAACATTATTTGTAGTAGTGTTGTTGGTGTTATCTTGATGATTGGGAAGAGGATCTTTGTATATAGAAAGATGAGCATTAGCTTGATTTAAATTGATTTTTGTTTTGAATTTCATGGGATTTAAAATCTATGTCATATGATTGTTTAATCTTGTGAATGAGTGATTCATGATCAAATTTTGGGCTAAGAATAAAATCCATAGCTAGATTGCACAATTATTAACAAGTCTCATGAGAGTGGCCCCAAATTGCATGAAACCAAAAAAATTTGTTTCGATCATACCATGATTTAATTAGATGAGTGGGGTCAATATCTCATGGTAAAGGCCTTGTAAGACACTTTTGTAGCTCATCTAAGGATAATGGTTTGTGGATATTAGTGTTGTTTGTTTACAAATATGTAGGATTATGAGTGTTTTTTGGAGGGAGAGCATGCTACATAGTATTATTTGGAGTGATTGCTTAAATGTTATGAATAGTATCATAGGTATCAGTAACTCCATCATTGGTATCATGATGGTTTTTGTTTTTAATGAGCATAAGAGTGACCATGGTAGGTTGATATGGTTTAAATTGACACATGATAAAATCTGGTTGCTTAGCTTGGTCAAGGGCTGTTTCCAAAATTCTTGGAGAGTGAGTGTCCCAACCTAATATTATAACTTGGGGTAGAGAACATTAGTAAATAGGTGGAAGAGGTTGTAATCCACCATATCATGCTCAAAATTGTTAGACAAGTTATTCCATCATATGATCAAAGTTTGTGCCATTTCAATTTCAAGTTGTTTACAATTTATAAAGTGAGCTAAGTTATTCCTGGGAAGATAACCAATTTTAAATTATTGTACTAGTGAGTTAACCAAGTCTTCAAAGCTAGTGATAGAATGGGTTTTTAATTTATTGTACCAATCTAAATCATATCTTGAGAGTGTTTTAGATAATAATTTAGTAGTATAAAAAGTATTAAGTTTGACCCAATCTTTATAAAGATTACCAAATGTCTTTAAGTGAAATGTGGTATTGGTGGACCCATTATAGGTGATGGTAGGTGTGATACATCCTATGTCTAGATTAGCAATTTTATATACAAGAGGTTCATTTTGGAGATGTTTAATTATTTTATTAATGATGGGTGGTTGAGGAATAAGGTTATAATGGGAATCCATAAGGTGGTGTTGGGGGGAATTCAGATTTTGTGTTCCCCATGAGACCTATTGGGGTTTATTTTGAAGGCTAATGAGATGGTTTTGCATCTGCATCATTTAATTTATGTTATTAGTCTAAAAAGTGTGCACTTAATTGAGTGCTTGTAATAAAATTTGGTGATTTTGGGTAGTATTTTGACTAGTGTGTGTAGCATGTGATGCATTGGTATTGGTATTGGTATTAATGGCTTGATTTACACTATGACTAGTAGAATGCACTGTACTAGTGGCATGAGAAACATTGGTAGAAAAAAAGAACTAGAAGAATGATTAACATTGGTAGAAAAAGATGCACTAGTGAAATGATTAGTATTTGAATAAAAATAAGAACTAGTATCATGATTAGCATTAGTATCAAGAGATGCACTAGTGGCGTGATTAAGGAGAAGGGTCTTTGAAAAAGGTCTACTAGAAGTTGAACCTACCATGTTAATGGAGATTCTTAGCATGGAGGTTGAAGTAGTCATATAATAAGATGTCATGTTGTGTGAAGGAGAAAAAATATAAGGAAAAGGTTGAAAAGAAATGAAAGTTCCTCCCCCAAATTCATGAGAGAAGGAAAGGGATGGTGAAAGAGGTTCTTCTACTTGAGGATCTCTCATAAGATTATAAATGGTTAAAGTGTCCTTTACTCAATGTTGAGAAAAATTATTAATGAAGAAGAGCCCTTCAATTATATATTATAAATCACACTATTATTCAAAGGAGAAAAAAGGATTATTAACTGAGGATGAATGAGGAGTCCCATAATTGGTAGTGTGAATGGAAACATGAAAATTGTTTTCATCCAAGGTAGGAGCCACAAGATGTATTTTTGGAAACCTATTATGATAGGTAAGGCTCATCATGTTTGTCAGATTTAACTCTGTATTATCCTCAAATAGGAAATTCATGATGAGGGAAAGAGAATAAAAAGTTCATGGAAAAAATAATCAATTGATAGGATATAAAATCAGACAGATTAATGGTGTTCTAAAAAATAGGAAACATAATAGGGAACAAGAGGACATAGATATACATCTCAACTTTGGACTTATATTTAGGAAACACAATATGAAACAAGAGGACACAATCATATAGGTTAACTATTTAATGCTAGGTAGAAAACATAATAGGATGATAAAATACACAATTGGATAGGGTGATTGTGTACTGAAGGCAAATAAGATGATAGTCTGTAAGAGACTATGTCAACAAGTATGATAGTATTCTAAAAATAGATATTTTTTTTGCAAGATTGTATCTAAGTAAATAAAATGAAGCACATAATAAATTTGATCAATGTGATTGATCTAATTGTAAAACATGGCACAAACCTCACACTAACATTTGCTAATGCATGTTTTACAATACAAAATAAAATGATCAAAGAGAAAACAAAATCTTGAATGTAAATGCTAACTAATTGGTCAATCCTAAATGTTGCTAATTTATAATAAAATTTGAAATTAATGTTATGGGGAGTTGGATGTAAGAATGAAATATAAAATAATCTATGTATGGTTTCATGTAGTTTAGGCTGAAAGGGATTTGTATTGGTGATGGTATTGGCTTGGTATTAGGGCCTACCTCTTCAATTCACAATCTTTTATCTATAAGGGTGTGTTGGAAATTTTTAGCCCACATATGAAGTTCTTGCATGGTTTGATGAAGCAGTGGATCAAAAGCCTAGAAATGAATCCAACAATTCAATTGAAGGGATCCAAGTAGGTTCTCATATGTTTCAAGCATTTGGAGCATGGAATAGGTTGTACAAATCTTAGAGTATAATTAGAGAAAGGTGCCAAGCTCAATGATGATCCAAGAAGAACTAAATGGACCTTGTAGGGTCAAGGGTCACCTCTAGGAATATATGAAAGATTAAAAGTGTCTTGTAGACCTAATATAGCGAAAATTTTGACAAGAAAAAATGTCAAGATTATAGAAATAAATTAGTTTTATCTATGGTGGATCCAGTTTCAAGTTTCAAAATAAGGCCACAAAAGTAAACACATCAAGGTTCATTGTCTAAGACAACGATGTGATTATGAACTTTTTCTCCACTCTCTCATGAAAAATGAACCAGTAAGGGGTAATTAGTACCATAATAAGAGCATAATAGATTGATCCCACCATTATAACCAACAAGAGCATTAATGTAGAAAGAAGTGGGAGAAGGAATGAGTGACTGTTGCAGCCATTTATCAAGGTGGCCATAACTAATTGACCATTTTAAAGGAACATAAATTAAGGGTATTTGTAACTATTGTTTAGAGTGGATTTGAGTTCAATAAGGACCTCTTAAGCATAAAAAAACCTCCTTTCTCTCATTCCATTCTTTTATATATTCAGGATTTTAAGACTTGATTTTCATCTTTCACGCTGGTATAACTAGACTTTGTCAAAATTATATTCTACACATCTTGGAGTAAATTATGAGAAAGGCATTCTACAATATTTGTTAATCTATGTTTAGTATGTTATATGTGCTTGATATGTAAAGTGGTCTAATCTTCCCTTTGCAGGTCTAAGCTCAATCCAAATGCATATAATGTGTCATAGCATTGATATATCAAGGATAAGATGTAATGTTGTCTATAAGTGTCTTCAACTAGACCTTATCTTCATTTTCCTCTAGTCTTAGTACATCAAACTGGCCTCTATGTGAAATAGTTTTGCTTAGAAATCATAGTAAGCATTGTATTAGTTTTATTCATGGTTCATTAGTGTGATAAGGGTTCAATATTATGAGTGGATATGATAAATTCATGGTGCATCACCACATGTTATAATACATCTTATTTTATCCAAATTCTTTACTCTTTTCATCCCAACTTGCTTATGTTTTAGAAAGTGAGATCCAAATTATCCTATCTAAGGATCTAGCCTCATTAAAAACCTTAGAGGTTTGACCCAAATATAGGTAACCCATAACCTGGGGTCATTCCCATGTTGGACCAGGTTTGAGAGTAGGAATTGAACATTTTTGCTTTCAACTAGGGTGCAACCTGAGTCTACAATAGTTTTAGCATGACCGGTGGGACTAAGCTCCAAAAGAGTGGGAATATCTTGGTGTGTCTTTCCTCTGATAATCTTTTGGAAGAAAATAGTTAGCACCAATGGTGACTCTCAATCAAGCTTATAGCTATGAGTAGACCAAGTATGTCTCATTAGAGATCTTAATCATTTTTTGCATCTCATTTGACATATGAGGTTAATATGGAAAACTATGGTGAATATCCTTATTATCCACCTCCTTATCGGTAGCCCCAATATGGTCCTCATAATCCATATGACCCTTATCACTCCTACCAAGATCTATATTAGCCTTGTGATGAGCATGATTAGTCACACTATGGTCTTCACCAGTAATAAGGGGACCAATATTAGTCATATATATAAGAGTATTTCCCTAATCCTCCATATGAGAAACAATCCCATCATAATACTACTCCTCATCAACCCTAAAATGGGCCATCCATATCAGCAATTAGGCAAACTTTAGTGAGCCTTAACAAGCATGCACTAGAATTATACTCACAAAAGTATTATGGTCAATATGTCGCTACTCACAAGATCCATTATGTGAAGGATTCATTGCAATAAATAAAATAGGATTGGGTACCTATTGAGAGAATAAATTGAAACCATCTCATAGGTGAGATGATGGATATGGGTGGTTACATTCAAAGTATTGAGGATAAGCTAAAAGGCCTTGATGAATAGCAAGTCCAACCTTGCCAATATTATGTGCCTTCATATACACCACCTCAGCCTTCTTATGTACCATCCATTCCTCCTCAAGATACCATTCTAAGTGACCCTTTGAGTATGCCAAGTTCCTCTTGTGTTCCTCAGACATTTCCTTCTTGGAGATCTATCCAAGAGAGCTATCAAAGAAAGAAAGAGACTATTGTGGAATAACCTATTGTTAAGATCCAAGACTCCATCCTTCCTCAAGAACCCCTTATGAATTCCTTTAAGGTTCCAAGCTGAAACTAAGTGGTGAAGTCATGGGGTGAGTAAAATAAAGCAAGTTTAGATTTAAGAGCCCAATATAAAGAAGGATATGAAACTATGAAAACCTCTCTATTCCCTCAAGAATATTATTGTGTTCCTTATCTTCATGAAGCCATTGACCACAATAAAGAGGACATATTCTAAGAGAATATTGATAAGTAGATTATAGAGTTAAAGTTGAAGATGAGGGAAGAAGAATAGAACTATAATCAAAAGGTTAAATAAATACATCTAGCTTTCCCATCTTGGAGGTCTATCCAAGGATGTTCTCAAAACAAAGAGGAGACTTCAATTATAAAGGTTGAAGAGTAGTTTAAAACTATCGAAGAGTCTCAAGGAGAATACCATCAAGAAAATGAAGATTTGGTTGAAAGAGGTGTTCTTTCCCTTTCCCAACTTAACTTGATTTCACTACAAAATTTATTTCAAGAGTCAACCATTATTATGGTATCAAGCTATAATAAGGTTCCCTTCATTCATAGACCCATCCATAAACCATCTATCACACCTCATAATCCATCTCCAGATTATCATCCTTCCATCACATCTTACTCTTCACCTCAAACCCATGAGTCTATCCATCAACCTCCCACCCCATCCTTTATTGAGAAGGAACCCATTTTGATGGAAGCAAATGAAGAAGAGCAGATCCAAGTTATGATTGATCAAGAAGATGCCATGAATGACTAAGGAAGAGATCACCATAGGGACTCCCCTTGGTGAACACAAGGGAAACTTCACCCTTTTTAATAAGGAAGGGCATATTTAAGACTCTTTTGCAGTTGTCCATAAAGAATATGACCAAGACTTGAAGAAAAAGGCATTTGAAGAAGACTCCATATTTGATCATGAAGTAGAAGATGACCATATCAAATATGAAATGGAGTATACCATCAAGAATAAAGGTCAATATGCTTCTCAACAAGTTATAGCCCTAAAATAGTCTCATGAGACCAAAGTAGAGGTCATGGTTCTAGGAGATGACTCAATACCTCTATCTCTTTTTGAATCACCCCTAGATGCATTGCTACATGAAAAACACAAGCTTGATGACTTCATACATTAAGAGGAGAAGATTGAATAAGTAGTGGTTTTAGATGATAAGAAGGAAAAAGATGATTGGTAGCTGTAAATGAAGCTCTTTCAAGAGCTTGAAGATCTTTATCAAGTTGAGGATCAATTACTTGAGAAGGTAGAAAAAGAGTCTCCCATGGATAATAATGACCAAGATTGGGTAGAAGATGCAGAACTCCTTGATGAGATTGAATAACTTATAGCCAAAAATAATCCTAGTCTTGTTGAGGACATTGTGGAGATCAAGAAGGTATGCCTTTTTGAACCAATATTAGAGGTCATAGCAAGGGAGCCTTATGAATAAGTTGAGATTGTCTAGATGTACATAGCTAACCTATTTATATCTATCTAGTTCTCACTGATTATCATTCCAATGAAGTTAACAGATACAACAAAGAAGAAGGTGTCAAGACCAAGGGTAAAAAATCTACATGCCTCATTCAATTTCTCATCCCATGATGTAAGAAGGTTATCAAAATTTCATTTTGATCTAGGAGGAAAGGTACACATAGTTTTAAGCTATATATATTAGGATAGGTTTGTTCAAATTCATCTAAGTGTTGTTTTTATCACATTTTTTTGTTACCCCTATTTTGTTCTAGGTTAGTTTCCATTTTAATAAGTGCCTTGGGCACTCTATCCTATTGTTTTCTTTTTGGTCTTTGTGTTTATTTCAAAAGGAGGTTAGAGTAAGATTGGTAACTATTTTTAGATCTAGGTCAATGTGTTAGACCAAATAAGATACTACATGCCTAATGGATTGGATAAGGCAACATGGTCTGGGTTATCTTGCATAAACATGCATGTAACTCCTATGAGTCACCAAAGATGTTGGCCATTTTTTGCCTACATATGAATCTCTTTATGGTTTGATGAAGTAGTGGATCAAAGGATTAGAAGTGAGTCCAATAATGAAAATTAAGGGATCCAAGTAGGTTTTCATATGTTTCAAGCATTTGGAGCATGGACTAAGTTGTATAAATCTTAGAGAATCATTAGAACCTTGAAATAATGTTCAAAATATGAATTATGCAAGTTTAACGACTAGACCATCATCATGACATCTTCTAGACATGGATGAACAAGCATACTTTCACATTTTCAAAACATTCTCAAATAACCTTGCATGACTACTGGATCACGTACAATTATATTTCTACATACTAGGATCATCCTCTAAAATTTTCATGCCCATAAAAGCATTTTAGCTCAAGTTATAATCTTCTAAAGTTAGACCTATAAAATGAGACATTCGTGCTAACATAAAAATAAAGATCAATCAAAACCAACTCTTTTGAGATTAAATTTGATGATTGCATGAAAGTCAATGATGTTCATGTTAATGTCATTTGATGGGAGTGTGAATGTTAATTTTAAGCTCGTAAAATAGATATTGGTTTTCAAACAATGGGTATCAGTAGATCTAACAGTATCATTGGGTACCCAAAATATCAATGGAGTGTATTTAATTATACCAAGGAGATCGATGACATGTAATCAAGTCAAAGGATTGGTAGATCCTGATTGTAAATACAAAGGTGTTAAGTGTCAAGACCATATTATCTCAAGTTCAAGATCAATAATCAGTGGGCATTCATGCAACTTGAGATTGATGGTGAAAGAGGAGGTCAATAGGTCAATGACCTAAGTTAGCTTTCGATGACCAATCAAGCAAAGGCAAGCCCAGGACTTTTGATGAAAGTTGAAGATGCAAGTTTTTGACTCAAGCAAGTTAATACAAAAAGGTGCCAAGCTCAATGATAATCCAAGAAGAACCAGAATGGACCTTTTAGGGTTAAGGGTCACCTTTAATATTTCATAAAAGATTAAAAAGGTCTTGTAGGCCTAATATAGGGCAAAGGATAACAAACGGAAGTGTCAAAATTATAGAAAAACCAATATAAATTGGTTTTTATCTACGATGGACCAAATTTTAGGTTTCAAAATAAGGCCATAGAAGCAAACATGTCAAGGTTCATTATCAGATCCAATGATGTGATTATGACCCTTTTCTCCATTCTCTCATGACAAATGAACCAATAAGGGGCAATCAATACTAAAATAGGAGCATAATAGATTGATCCTACCATTGTAGCTAAAAATAGCATTCATATAAAAAGAAGTGGGAGAAGGAATGAGTGACTGTTGCAACTATTTATCAAGGTGGTCATCACCAATTGAGTATTTTGAAGGAACATAAATGTAGGGTGGCTATAATTGTTGTTGAGAGTGGATTTGAACTCAATAATGACCCCTTCATCACCAAAAAACCTCCTCTCTCTCATTTCAATCTTCTATATATTCTAGATTTTAAGCCTTGATTTTCATCCCTCAGGATGGTAAGACTAGACTTTGCCAAAATTATATTTTTCACCTCTTGGAGTAATGAGAAAGACATTCTACAGTGTTTGTCAATCTATGCTTAGTATGTTGTGTTTTCTTATTATGTAAAGTGGTCTAATCTTCCCTTTCCAGGTTCAAGCTCAACCTGAATGCTAACAATCTTCTTTGTAGGTCATATAGTGTGTCATAGCATTGATATCTCAAGGATAGGATGGAATTTTATTTATAAGTGTCTTCAATCAAACCTTATCTTCATTTTCCTCCACTCTTAGTACATTCAACTAACCTCTATGTGAAATAGTGTTGCTTATAAATTACAACAAGCATTGTATTAGTTTTATTCATGGTCCATTAGTGTGCTAAGGGTTCAAGATTATGAGTAGATATGAAAAATTATAGTGCATCACCACATGTTAGAATAGGTCTTATTTTATTCAGCTTCTTTCATCTTTTTATCCCAAGTTTCTTAGGTTTTATAAATTGATATCCAAATTATCTTATCTGAGGAGATAGCCTCATTAAAAAACCTAGAGGTCTAACCCAAATACATGTAACCCACAACCTAGGTTCATTCCCATGTTGGACTAGGTTTGAGAGTAGGACTTGAACATTTATACTTTCATCTAGGGTGAAACCTAAGTCTACAATAAAGTGTTATGTTCTTTGACAATATATACCATCAACCATGTGTTTATACTTGGCCAGATGGCTTCCCCCTTAGTGACAAAATCCAAGTAGGTAGGCCTTGGGAAGAAAAATGTTTAATGTTTTTTTATGTAAAGTGATTTGTAAGTGTGTGAAAAAGAGAAAAATAGTGTGACTAAATCAGTAAATTAAAAAACCACCTATTTAATATAAGTTTGTTAATCTAAAATTGAAAATAAAAGTGAACTAATTACTAGCAAAAATAGGCTGATTCCTTGACCTTGAAGAGTACAGAGTTGGTTCAGGTGGCATTATATGAAAATAATACATAACAGAGTTGATAGGGTCATTATTATTCTTTATAAACAAGATCTATATGAATAGAGTTGAACATGCCATCTATGCCTCCTAGATAGAAGACAAGCTACAAAATTATGTCGAGCTAGTTGACCCAGTTCGCTATGGGGATGAAGTTTTATAGATTGCAAACTTGTGAAAAATAATATTGTAAATGAAAAACCAAAATGATAAAGAAGGTAATTGGTGGTTTTAAAGATGATTAGTCTTCAAAATTTTATGCTATGATGCTCAAGTGATGACTTAAATATTTTACAAACAAAGTTGACTAGCTTGATAGAATTTGTAGAACCTATGATAGAAATGAATCTGTGAATAAAGTTGATTGGCTCGACTATGTCTACAAACCTATATGCTGAAAATAATAATTGTGAACAGAGTCGACTGGCTTGACTATGTATGAAATCTTATAAATAAAAAATAAGGCTATGTTGACCTAATCAATCTAATAATCTATATTTGGAGAAGACCTGTAAAAATAGAACAAAGGCATTTTGGGGTGACTGTGTGTTAAACATGTGTAAAGACAATTATAACTATACTGATAGGTTTGATATAGTATTGCAAAATTAAAATATATAATATGATAATAAAATGAATACATGAAATAAAATATACAAGGGTTTGGTTCACATCAGATTCACCATAATGTATACAAAGGAAAATACAATTGACTATTAATCAATCCTTGATTAGAGAAGATAAATCTTACTTACACTTTCATTTTTTGATACATTAAACATTTGGGGTCATAACCAAGATGGATCTGCTAGACCTAACTAAGGGATATCTTACCATAATAAAACCACTAGAGAGGGTTCCAAAGCCTTTAGTCAAGAAACACCATGCAATAACCCTAGATAGGTCCTATGATTTCATATTTAATAAGTAAATGCAAAGTAAAGTAAAATTTAATCTAGTTCTCACCAAATATTATGGCACAAAGTGGGGGTAATAAACATAAAAAGTAAACATGCATAGAATATCTATACTCAAGTCAATGTATAGGAATTCCTAATGCATGGGAGAGAAATACAAATGAAAATATATCCATTCTTACAAAGGAAGAACAAAGTTAGGAATACTTACCTTTGAAGATGAACCTGTCGAGCCTCAATATCTCCCTTGGCCAAGGTGCTTTAAAAGAGGTTTTGTAGTATGTAATGATAATAAGGATAAATCACCTTTGTGTTACATAACTTCTCTATGCATCTAAAAGACTTATCCACAAAAAATAATTCATATCTCCAAGTGTAGTATTAGAACCCTAAGCAATGATCCTCGATTATAATGATGGATAAGAAGATGCACAATATGATATTCTTCTTCTATTTTATAATAAATGATGTAAATGGATGTGTATATGGATTTGAGTCTAACCCTAAAACTATTTTAAATTTTATCCAATAGGGTTAGACCAATTCGACTTTGTAACATTAATTGATAAAAAAAAGTTAGGTCCTGATCTAGGTTGACCAAGGCTGACCTAGACCCATAATGTGATTTTATCAAATTAAATATGGGGTCAACCCAGGTTGATAGTGTATTTTAAAGTATAAAAAAGGGTTTTAGGCTTAGGAAGGGGTCAAGTAAGGTAGTGAATTTCTTGGAAGAGTGTGTAAAGAAGGTGTTAAAGCTTAGGGAAGTGTATAGGAGAAGGTTATGTAGATAGCAAGTGGTGGTATAGGGGAAAACAATCCTTTGAAGAAACAATTATCTACCTAGCCATTTTCCAATGCACCCTTTAAGTCATGCACTTAGAGAGATTGAGACTCGATGGGTTCCTATAAGAGAGAAAGCATCAGCAATTGATCAAGTTTTAAAATAGTATGTGTATACATAATAAACTTATATAAGATGCAATATATTATTAAAAAAATGATAAAAAAAATGTAATAATCATCAAATCAATGATGTATGGAGGAATTAATGTTATTTTTCATAATCAATCAATGCCATCATCCAATATACAAAATCATAATATCTATAGGAAATAACAATTTAGAAAGTATGAGAAAGATCAAGTCATGTATACCAATCTATTATGATCAATGGATCAATATAGAAAGATACAAGCTAAAAGTGTGTAACTATTCCCCTAGTGTATGCATGCCCTTCATGTATAAAGGTCTCCCCTAGGTGTAAATAATCTCATGAATCTATATGTCCATGTATCTTATGTAACCTATATATCCTACATCCCACTCATGTATATAGTGAAAATCACATGCCTAGAAAATGAATATGCAACTCACCATGTATATGGTAAATAAAATCAATCAATTAATATAGATTCATATGAATTAAAGGACCATTTGATGTTCTAATATTCCCTTCACATATTTAGTGACTAGATAATAGCCATTGAAATAATTCACTAAGTTTTAGACTGTCTTCTCATCAATTTTTTTGATTTAATGTTTGTTTATTATTTTTAGTCAATAAGGTAGGTATGAATTTAATATTTCTAATTGATATATGTTATATATCCCTAGTGAAAATATTTTTATCATTTTATTAGTATCATTATACCCTAATATCACAATTTGGTAAAACAACATGTAGAATTAGACAAATAGATAGAGGCTTAGAATGAGTAATTAAGGAAAGATAGAGAGTTGAACATTTTTATATAAGTGCAACAAGAATTAGAGATAGAGAAAGTGGAGAAGGAAATAAAGGATAAGGAATAATAAGATAAATAATAAAAATAAGAGTAGAAAGGGGAGAAAAGGAGGAAGAAGAAAAAAAATTAAAAAAAGGCAAAAAGAAAAAAAAGAAAAAAAAAAAAAAGATGTCAAAAAGAAAAAATAAGAGGATAAATGATAAAAGAAAGCATATAAAAATAAGGACGCTGAGGAAGAACACCAAAAGAAGGAAAAGGAGGATAAGGCAATTGAGGAAGAGTGTCAAAATAAGTTTGATGAAGATTTCCAAAGGATGGTGCAAGAGGAAACCACTAAAAGGATAAGGAGGAAAATAAAATATAGGCACAATTGGTTGAAGTGGAAAGATTAGAAGAATAGGAGTGGAATAAAAAATAACTAGAGGGTAAATTGGCAGAAGAATTGAGTACAAAATATTTAATTCAAGGAGAAAAACCATAAATAGGACCACTAGGTTTTATGGGGATATCTAAACCTAATTCAAACTCACCATAAAACCCCCTATCAATAATTAAGGCCTTTTTCAGCAAACAATGATAAGAGGTGACCAACATTAGGGTCTCTTTAGGAGTGATGAAACAAAACTAAAATTATAGGTGTTAGACTTTAAGAACCTCTATAAAATGAGTAACAAAGATATGTTTTGAATCAGAGTGCAATATTAGACAGGATGACGTGATGTGTACAAATTGAAGAAGGAATCATAAAAACAATCAAATCTCTCACTACTACACATCCCCAATACATTCTTGACTCCACACTGCCCTTTAATAAATACCTAAATGATATGTTTCAAAATTTTATAAATTGCATAGATCTCTTAGAAGATAGTAAGTAAATAACATGCAAGAATGTCGTTTGCAAAGAATTAAGGGTAAAAAATGGAATTTATCTTTCCAAAGAACACAAACAAAAGGGCATATTTTTGAGAGGCAATGAATAATTTATTCAAGGCCACATGAGATGCAAAAACATTATTTTTTATTATCTAAGTTGACCAATGAAAACACGGGGAAATAATTTGGAGTTAGACTAATAGAAAATCTAGATCATGGTTGCATCCAATAACTATGATGCAAAAAATATCTCACTAGAGTAGAGTGGAAGATATTGTTTTATCTTGGAGAAGAATACATAAAAAAAAAGTGGAGAGAAAAGATATAATAATTGGGACTTTAGAATGAATTTTAATAAGATGGAACTATTCATGGATGAGTATGATGCTTCTTTGCTGACATTGAATGCTCAATTCATTCTTCAAGGTATTTTTATAATTAACTTAGAAAATGCTACATTGGGACACATTCTACTAATGGTGAACTCTTTGTTGAAAAATTGGGATATGTTACACAAGGTGCTAACCACTATGTATAAAGACATATTACTATAATAATGAGGGTTAGTGATAATCATCAAACTTCAATAGATATTATGTAGCACCATCTTGTAAATACACTCAGGAAAGCCAAGTGGGGATATTTTAGCACCTCATGACAAATGTCTAAGCTCTAGTTGTTGATAGTTATATTAGTGCCTTAGAGGTTATGAAGTTTTGAAAGGAGTTCTTACCATAATTCTTCATCATAATTATCTCAAGGATAAGTCAATGTTTTAAACCTAGGTAAAATATTGGTAGGATTCTTCATCAGGGTAATATGATTTTTGTTGTATATCATAGAGGTTAAAATCATGTCACAATATTAGTAATGGTGTCATATGGATGAAACATAGGAAATACAAATGTAGCATATATGGCATTGTATGACACTTTATGACATCTAATAAATTCATGTATGAATATGAGGCATGTCTTAAACACATGTCCTTTGACTTTTGTAATGATGGAATTGATACTTATACCACAACATTGTAATAGGTAGTGGGGGAATGTGTGTGTGTGAGAGTGAATTTTATGTGCACAGTGTATAGAGTAGGATGCAAGAGGTGAAAGGAGTGAGATAGGGTAGATAGTATATTTTAAGGTGATAAATAAAAATATATATAATGATAAATAGAGTAACCATCTAGAAATCTTGTATTACCTTTCAGGAACATATTTTGAATCATCTTGTAGGTGATGAACACCACGTTAAAATCAAAATTGAATATGAATCTAATAAATGCCTGCATGAATATGAGGCATGTCTCAAATACATGTACCTTGACTATTATAATGATATAAATGATACTTATACCAAAACATTGTAATATGTAATAGGGGAATGTGTGAAATAAATATTGAATTGTAAGTGCATATCATATAGAGTAGGATGTAAGAGGTGTAAGGAGTGAGATAGGGTAGATAATATTTTTAGGTGAGATATAATAAATTTAAGGATAAATATAACCATCTAGACATCTTGTATTACCTTTAAGTAACATATTTTGAGTCATCTAGCGAGTGATGAGCACTATGATAAAATTAAGATTACCTTAAGGGATAAGGCATAAGATCATCAATATTATGGTTACTAGGTCAAGGATAATGGGATTATAAATCATAAGGTATAATTATATGTTCTAAACCATTATTTTTATTTTTATATTTGGTAAAAAGAGGGTTAAACAGGGCCCCCAACCCTTTACAAGAAATAATTAGACTAGCCTAAAGTACCAAATGGAAACAATAAATTCTACTTAACCAAAAGCAAAAACAATGACAAAATCAAATAAACAAAAACTAAAGATCTATAAAACAAGACAAAGATGCACACTAATTAGACATCCCTTCCAGGGTAAGTTCCCATATTTGAGACATATTATTCAAGACTTGCTCTAGATTCCTAATTCTCGATGATTTAACATCCTCGTCATTATATTTACCAATAACTTTGATCTTATTCACTTTTTTGGTTGAGCTCCCATATTAAATCATTTTTTTCACCAAAAACTTCAAGATATTAACCATGTTGATGCGGTTCTCCACAATATTCTTACTAAATTGAGCTAGACTCTCAATATTTTGTTGAATGTCTTGGTTATCCTTTTCTATTACTGAGCACTTATCATACAAAGCTTTAAATTCCATATACTTTTTATCTCATTCTTACTTAATATATAAAGTACCCACCTAAGCCTTAATGGATTTAAATCCCTCCTTCAAATACTTTGCCTTTCATGAACCATCTAAGCAGCCCTTTCTATAGCTCCAAATCCATTAGGATCATATTCATTTTAGCATGAGTTGATATATACTCTTCAAAAACCTCATTATATTCTTCTAATTTCCTCTTCCCTTTCCAAACCCTATCTATCCCATCTTTCTCCTTAACCATCGAGACTTCTCCTTTCAATAAACATAATACTCTTGTAAATTAGTCATTCTCTCCACTATATTATCAAAATATTATAATTCATTTAGTATTTGAGGATGAGTATTGTGCTCCTTATTTTGGATATATATGGTTTTAAAAGTTGTTTGTAGACCTTATGACATTACATTTATTATTGGGTCTCAAAAAATAAACACAACACAAATTTTCCCTAGATGTTTAGACTGTCAACAGGTTAAAGTTGATAAAAAAAAATCAACGAAGATGTTGTATCCTTAAAATAGTATATATTAAAAATGGAAATTAATCAACATGTAATTTGTTTAAGGTTTTCTAATGACAAATGATGAGCATGTTATGATTTTGGTTGTGATAGATACCCAAAAATATCTCACTTCATCCCCAGGAATATAAAAGATGATTATTTATTTTCATCCCAATGGTTTATCTAGGAGATATTTAGGATATATGGTGTTGTAGAGTACATAATATCAAACAAGTAACTTTGATGTTATTGAAAATAATGCATGTTAATCTAGGAAAAAACTAGATTCCATTTCTTCTTACCACCTTGAGATGAGCAAACTAAGAGGATGAACCATATCTTAGAATAAATTTCAAAAATATAATACATGGATCAACAATATATATATGAATTATTTCTTTACATGAGTCCCAATCTAATGGATTTTTCATATAATAATCCTCATCATATTACTCTTGATATGGCTCCTTTCAAGTTTTGTGTACAGTTGGAGGTGACAAACAATTATCATTTGGGAAATTATTGGAGACAAATTCCACAGGTCTCTTAGTAAGTTGAAATAAAGGTAAAATGAATTTAACTTAATCATGAATTAGTTATAAGTGAAAAATCCACCTAAGAGTTAAACCGATAATAAAATGAATCATATAAATTTTTCAACAAGTGACAATAGTTTTTTATGGGTATGACTTCATAAAAGTTTGATCAAGTTTGGAAATTACTTTGAGTTAGCACCTCACTATTTGTAAAATTTTCATTTTCTTGAAGTAATTAGTCTATTCTATCATGTACTAGGAATACCACTTAAAAAGAGATTTGAAATAATATCTCTCATTACAAAATTTATGGAAAATGAAATATTATTTTTATAAGAAGGAAATTTGTGTATCTACATGTTTTTGTTTTTGTTTGGGACTCAATTGGTGAATAAGTGTTTGGATGGTAGCTTCTATTTGGATAATGGGATATAATGAATTTAATTAGATATATAAAATCAATTGATAAAAATGGATATAAATGTAAATATCACGTGATAAAATTTATAATAATATAGTGCAATAGTGAAAACATATTTAGAAGATTCACACCAATAATTGACAGTAAAGAAAAATAACTGGTAAATAAGATTGAGACATTTTGAGGGGGGAAACCTCCAAAACTATGCTATAATAATATAATTTATAATATGATCCTCAAGTTATAACCACTATCTATTTTATATAACCCACTTAGACTATGGTTACTCCCTAATCTGACCCTACTAAAAATATAAGAACATAGAGAAATGTGACAAGATAAGATAAAAGGTGATGTAGGCCATATATTAACCACACATATTAGATAAACTATAGGTTAAGGGTGTATCATGCCCCACTCATTAGAAATAATTCCCTCAATGTTGAATAATTATATACGCTTATATATGAATGTTTCATCCTCTCATGTTGCATCCTCGCTCATCAAATTCTTCGAATTGAAAAAATACTCCTTAATCTCCCTTTTTCTCAGTGTTTTAGTGCATGTATAAATGATCTCCTTAGGTTCCAAAATGACTCTCCCTTCCTCATATAGAAATAATTACTCAGTCTAGATGGATATTATACTTTCAATTACATTATTTAAGTAGGAGATAGGAAATACTAGATGTATGCATATAGACCAAGGTAGCTTGATCTTTTATGTGACACTACTAATTTTATGTAGGATTTTCTTAGGGCCATAATACTGAGGCTAAAGTTTGTTATTATGTTTTTCGATTCAAGGGAATTTTATTTTATGGTTTTAAGCACAAAAATATATAATCTCCCACTTTAAAATGTCTCTCACTATGGTGTTGATCCGATTTCTACTTTATTCAATTCTATGCCATTGCAAAATTCTCTTTTAGACTAGTGATTAACTTATTATGGTTTTGAGGGTATTTCTCAACAACTTTAATTCTTGGTTTTAACATAAAATATGAGGCTATGGACGGGGGTTGATATGCATACAGTGCCACAAATGAAGACATTTTAAATGATTTATGGAAGGAAGTGGATCCCACCATTTTATTAGTGGTAACCAATAAATCCATCTTTCCTATTTATCTAATGTAAAACAATGAAGATAACCCTCTACGAATATTTTGGCCACCTTTTTCCCCCACCATATTAAATATGATACGATGATCTATGAGCCAATTGAGTATCCAAACACACCAAAAAAAAAATCCCAAAATTACTAGTAAAGATAAGTTCATAATCACTTATTAGGGTCTTGGGGATACCATGTAGAGTTTTAACTATATCCCAAAATTCATTTGATATTGTATTGGGTGCAAAAATGGATAATACAAGACACAAAAAATGGGTATAAATTTTGAGCCTATCAACGATTACCATGATAAAAAATTTAACCTTTGACCTAGGAAACCCTAATATGAAATGCATGGAAAACTCCTCCCACCTTTGGTATATAAGCATCTAATATTAATAGATAAGGGTTGTAGAAGATCTGGGGTCTTAATTACGTCACCTTTATTTTTTGACACACCATGCATTCTACCACAAAATTTTGGATATCCCCTCGAGTCCTTCCCAAATTAAATATTGATTTATCCAATGATAGGTTTAAAAAAATATTGAGTGCCCCCTACTGGAAATGTAGGGAGCTCTGTAAGGATCTACTATTTGAGGGAAGAATGCATGCACAGGTGAAATCTATATTTATAATACCATAAATTATTCCCTTTCCACTCAATTTTTCTGATAAACTACAATCCTATTAGAGTTTTTGAATAATAAAATGTTCATCACTATTATTTTCCCATTACAATCTTCCCTCATCCACCTAATCTACCTACCATATGGACATTGTGCATAAAAATACCTCTATGGATTCATCCCTCTTGGATAGTGCATCTTCAAATATATTATCTTTTCATTTTTTAATGTATGATTTCAAAGCCATAACCCAACATTTTTATCACCCATTTTTGTTTTTATTTAGATGAAAACCTTTATTCCATAAATTATTTTAGACTATCATGATTAGATTTCACTTTAAAGTGTCTACCCATTAGATAAGGTATCCATTGTTTGACTGCATGAAGAATAACCATTGTCTCCTTTTCATAGATAAGATTTATAAAATTATTACCCTTGAGTTGATGAATCTCAAATACAAGGTGTCACCCTTACTGAATACTTTTCCCATTCCATATCCTAATGCATCACATTCAATAATGAAGGCCTTTGAAAATATGGGGTATCCAAAATTGGAGTGGAGCACATGGCCTTCTTCAGTTTCTAAAATGCCTTTGTAGTATCTTCATTCCAATGTGAGGAGTCATTCTTCAACAAAGATGTGAGTGGTGTTGCTATGCTACCATAATTTTTTACAAACCAATGGTAGTAACCTATAATCCCTAAAAAATCTTAGAGGTTATTGAGGGTTTTCATAAGTTGTTGTTTTATCATGGCCTTGATATTGTGAGGGTATAATTTAACACCTTCATACAACAAAATATGACCCAAGTACTCCTCCTATAATCCAAAATCACACTTTGAAGATTTGGTATAAAGTTGATGGTATTCCAAAATTGTCAATACCTAATTCACGTGTTGTAAGTGTTCTTCCCATGTCTAACTATTATTAATATGCCATAAAAAATAACTAAAAAACATTCCAAACAAAGGCCTAAAGGCAATGTTCATCAAACTCTAGATGTAAATAGTGCATTTTTGAGACCAAAAGGCATTACCAAAAATTCATCAGTCTTCATGTGTTTTGAAAGTTATCTTATGTATTCTCTAATCCTAAATTGATGGTAAATTGAATGAATATATAGTTTTTTTAAGTACATAGTACAAAGCAATTAATCTATAAAATCATCAATTATTGGAATATGGAACACATCTTTGGAGGTGTACTTGTTTTCTTATCTATAATCTAGCCAAATACTCCATGTATCATCCTTATTATGCACCATTACCATATGGGATGAATATGCATTGTGGATATGCCTAATAATGCCATCCTCTAACATTTCCCAAGCCATATTTTCAATCTCACTCTTCTTGACATATGGGTAGTTGTACAGGTTTGATGTTTGTCATGTGACTCCCTGGTAGCAATCAAATGGCATGATCATGTACCTTTGTGGTGGTAGTCCTTATGGCATTGCTAAAAAATAAACCTAGTGTTTATCAATAATATTTTGTAGACCAAGATATGTAGACATCTTTCTTGGTTGTACTTATAAGGAAACAACTATGCTATAAACCCATCTCCCTCCCTTTTTTGGAATCTTCAGCATCTAATGATAATTAACCTCCTATGGCGACTTTGAATGCAATCCATAAAGTTCAAGTGTCATGCCTTTAAAATGAAAACTCATGGAAAACTCTTGTAAAGTCATCTATATCATTCCCAAGGCTATGAACCATTGGAATCCCAAAACTATGTCAACCCCACCTATGGGAATAGAAAAAATTATAGAGTTTAGCCTATAATCTCCCATGTAAATTTTGATACTATGACATTTACCTAACTAAATGATAGTGTCACTATCAGCAATCATGACCTAAAATTTTAGAGTTGGAAAAATAAAATAATTCAAGCATGTCACCACATTATTGTTGATGAATTTATGTTCACTCCCTGAGTCAATCAATAGTTTGACCTAATTTTTAAGGAAACATACAAACTTGATGATTTTTGGAGTGTTAATACTTGAAATTACATGGCATGATATATTTGGTTGGAAATATTCAAATTCTTCCTTTAGCTCATCCACACCCTCACTAATAATTCATCATCCTATTTGACTTCAATTATCCATTCAATGTAGACTGATTTATTATTAACACATCTATGTCATTTGTTTTATTTTCTATCATAGTTTAGACATAACCCTTTTACTCCTTTCTCTTCAATTTGTTGAGGATTTAATTTAGCAAGATGAGGAAATAATTGTGCTAGAATAATGATCTCTCTACCAGTAGTGAAATACCTTCATTTATGATTGTGCTAGAATAATGATCTCTCTACTAGTAGTGAAAGCCTTTTTTTGACCAAATTTATTTCCTCTACCCTACATGTGAAAACCATGGACTCTGATACTAAACTTGGATTAAACATGTGAATATCAAGTTGATTTCTAGCCTTAAGCGCACCAAATAATAGGTCATTCAAGTTATCTTATGTGATGTCATATACACACAAATATAGGTTCTTGAATTGCTAAATATAATCCTTTATGACCTCCATATTTATCAGTATTGCCAACTATCTAAAATAGTTTTATTATGACACTATTATGGTAATGCATCTATAACTCATCAATAAAAACTAACCAAGTAATAGTAAGCTCCCCACTGAACCCTCTCCATCTCCACCATCTATACCATACAAACTCCTCTTGATCCAAATATAGAAATGTCATGACTACCTTTCATACACATGGGGTTTGATCTAGATCAAATAAATTTTCTATTAGTGTCTAGGTGATCAGATCCTTACCATCAAATTTATGAGCTTTCAATTTTGTTAGTAATTTACTTGAACCTATATTTGAGATTTAATCATCATGGTTGGGAGAACTGGAGTGGTCTGGTGGAAAATTATTTGATAGTGGCATTATCAAAAAATGAAACAAGAGATTTGTAAATGTCCTATTAATTTTTATCATATCTATCTTCATTACTTCATGTCCCCTTTGACCACATCTATATATTTTTTCACCATGCTTTGTACATCTTCTTAAATTTGGGTAACCATCCCATAAATCCCTAAATGAAAAATTTTAGAGATCATGTTCTCCTTGTTATGAATTTTTACTAGAGTGGCTTGCCTTTTTCTATGGCCTCGAGTGTTTGGACTAGACATACACAAACTCTAGGGTTTAGATTTCATGTATTTAGGGTGGAGGGTTTCAGGACCAAAATAAAGTGTATTGGAGGCTTATATTATTATGATCATCTTTTAAATATGAATCCAATGAATGCTAATTTTCACAAGGGTGTGAAAAAAACTTATATATATTTTTTATTTTTCTTTAAAAAATTCAAGTAATATTGTGGTGACAGGAAAAAAACTCGGATTGTAATTTACATTTTTTTTGGCCATTTAGCTCACAGAACAAACAGTACAGTAGATCTAGAAAAAAATTATGTCATTGAACCTTGCCTAAATCGAAACACTAATATGACTTGTAATGAAACTACTTAGATAAATAAAATCAATTCCAAATAATGGATATAAATGTAAATATTACGAGTAGATTAACAACAATATAGTGCAATAATGAGACCAAAATAAATAGATCCACACCAATAATTGATAAGAATTTAGAATGCTTGATAAATAAGACTAAGCCACTTCTAGGAAAAACCTTCACAACTATGAAATAAGAATAAATTTTATAATATAACTTTCAAGTAGTTACCACTACTTTCTATATATATTCTACTTACTATATGGTTACTCCATAGGCCAACCCTACTAGTAATATGAGAATATAGAGGAATCTAACAAGATAAAATAAAAGGTAATGTAGGCCACATATTAGCCACACATATACTTAGACACATTATAGACTAGGGATGTGTTATGGGTGCACTCCTTATTAGTGTTTAGTAAATCCTAATGAATTACACTTCATCTATTATTATTATTATTATTATTATTATTATTATTATTATTATTATTATTATTATTATTATTATCATCATCATTAAATTTATTGATAATTGCACTTATCTTGAATTAGGTTTTTTGAAGATAGTGGAATTATTGTAATTTTCTTAAAATTGATAATAATGGAGCTTTATGCTATGATATTAATGCTTAGACCATTATGAATTGTGGGTAGTTATATTTATGTACAATTTTCATATGTTAAATATCTTAATATTTATTTTTATGTTTAATTCAATAGGAAACATTTACATGGAATCATTGAATTACATAGAATGTCGATATCTCAGGTCATATTTAAAAAAGAAACATATAGCAAATTATAATGATGATTAAATGTACATCTAAATCAATGAGCTCCTTTAGCTAAGCAACCATGAGTAAGAGGCATCCATGCCATCAAAGTCACCCAGGGCATGATCTTGGATGTTGTAATATACCTATTGAGGGATAGATTAATGGCATAAATAGTAGAATAGTGAACAGTAGTGAATAATAATGAATAGTAGTTTAATACCATATGCATAAGAATAAGGAGTTGGGTAGATTAAAATAGTATAAATAAAATGGCATAGGCCATTGTAAGAGAATCCAAATAAAACATCAATTAGAGTTGAATACTCTGATAAGGAGGTAGCCCCCTTGAAGTGGCAAGTAATTCAGAGTGATTCCATCCATAAAAGGAATATTATGCTAATATAATTAGTATTTGTGTGTAAAAAAACCTTTGAATGCATTTTTGGTTAAAGCTAACATCCAATCAATTATAATCATGGGATTTCTCACTAATGCATTTCCTAAGCTTCATCAAATCGACACGGTGTGAGAATATCAAGCAACATTTGCAGAACTCACCAACCAAACTAAAGGCTTATCCGATGTTTTCTTGCAACATTGCTTTATCAATGGTCTTACTGATGTGATCTAACATGAGGTTGAACTCTTTAGACCTAAAACAATGATGGAATCTATAGGCTTGACTAAGCTCTCAGAATTCCACATTGATTGACAATGTTTCCACATTACACCCCCTCTTCAGACCATAAAAGAATTAGAGCATGCACCTGTAGCATCTAATCCAATAATAATAGTGTCCACATATGCCCCAACCAATCCTGAGATGGCACCTGAAGTACCATAGCAATCACTAAAATATCCTAAGAAAGCACTTTTCAAATTCGAGCAAGCATTAGAAGTTCCTGAGCCATCCTCTAATATGCCCATTCGGGTAACCACTATACTCGAGCAAACCCCAAATGAGCCCAAGCTAACAATCACATCATCCAAGCAGGGAAACGAGGCTTCACCTCCCTTAGAGAATAATTTAAGGAGGATGCCATATATCCTCAATTGGCTCACTCGATAGCTTATTTTGTGTTTCCTTGTTCTAGATTTGAGCAGATAATTTTCATGCTTATATCTCAATGGTAGACTATAATCTCCTAGCTGACATGTCTTCCATTGAGGTTATTTCATATATAGCTCTTTATGTACTTCCATCTCATTTTATAGTCCTTGCATTCACACTATTCATATCCATGTTCATATTCCAGCATCAACAAAAGTAGTGGAAGCAAAAATGAATGCATGACAGAGCTTCTATTTGGTCTTCAACCTATTTTATTGGTTGGACCTCCATTTGGTCATCCTCCTATTTCTTATCATGTTTTGAGGGGGTTTTTTTTTTTTAAAGGGGGATAAAATATAATATACCTAGGGAGGGGTAGATTAGTAGCATAAATAGTAGAATAGTGATCATAGTAGTGAATAGTATTTTAATACCACATGCATAAAAATAAGGAGTTGGGTAGATTAGAATAGTATAAATAAGAGAGCATAGGCCATTGTAAGAGCATTCAAGTAAAATATATCAATTAGAGTTAAATACTCTAATAAAGAGGTAGCCCCCTCAAAGTGGCAAGCAATTGTGGAGTTATTCCTTCCCGACAAAAAGGAATATTGTATTTATATGTTAATATAGTTAGTATTTTATTTATATGAATATAGAGGTTCTTAATATCCTTAACCATTTGACTCTCCGCATTAGGTAATTACATGGATTTGTATCTTGATGGATGGATATAAGCAACCTTCATCCTCACTAATCAGGGTACAACCCTTTTGATACCATAGTAAAATAAAAAAAAATCTTTTCATTTTTTTTATGCAACCTTTAAAAAATGGTGTAAAATTGATGTGAAGGAAGAAAATTTTGATCTAGGGTTTGAACTTTGTAATTTATAATAAAAATATTTTAGAATTTTCTTAAAAAAACATATTAAATAAATGTTAGATTATCTCTTAATGAAACTACCATTTTAGAGGTTGAAAATAAATCGTTTTCAATATAAGTCATCCTTTCATTATTATAATGGGCCTCATAAATCATCTTTTCATTATGATGATGGGCCTCATAATAAAAACTCTTGTTCACACTTTAAATGTTATGAATTATTTAAAGAACATTTTTTGAAAATTTTAAAGAACAACACTCTTACTTATTCTTTTATTCTAGGTGGCTCTGTGTAATCTCTTTAAAAAAGGTACAAGATTAATGTGAAAGAAGAAAAAATTGATCTTATTAATAGTCGGGGTTGGAACTTTCCATATATATATATTAGAATTTCATAGAAGATATATGTTGAATCAATTTTAGATTATTCTCCATGGAACCACTATTTTAAAGGCTGGAAATGAATTGTTTTCATAGGTTATCTTTTTATTGTTGTAATGTGTTTCATAATAGCAGCGAGCCATTACATTAAAGGTTGGAAAAGAATCATTTCCTCGTGATAGCTCATTTCTTCATCGTTACAATATGTTTCATAATAAAAGCTCTTGCTCATTGTAAGAAACACATGTTTAACTTTATCGGGAACTCCTCCACTGTATCCCTTGAGTACATCACAAATTATTTCTCTCATCATTTCATTTATACTATGCTTTTGATTATTTGCCATCTTATCCCACATCCATTCAGGGGTTCCCTTCTTTATCTGCAAATAAATGTATAGAAATCTAATCTTAGCTAAGTAAAAACACTTTATGACTTAACTCATGATTACAAATGATATTTTTATTAAAGGCTTAAGTTTACATAATTCATAATATTACAACATAAACTTTTGATAAATCAGTGAAGCATTTATCAATTTATTTTGAAGATTACATTGTAATATTTTTATTTTAAATCAATACAATAATTTTTCAATAAAAAAATAATTTAAATCTATCCAATTATAAAATAGTTTAAATATAAAAAATAATAAAATAATTGAAAAAATAAATACCTTGTATATTGAAAGAGCGTTGCTAAAAGAAGAAAGCTTATTTTTGAGGTTGATGAAATGGGAATCATATGGAGAATTAACCTTTCCGACCAACAAGGATGCTGACACCACTATCACCTCACCTTCTGAACCAGCCTTCATTTCCTCATCCGTCCCCACCTCCTTCGCCAACCAATGTTGCCACTGCATATTATCTAGTGTTGTGTTAGGGTTTATTCATTAAAACAACATCCTCGTGATAATGGGCCTATGTTACGACCCAGAATGCGGAAAACATTTTATTTTTTTTAAAACACAGGTATATCCAGAAACCTAAATAATTATATTTTACCACTGCTAAAATTTAGAGCAAAAAGAGTACCGTCTGTGTTAGTTCCCCACTTATGTCCCGACCCTGCTTGAGGCTACCATCGATAGAGATGGAGTTAATCATACGGAACAAACATTTCAACATACGTTTTGCATTTACATTCTCTGGACTATCCCCTCGCATTTCTGCAACATCCTGCCTGCACAAGGCGAGAAAAAGGATGATTTTTTTTAACCTTAACCTCAAAATTTGTTACGTTGGTTTTCATTAAAAGAGTTGGGAATTAAATTTGCAACACCGCCTCAAATATATATATATATATATATAGAGCCAAGAAATGTGTTTTTTTTTTTGGGTTACCTGCAAATGTTTAAAATTTGTAACCCCCGCAGACTATATCCCATCTCGAAACATCAAATTTCTCAAATTTTAAGACATTTTTTACTCGTTACCTTGCAAATGCTGCCAGAAACAGGCGTTTATGATGTTGAGAAAAAAGCTGACAGGAGAAAAGCGCCCTCACTGCGGCCATAAGTATGGCAGAATGTGCCCATGCTAGTCTAGCAGGAGCCATCTCAGGTTCAAACAGACCTACAACAGCTAAGAAATAACTTCTTACTATTGAATCCTGCGTTAATCCTACGTCCTCGAATTGACATTCTATGGACCACCTACAGAAATAAAAACACAAAGATTAGAGATTTCAAGCTTCCTCGATCCTTAATTTTAGAGAAACTCAGGTTCTGGAAAGTTGACGAACCATACTTTGTGATCCATCATGAATGATTCATGATGATCTTAATGATGACTACAAAGTGTACTCCGAAACATAAATTTCTTAAAAAAAAAACTAACGTCATATTCAGGAATATCAAACACAGAGATGTCAGTCAGAGACTTCTAGCTATTTGCATTAGTTCACTCTTTAAATATGAAACCAAATCTTGACTTGTAGAGGTAAAATTTCACCTAATAATTGCCATAAGTTCTTTCTTGTGGATGGATTGACAAAGATTGAAGTCTGCCTTGGCTAAATCCAGATATGTTTTATTGTTCACAAACGGCATTCTGAAATGTTGAAAAAATAATTATTAGTCCCGTGCTTATGAAGACGGGCTTTGCATTTATAATTTTAAATCCACGGGTTTCTGTTGTTCTACCTGTAGAGTGATTTTCCGACCCATACATCACCTACACCGTAGTGTTCAATGTACATCCTTGCCTCGATCCGTGGTTGACTGGCATACCATGGAAAATTCAGAGCGTATTTCACCTGACATCAAATTTGGTAAGAAAATTTTGAGTAGAAACGAAGAAAAATAGATACAGTATTATTTGGAAATATGTCTCTGAGAAAAACTGTATAAGAACTTTTTTAATCAACATTTCAGGATCACATTCCATGTTGATGTTAGATCATTTTTTACTAATTTCTTACGTTAAAAAAATTCTTAATATATTTGACTGAATAGAGATCTCTCCGTTCTTAACATTTAAAAAAAAATCTTATAAAATCATATTATTAAGATTCCTGATGCATTATTGTATGATCTCAACCATTAATTAAAAATTTCTTACATAAGTTTTCCAGAGACAGTTTCCAAATAATTTTATGTCGCTAATAGGTATAAGATTGTTACTCTAGGGCCTACCTCCCCAACCAACCCCTTGGATATAATCCACTTATCGCTGATCTGGTTTTTGGTTCTCTTCTCCTCGAGAAAATTCTTGCTAAATATTTGGGCCTCTTCCAATATGGATTCACCAGGAAACAAGACCTGGGAAGCCCTGTATAAGTTATACATTCCTGTAACAGCTTGGCTCACTTGTCCCTTGAAGCAGATGAATTTATCAGCTTGCTTAAAATGAGAGAACGCCTCTGTGAAACAAGTGCAACTGTTACTAGTTATAACTGCACCCACCATGGCTTGGTTTAAATAAAACACAATGTTTAACAGAATATGGAAGAGTGATTTTGTATATCCTAACCGGTTGTTACATGGAATCCATGTAACCTAAGCAGTCTGAAAGCCATGGACGTATCATCTAAATCTTTAACTGAAGAGTCCCTTGCCCACCCAATGCCCTCATCTGTCCAATATCTGCAATCTCCATATCAAAATTCTAAATTACATTCCAAAATTGCTTGGCAACTGTATGGTATTTAATTTCGAATGATTTTGATAAATTTTTGAAAATGAATTTGGATCAGACTGAGTAGACAATTTGAGGTCAATCTTGCAAATGGTTTCACAGTCTGAATCAAATGCTGGTAAATCTGTATTTTTCACCTGTAGACATATCGAAGACAGTCCGTGATCTCTTTTTGGAAATATCGAGCAATCCCAAGGCGTTCCAAGCGATCAACCATCCATAAATGCTCGAATAAATCAACAGGGTAAGTATTTGGAGCTGTTGTGAAACAGATCAGTCAGGTTAATTGCATTTTTAACTGCTTTTCTAATGCCATTTCAAAATTAAAAAATCAATTAGCTTAAATGCAAATGAAAATTAAGTTAGTCACCTCCTCCATTATGTTTTTTTGTTATATATTTGAGGTAGTTTCGATAGTTGGGATCCCCGGTGTGGGCTAGAGCGCATGCAGTAGCGGCTGGGGAAAATAGCAATGATCCATTGGATGATTGTAATTTGGCGAGTTTACCCCACTCCACTCTGTCACGCAGTCCCTCCACAGAATGCAACAATGTCGATGGATGGTTATGCAAAACATCCATTGGTATTCTGCATTTGGCTATGGTAAAATGAGTTTTTTTCTTTTTTAAATAAATAAAATACATTTGTTGTTATAATCGCCTACTTCTTGGTAATCTAATTTCTCATTTAATCTGCTTTTTAGAAGTAAATATTGATTTTAGCATTATGAGTTTATTGGTTTTAGTAGTCTAAGTTTTTTTTGAAAAAGAAATTATTTATCTCATATTTTTAACATTTTTTATTTTTAAGTTAAATATTTAATTAATAATTATTATGATTTTCTTTTTTAAATTATAATAAGAATCTGTTACAATTTTTCATTATCTCTATTCAAATCTATAATTCTACTCTAGTAATTAATTAATTACTTTCATGCTTCATATTATTTAACTACATTTAAATTTCTAACTCAAGTTATTATTTTAATCTATTTCATAATTATCATTTATTATATTAAATATTTTATTTGGTAAAAATTTAAAAATTCAGAAAACAAACAAAACATTTCAATTAAAAGCCAATTTAATTTTTAAAATAATATGATTTTTTTTTATCAAAACTTTATTATTGTTATCACAAAGCCTAACTTATGCACTTTTTATTTATAGATTTGGTAATTTTTTATTCTACAGATAATACAAATAGTTTAATAGTTGTCATTATAAACATTCTCTACTTATAATTGTTATGATGTAACATAATACAATTTTTTAAATATAAATAATTTAAATTAATTGATAGATACTATTGTAATTGAGCATTTCATAGTAATGAAATGCTCTAACTTAAATATAACTAGAACAATCAACGAAATTTATGATAATAACAATGCTTTTTCTTTTCTTCATTTATATAATTTGAAATTCTGTTTTTATTAATTAAATAAAAGAGAGTATTTTCACAGTTATATAGAACTCCATTTTTAAATGATTATATAAAAAAGATTCTCACTTTATAAAATAAGAAATATATTTTTATAGTAAATCATGTGATAATTTTTTAATCAACATTTCTTATCACACTTTATAAGATTTCTTTCATCTTAATAATAATTCATCACATATAATTTAAATCTTTAATTCAAAAATTATCATACTGTTTCCTCTAAAAATATCTATCTTAATCAAATAAATTTTAATTTGAAAAAACATAACTTATAAATATCTATCTTAAGCACTTATTTATGACATGAAAGTGTGATGAAAAGCTCCTCCTACGAAGTACTTTTAAAAACACTCGTTTTATTTTACAGTAATAAACTAGTTAGGTATTACCTCTTCAGCTTCAAATCCCTTTCATTGTAGATTTTAGTGAGGAATTCAACATCATAGGGAAGGTCCAAATTCATAGCTTTGGCATCTTCCATTAGAGGCGGAAAGATAATCTCGAAGGCAATAGGATTATAAACTTCAGCTTCGTCCTTCATTCTTGAAATATATTTCCGAAGAAAACACAACCCTGCAAGAGTATACTTAATTGACATATATGTTAAAAAAACGATTTATAGGAATATACTTAATTGATATATATATGTTTAAACCAAATTATAATTTGGTAAATACCTTTATCGAGGCTCTGGGGAAGGACGTTCCAAGTTTTAAGAGCGATGACACAAGCGAGGGTGTTAAGAATTCTGTCAGCCAAATTTAAAAAATGTGGATCTCCCCATGACCCATCTCTCAGCTGATGATCCATTATCCACTCTAAACTCTCACCAAACTCAGGCTTGCCACACCCATCCAAAGCTGGAACGAGTGCCACCCATGCAGTGTCGTACGGAGAAACTGAAGTTTCTCCATCTTCCATTGATTGAAACATGTACCTGATCGTTTCTATTAGCGATTCTATCTCGCTAACATGTACATGCTATGAAAAATACACAACAAATTTTAAAAAATAAAAATATGATTATAATATAAATCATATATTTTTATATATGTCAATTTGAATGTGAAAGTGAGAGACAATAAAATTTGAGTTGAAGATTTGAAAGAAAATTGCTTACATTTTGATTACATTTTAAATAGAAGTTACCTCAGGCTTTTCCTGGTGTATCTCAGTCTCATCAGCTGTTGGTGAGAGATTAATTTGAAAAGCATTTTCTGCATTATCAACTGTTATTGAGACACTCGACCCACCAGATTAATTATTCAGTTCAGTTCACACTAAATTAACTATCACTAAAGTGTAACCTCATATTCACTGTAAAATTCAGTAATGCCCATACTCCAACCTAGTGTAATGAAAATAATGAATGAATGAATGAGGATTCTGGGTACAATTCCATAAGATTTGAAGTTTCCTCGGTCTTGGAGGCTTTCTACTGACCTATTGCCAATGATAAGAGAAAAAGCTGGAATCCATGAAAAACATCGAAATTCTATGCAGTTATACCCAGAAATCTTGGAGCATTAAATCTCTGTAAACAACACTCACGAAGGGGAAAAAAAATGTACTCTACTCAGTTGTCAAGGGTTACCTTTAGCTCCTGAATTTACTGTTGTACGATCAGGGCCATTCTTGTTACAGAAGTGGACCAACCTTTTATAAGAAACTGAATGATCTGGATATACTTAATTGAGTGAGGCTACTTTAAAAAAATTGATTGTGTATAATATAAAAATACAGTGTGATGCTTACATGTTTTCAATGTTAATCCAAGTGTGTTGTTTACAGGATATTGCCATATTTTCCTCCCCGTCCGCTGAAACACAGGATCAAATAGTTTATATGCCATCTCCTCTGATGTAACTCAGCTTACCAGACGAAGAGCTTTATATGATGCATGTGTATATAAAATGTTAAACATGGAGATTCTTCGCTGTTTGTTATTCAAGAACAGACATTATTTGTAGAATATTGAGGAGGCTACAGATAAATCTTCCCGTTGATGCCTCTTCGTCTTTAGTGGAGCATTATTAGACGTTGATTTATTAAACATTTGATTTATTGTCTTGCATGGGGAACTACAGCCTATGTCAACCTCAAGATGAACATTTGGCTTCACTCCAAACTCAGTTTTACATATTTTTGTGTGTTAATTCTTGGGGAAAGGTCCATAAGTGTGCACCTTGAGTTAGGTCGGCAGACTTATAAATACATAAAGAAGTGGTCATTAATAAACGTTCTTAATATGTTTTTAATTCAGAAAATGTCTGTGGCTGGTGAAGGATACTATAAGTATATAAAGCTTTACCTGTGTAAGTTAGGTGTAGTTATGTTGGCAGAATATTTTACATTTAGTTAAAATGAAAAGATTTAGAAGGGGATAAAAAGAGGAGGAAGATATTATAAGTTTCTAAAGTTTTATAAATTATGTGTGAATATGTTCGCAGAATATTTAGTTAAAATGAAAGATTTTGAAGAAAATAAAAATGAGGATTTTTATTGAAAAATGAAAGATATGGGAAAAAGAATATGTATAATTTATATAAAAAGAGTTGTATTTAAAGATTTTACATATAAAATTAAAAAAAGTATGAGAGAATGTAAAAAGATAGAAGAAAATGTGCACATAATTAAATAAAGTTAGATTTTTTATTTTTAATGAAGACTTAACTAACGGATGTAAAGAATCAAAGTTACATTGAATCGCTTAATAGATAATGATGAATATTTTTGTGAAAAAATTAAGGCTTACAATAATTATATGGCAATCTTTCAGTTGAAGGGTCAATTATGTACAATTTATATTATTCAACTATTAAGTTTTTTTCTATTTGTTCAATATAGCTTTGCTTATCTTAGACAATTGATGTCATGTGATATGTTCATTGAAATGTTTCATTGAATCTTACCCTATGGAGTTGTTTGTACTCTGGATTTGTATCTTTTTTCTCATTATTTTACACACACACACACACTATGCACATGAAATATTTTTATGAATGTTGACATTCAACAAAAAATATCTAATATTAAAAAAAATAGTGAATCTCTCCCTATGGGGTTGTTTATACTCTGAATTTGTATCTTTTTTCTCATCCTTCAATATAAAAATAAAATTTACTCAGCACACGAAAGATCCTTATGAACATTGGCATTCAACAAAAGCATTTAATGTGATGAAGAAGAATAAAAATAGAGTGAAACACTAAACATAAGAATGATGGTCATTCACAAAGAAACAATAAATCACAAAGTCACACAACATTTATTTGTATTCTCTTTAAAAAAGATTGCCAAATTTTTTTTCTTTCCACTTTACAAAAGTTACTAAATGTGTCAAAAATTCCCTATAACGATGATTGTCACTCCTATTTATAACCTATAAGAGAAAAAAACCAATTTATAACTAATTTTTGAAATATATCTTCTATTTTTACATTCATTTTTCACCATCTAACTATTTTATGTTACTTAAATTTAATACATTCACAACTAAAAAGTGCAATTGAAAAATAGAACATACTTTTGGTTATATATATTGAATATTACAAGAAATGCAACATAAAAATAGAAAAAAGTAGATATAATTTTGTCTCATAATTTTGGTTATATACATTGATTATCTAATATAAGACCAATGATGACGATTATGGAATGTATAAGTATTGGTGTCACAACATACACATGCCCATCCATCAATCATGACATACACTATGAAAATTGTTGCTTTCATTGGGATTGAGCCTCCAATAAGTCTAGAATTTGGTTTGGAGATTGACGCAGAAAAGAATGAAGATTTTGAAATGTTGTTCTAACAATTATACTTCCAAGGAATACATTCACCAACATAAAGTAAGAATAATTTGAAACCCTCCTCTCAAATAGATTAGACAATACTTGATGATCTTCAATATTGGACACGATCATCAGAATAGTAAGAAGCAAGATAAGGAATATATTTAAATCTTGTCCTAGTAGACAAACTTTGAAGGAATGATTTGATAAATTTCAGTTCTATTATAGGCCTCAAAAACTTCGTATCAAGATTTTTTGGGATTGAACAAATGTAATTGGAATCATGAAGAAAAATATCACTAGTTTTAACACTAGGCCTTTCTCACATTATTTGTTTGCATGGCTACAACGATCACATTTTATGAGACCACATCTCATTGAAGCATTTCATTAAAAAATTCATGTGCCTTCTATGTGCTTCCACTTTTTGCATGCATATACAGTACCAAGGAAATCACAATCATGACATTTGACAAAGATCTACTTCTTTTCTCAAGACTATCATCTTGTCAAGATCTCACCATCAAATACAATTTGCCATGGTTTCACCATCTCAATGTTAGATATTTCTCAAGAGTCCTTTTCCTTTACTTTTATCTCTCTCATAGTTTTCCACAACTCGAAACCAATATGTTTACCACAGATTCATCGAATCACTTATTTTTCCAACTTGCTATATCCATTGTTCATTAAATTCATTATCTCTTTACACTAATTTGTCTTCTTCAAACAGTTCAAATATTATAATAGATTAAAGTTTTATACTTTACTTTTTTTTTAATATTTAAAGATTTGTAAATCTTTGATAAAGCAAGGCCAAAACTTCAACTCAAAACAAGTTACCATCATTATTTCCTCTATCTGATTGTGTAAATTCAAGAATAATCCATTTGAATCCTACCCTTCACAAATATTAATAAACACCATAAAATTGACCTCGAGTTCGAATCCCATATGAGATCACTCTTAGAAGAATTCTTACCTCGTTTTCTTTTAATTTGCCTCACCTTTTGCGCATCTCGAGCATTGTGTACTTGGAACTTGTTTATGCACAATATATTTTATTTTGATTTGCTTATCGTTCCACTTAACTACACTTGACCATTATGGACACTTCACTACACTTAACCAAGTTTTGGAAAAAAATCAATAAATTGTTCGGGCTGCAAAAATTCGACGAGTCCAACTTTAAGCACAATAGGAGGATCTAATTGGGGACATGAGTTCAAAATCTTTTGGTTTTAGACTAGCGCCTTGTCCATTAGGTTGTACAGGTTTGAGTTGAGTAATTTCGTAAGGCACTTGGTACAACTCAACGAGAAAGGAAAAAACACAATGACAAAAGTGAAAAATACCAAAATCTTAACTTATCTATGTACATGTACAGGGAATAACCTGTTTCATTGTTTAAAATGTTTAAAATATTTCCTATTGTTAGATAATGGGAGATGAGTACCATTTTGATAAGTTAAATTATGTATTGTTTCAGGAGAAATGATATTTTCTTGAATGAAATTTTTTATGAGTTAAAAGTTTTATTATTATTTTACAATTTTTTCGTCTTGTTTCAAAGGAAAATTAATTCACTAATTTAAAAAAAAATTTGTCTAATTTTCTTTTTCAAAGAACTTCCTCACTTTTTTTTAATGTTCAATGATTCAATCGATAATTATTGGATAAAAATATCTTATACACTAATCATATATTATGTGCTAATCATAATTATCTTATCATTAAATACTCATTGCATCGACATATCATACTATTAAACTTATACAATAGCTTGAAGCATAAATAGAGAGATAATTGAGTACAATTGAGTTACCTACAGAAATGACTAATCATTACCTAAGTCAACTCCTATAGCATTTATATGACTAGACACTTTACTTATTTAAGCATATATTATAGATTGAGTATAAACTAGCATCCAAACATCATCAAGGTGGATGCACATATTTGGGAGACAAAAATGACAAAATGGAAAACAAAAATTTCTTTTGAAAATGACGAACACCCTTTTCAAAAACTGAGTCTATTTTCCTTGGCATGTTGCTAAGGCAAAATGTTGTACGCCCTTTGTAAAAATGTATTTGTATCCCTAAAATGCTAAACCGTGATTTATTATATTTTCTCTTGTTTGGAGTTACTCACATTTTGAAAGGCAAAGAAAAAGACGTGCATGCTTTAACTTGCCTTGCAACCTCACAAATCGATGTCATATTTGGATCATAGTCTTAGGTACTTTTTTATTAAATTTTGATTTTAGGGTTTACATTTATATATATTTATGTTTAGGGTTTTCAAATTAAATTTTATTTTATCTTACATTTCCTAAAGAAAATGTTTATTTTTATAAACTTAAATATAAGTTTTGATGAACCCATTGCTTGAATAAAACATTAAACAAACCATGATAAAAAATCATAACATTTTGACTTAATAGAAGAAGAAGCTTAATTACATAAAAATATTATTCAAAATGATAAAATTGTAAATTATTATCAATAATTTACGTGACTCTTCAAGTAATAATGTACATAATTCACTTACCACTACATTGAAGGTCATTTTCAATGAAGTGAAAAATTTTACTTCTCAATCTAATACAATATTGCATCAAAGAGAGATATTGAAAGAATATTATTTTGATAATTTTTCATAGCATAACAAAGCATATATAATGTCCTTGTATAAAAATTTATCAAAATAATATTCTTTCAACATATCTCTTTGATGCAACATTGTAAATTATTATCAATAGTTTATGTGACTCTTCAAGTCATAATGCACACAATTCTCTTGCCACTACATAAAAAGCTATTTTAAATGAAGTGGAAAATTTTACTTCCCAACCTGATACGATGTTGCATCAAAGAGAGATTTTGAAAGAATACTATTTTGATAAATTTTCATATATATATATATATATATATATATATATATATATATATATATATATATATATATATATATATATATGACAAGGACATTATCTATATTTATTTTTCCTACTTCATTGAAAATGGCCTTCAATGTAGTGGTAAGTGAATTCTGTGCACTGTGACTTGAAGAGTCATGTAAACTATTGATAATAATTTACAATGTTGTATCCAAGAGAGATGTTGAAAGAATATTATTTTGATAAATTTTCATACAAGGACATTATATATATATATGTATATATATATGAAGAATTGTATGTTTTGTTTTTTAAGCATGGAACCAACGAACCACCTCTAATGAGTTGAAAACACATTAGCATTGATTGGTGTGTTTTTGTAGAGATTAAAAAAAAAATTGGGATAGGTGGTGGATGGTGTGTGATGAGCCTCCATGCAATAATAAACAGGTTCCATTATATTTTTTGAGAAAAAAATATTATGAGTTGGTTCTAAAAGAAATCTTGAATTATTTTGACATGATGGCCTCCCAAGGTAGGGAGGTGGGTCCTCATTTGATAGACCTAGTTCTAGGGAGGATCAATACCACCAAAATTGAGTTTAAAGAAATAGAAGGATAATAATACATACTTATATCCCCAAAATATTACATCATCACACATATATGGACACTCTTGTGGTATTTACTACTCTCACACATGTTATGGTTGACCATGGGATGCATACATTGAGGATTTCTACATAGGTTACAGGTGGTGGCACAACAAGTAATGTTCCTTCTACTATTGGTACTAGTGTCTATCCTAATATTGGTGTTAGTGTCCCTCATACTAGTAGTGGTATATATAGCACTCATCCTAAAGCTCATATACATCATTGCACATAATGTGGGAGGAAGTGTAATAGACCTCTTATTCATGTTAGACATACACATGTTACATTTTCAATCTAATAGGCACATATGTAAAGGTTAGACATACATTTATATAGAACACTATTACACATTAGTATATATGCTATTTAAAATTGCTTCATCATCTCTAAACACTAGTAAAAAATAATATATTTCATCTTCAATTTCTTTAGCACCTCAAGACACAACACACTAGAGTATATGTAAACTGTAGTTATTCTAGGACATTGGGACACTAGCATGCTAGAGTATATATCATTTGTAGTTGCTTCAACACCTTAGGACACTAGCATGCCAGATTATATATGTCATTTGCAATTGCTTCACTACCTCATGTTAGCACACAACCAATTATGTATGGATTATCTGCTTCACCATCTATGATTGACACATAGGTTTAATAAATTATAATTTGTTTATGTATATAAATTACAAATATTAAGTTTATATTTTAGTATGGGTTTAATTAATCGACTAATATTTGTCTTATTTCATTTATTGCTTGTATAGATGATCACAAATATCTTAGGTACACTAACTAGCTTAGATTCTATTGTTGAGGTTATAATTAGCATTGTAGTACCATACACTTCGATTCGAAATATTACAAATGACATCAAGTTGTTATATATTATTTAAATATTTTATATCCACCATATTTTTATTAAAGAAGGAATATTTTTTCTCTTTTTATCCCTATCCCGCTCTCTCTTTATATATAGAAAGAATAATTCTGATGTATCTTAAAATATGTTTAGTTTTATTTTATTCATAATTGACCTATTGCATTTTTTGATTTTATAGATGATGAGAGATTCTATGGATACACTGCATGGATATGCACAATATTTGACTGATGTTATGGTTTCATCCCATGATCTAGTATCTCCCTACTGAGATATATACTGGTAAGAACACATAGTAAGATTATTTTTTAACTTCAAGTAATGATAATCTATGTCATATTTATATTTGTATCCACATCTAAATCTAACCCTATATGTCTGCTCCATAGAATTCTTTATCATATATATATTCATGATCACACAACCTAAGACAAAATTTAGGTGTCATGTGGTGAGTCTATAATAACCTTGTTTAAAAATTTTGTTCCTGACAAATCAATCATTTTACATATCATGTTAATGCATTAAAATTTCTATTTTATATGTCTTACAAGCACCATAGATTTTTGATGTTGCAACAAATACATTTGGTCCTCCATATGTTGAGAGTTTCTCCCTGTAATGAGTCACACATCACTCATAGTTCTACATCTATGGCAATGAGGCACAATTTATTTAGAGGAAATGAACAATAGGAGAGCTAGTTGTTGTGCTACAGGTAGTTGTAGGAACAATATATTTTGTATGTTAATATGACCCACATTATATGCCTATATGACACATTTTTTATATGTATATTATGTTTTAGATTGTATCTCAATATGGCCTACTTTTTATGTCATTTTGACATAATTTGGATATACATACATACTATTTAACATATCTATATGAATCATACACTATTATAATTCATGTATACAAATTTACTTATTATATGTCATTATTATTTATTGTTTTTACATACATGTTATCCTCATCGAAAGAATTCACAAATGAATAAGTTTTAAAGTATGCTTGTGTCAATGAATGGATAGTCCAAATGATTAACTTTCATGAAATTGATGAACTAATGTTATAATGAATACGATGAATTCATTTTGTTTTCACATATATGTTATGATTTTTGATCTAGGTGATGGTTTCTTAGCATTATCTTAGATTTCAGTAAAAAAATAAATTATACTAATGTCCACAAATGACCAAAAGTAGGTCAATGAGACTAAAGGAAAAAACCATTAGCAATAGATAGTTCTAGGAAGAGAGAGTCAAAGAAATAAAGTACAAATACATTTTGTTTTTTTATATCATTGGAATAAATTTAAATTATGCAAGTTACTATTCATAAAATCAATAGATCATCTACTAATCATAGCAAGTTCAACAAACAAAATATTCACCATGCTGGCATATCACTTAAACATGAAGTTTAGGCATCCACCCAAGGTGCAAGAGAGACCACCTTGTCTCATATTACAAGAAAGAGAAATAAAGATCAATCTTAAGTATTAAATCAAAAAAAAACCATAGAATTCATTAATATTCAAACCTGACACATAATTAACAAGAATCCATATCGACTTAAAACATAAGCTTAGATTCATTATAATTATAGAGATATTGTGTATGCATAACACTTACATATAAATATTACACTTTGAATTATAAGAACCTTGATTAATAAATAATAGCCAACTATCATCTTCTTTTCTCAAGGGATCTATATCATAAATGTCAATTAATAACATATATAACCATCTATCTCTAACTCTCAACTATGACTAAGGTGGGAAGGGGGGAGGCTAAGGTGGAGGTTGGGTTTATATAAATATCTTTATACTTCCCTTACATTATATCATGTTTTTAGTTAGATACCTTCTACAAGATTATATAATATTTCCTTGCTATATCAATGTGCACCTCAAAGAGGATATCTCTTAATAATCGATTATATCTTATGAATGTTTAATTTCCAATCTTCCATGGAGTTCCTTTATGTTGGTTACTTGTGCATGAGTCAAGATGAGTGACCTTGTCACGAACACAAACTTATTTATTATAAGTAGCTTATTCTATGTATGTTATACCATATTTAGTCAAATACTAAGGATTGTATCTTAGTGTGCACAACCTTGGGGTTAAAACTCCACCATACTACATTTTTATTTGTCATCAAATAGGATAAGGTTAGATACATTCTCCATTATTTTCCTTTCATGTGTAGTCAAAACATATATGACATTGTTGAAGTTATTTCTAAAAATAAGCGTATCATTCAAATGTTATGATTATATTGGTCTTCATTTTTGACATATTTTTAATGAAAACCTAAAGCATACCCAATTTCTTCAGATTATGTTCAATTTTATTGGAAATGTGAAATAAATAAACTAATCCAAATAGTAATTAGGGAAAAAAAATCCCTTAAAGCACATGGCTATAAATATTGGAGGCAAATCTCATCAAATGTCTTTGTTTGTGCCTAAAGCAGAGAAATCATATATTTTGATTCGCTATATCTATGTATATCTTTTGATTCACTCTCTTTCCCTTTCTCTATAAGCTAAATTGAAATTGTTTTTAGCATGCTTTCCTAAACATGGAACTCTCTCCCATACCAATTTTCTTGTTTCTATAAGTAACTTGGGCATGCATTTCAAGAGAGTTGTGATTGGTAGAGAAATAACATCAACACCTAAAGTTTCATGGGTAAGTCCTCTTATTAGAAGCAAAATGACTAGGGGTGGGGGCGGGCGGGATGGGTTGAATCAGTCATTAAAAAACTTTTTTATCAATTTCACTTAAGCAATCATGAACCATTCAAGCAAGCATATATATTTATCAAGCATAAGCACTATCCACATAAGCATGAAACACATGAACAAATCACATATGTGGGAAAACTTCAAGAGAAAGAAAAACCATTGATATATGCAAATGGACTACAATCCTATAAGGAAAACACCAAATTTAATGAATCGCTAATTTCACATAGAGAACTAACCCCAACTAGCTAAGCACCAACCCAGTAAGACTTTAGCAAGCACCAAATTGAAAGGAGGAACCAACCCCATAGATGACTCAGCAAAAATTGATTGTGTATAATATAAAAACAAAGTGTGATGCTTACATGTTTTCAATGTTAATCCAAGTGTATTGTTTACAGGATATTGCCATATTTTGGTCCCCGTCCGCTGAAACACAGGATCAAAAAGTTTATATGCCATCTCCTCTGATGTAACTCAGCTTACCAGACAAACAGCTTTATATGATGCATGTGTATATAAAATGTTAAACAGGGAGATTCTTCGCTGTTTTTTATTCAAGAACAGACATTATTTGTAGAATATAGAGGAGACTACAGATAAATCTTCCCGTTGATGCCTCTTCGTCTTTAGTGGAGCGTTATTAGACGTTGATTTATTAAACATTTGATTTATTGTCTTGCATGGGGAACTACAACCAATGTCAACCTCAAGATGAACTTTTGGCTTCACTCCAAACTCAGTTTTACATATATTTTGTGTGTTAATCCTTGGGGAAAGGTCCATGAGTGTGCACCTTGAGTTAGGTCGGCAGACTAATAAATACATAAAGAAGTGGTCATTAATAAACGTTCTTAATATGTTTTTAATTCAGAAAATGTCTGTGGCTGGTGAAGGATACTATAAGTATATAAAGATTTCCCTGTGTAAGTTAGGTGTGGTTATGCTGGCAAAATATTTTACATTTAGTTAAAATGAAAAGATTTCGAAGGGGATAAAAAGAGGAGGAAGATATTATAAGTTTCTAAAGTTTTATAAATTATGTGTGAATATGTTTGCAGAATATTTAGTTAAAATGGAAGATTTTGAAGAAAATAAAAATGAGGATTTATATTGAAAAAGGAAAAATATGGGAAAAAGAATATGTATAATTTATATTAAAAAATTGTATTTAAAATATAACATAAAAAAATAAAAAAAGTTTGAGAGAATGTAAAAAGATAGAAGAAAATGTGCACATAATTAAATAAAGTTAGATTTTTTATTGTTAATGAAGACTTAACTAACGGGTGATGAATTAGAGTTACATTGAACCACCTAATAGATAATGATGAAAAATTTTGTAAAAAATTCAAAGCTTACAACAGTTATATGGCAATCTTTCAGTTGAAGGGTCAATTATGTACAATTTATATTATTCAACTATTAAGTTTTTTGCTATTTATTCAATATAGCTTTGCTTATCTTGAACAATTGTTGTCATGTGATATGTTCATTGAAATGTTTCGGTGAATCTTACCCTATGGAGTTGTTTGTACTCTAGATTTGTATCTTTTTTCTTAGTCTTTTACACACACACACACACAATGCACATGAAATATTTTTATGAATGTTGACATTCAACAGAAAATATCTAATATTAAAAAAAATAGTGAATCTCTCCCTATGGGGTTGTTTATACTCTGAATTTGTATCTTTTTTCTCATCCTTCAATATAAAAATAAAATTTACTCAGCACACGAAAGATCCTTATGAACATTGGCATTCAACAAAAGCATTTAATATGATGAAGAAGAATAAAAATAGAGTGAAACACTAAACATAAGAATGATGGTCATTCACAAAGAAACAATAAATCACAAAGTCGCACAACATTTATTTGTATTCTCTTTAAAAAAGATTGCCAAATTTTTTTTCTTTCCATTTACAAAAGTTACTGAATGTGTCAAAAATTCCCTATAACGATGATTGTCACTCCTATTTATAACCTATAAGAGAAAAAAACCAATTTTTAACTAATTTTTAAAATATATCTTATATTTTTACATTCAATTTTCACCATCTAACTATTTTAAGTTGCTTAAATTTAATACATTCATAACTAAAAAGTGCAATTGGAAAATAGAACATACTTTTGGTTATATATGTTGAATATTACAAGAAATACAACATAAAAATAGAAAAAAAAAATAGATATAATTTTGGTTATATACATTGATTATCTAATACAAGATCAATGATAACGATTATGAAATGTGTAAGTATTGGTGTCACAACATGCACATGGCCATCTATCAATCATGGCATACACTATGAAAAATGTTGCTTTCATTGAGATTGAGCCTCCAATAAGTCTAGAATTTGTTTTGGAGATTGATGTAGAAAAGAATGAAGCTTTTGAAATGTTATTCTAACAATTATACTTCCAAGGAATACATTCACCAACATAAAGTAAGAATAATTTTTGACCCTCCTCTCAAATAGATTAGACAATGCTTGATGATCTTTGATTTTGGATACGATCATTAGAATAGTAGGAAGCAAGATAAGGAATATATTTAAAGCTTGCCCTAGTATAAAAAATTTGAAGGAATGATTTGAAAACTTTCAACTCTATTATAGGCCTCAAAAACTTCTTATCAAGATTTTTTGGGATTGATCAAATGTAATTGGAATCATGAAGGAAAATATCACTGCATTTAACACTAGGTCTTTTTGCATTATTTGTTTGCATGGCTAAAACGATCACATTTCATGAGACCACATCTCATTGAAGCATTTCATTAAAAAATTCATGTGCCTTTTATGTGCTTCCACTTTTTTCATGTATATACAGTACCAAGGAAATCATAATCATGAGATTTGACAAAGATCTGCTTCTTTTCTCAAGATTGTCATCTTGCCAAGAGCTCACCATCAAATACATTTTGCCATGGTTTCACCATCTCAATGTTAGATATTTCTCAAGAGTCCTTTTCCTTTACTTTTATCTCTTGCATAATTGTCCATAACTCAAAACCAATATGTTTACCACAAACTCATCGAATCACTTTTTTTTCCAACTCGCTATCTCCATTGTTCATTGAGTTCATTATCACTTCACACTAATTTGACTTCTTCAAACAATTCAAATATTACAATGAATTAAAATCCTATACTTGACCAAAACTTCAACTCGAAACAAGTTACCATCATTATTTCCTCTATCTAATTGTGTAAATTCAAGAATAATCCATTTGAATCTTACCCTTCACAAATATTAATAAACACCATAAAATTGACCTCGAGTTTGAATCCCATATGAGATCACTCTTAGAAGAATTCTTACTCATTTTCCTGTAATTTGACTCACCTTTTGCGCATCTCTACGTTCCTCACTTTGTCGCTTGTGTACTTGGAACTTGTTTATGCACAATATATTTTATTTTGATTTGCTTAATGGTTCCACTTGTCTTGCCTCTTTGGGCTTTGTATAAATTATCGACACTTCACTACACTTGAACCATGACAAGTAATGTGAAAAAAAAAATTATTCGGGGTGCAAAAATTTGACAAGTCCAACTTTAAGCATAATAGGAGGATCTAATTGGGGACATGAACTACAAAAAATATAGTTCAAAATCCTTTGGTTTTAGACTAGTGCCTTGTCCATTAGGTTGAACAGGTTTGAGTTGAGTAATTTTGTAAGGCACTTGGTACAACTCAACGCGAAAGGAAGAAACACAATGACAAAAGTGAAAAATACCAAGATCTTAACTTATCTATGTACATGAACAGGGAATAACCTATTTCATTGTTTAAAATGTTTAAAATATTTCCTATTGTTAGATAATGGGAGATGAGCACCATTTTGATAAGTCAAATTATATGCATTGTCTTAAGAGAAATGACATATTTTTTAATGGAATTTTTTATAAGGAGTTGAAAGTTTCATTATTATTTTACAATTTTTTCATTTCGTTTAAAAGAAAAATTAAGTCACTAATTTAAAAGTTTGTTTGTCTGAGTTTTTTTTCAAAGACCTTCCTCACTTTTTTTTAAGTGTTCAATAATTCAATTGATAACTATTGAAAAAAAATATCCTATACACTAGCCATATATTATGTGTCAGCCGTGATTATCTTAACATTAAATACTCATTGCATCGACATATCATACTATTAAACTTATGCAATAGCTTGAAGCATAAATAAAGAGATAACTGAGCACAATTGGGTTACCTACAAAGATGACTAACCATTACCTAAGTCAACTCCTATAGCATTTACATGAGTAGACACTTTACTTATTTAAGCATATATTATAGATTAGGTATAAACTAACATCCAAACATCATCAAGGTGGATGCACATATTTGGCAGACAAAAATGAAAAAATGGAAAACAAATATTTCTTTTGAAAATGGCGAACACCCTTTTCAAAAACTGAGTCTATTTGCCTTGGCATGGTGCTAAGGCAAAATGTTGTACGCCCTTTGTAAAAATGTATTTGTATCCCTAAAATACTAAACTGTGATTTATTCTATCCTCTCTTGTTTGAAGTTACTCACATTTTGAAAGGCAAATAAAAAGACGTGCATGCTTTACCTTGCCTTGTAACCTCACAAATTGATTTCGTATTTAGATCACAGTCTTAAGGAAGTTTTTTTTATTAAATTTTGATTTTAGGGTTTACATTTATATATATTTATGTTTAGGGTTTTCAAATTAAATTTGCATTTATCTTACATTGCCTAAAGAAAATGTTTATTTTTATAAACTTAAACACAAATTTTGATGAACCCATTGCTTGAATAAAACATTAAAAAAACCATGATAAAAACTCCTAGCATTTTGACTTAATAGAAGAAGAAGCCTAATTACATGAAAAATATAATTCAAAATGATAAAATTGTAAATTATTACCAATAGTTTATGTGACTCTTCAATTAATAATGCACACAATTCACTTGCCACTACATTGAAGGCCATTTTCAATGAAGCGGAAAATTTTACTTCCCAACCTGATAAAATGTTGCATCAAAGAGAGATATTGAAAGAATATTATTTTGATAAGTTTTCATACCAAAACATTGTGTGTGTGTGTGTGTGTGTGTGTGTGTGTGTGTGTGTGTGTGTGTGTGTGTGTGCGTGTGTGTGTGTGTGTGTGTGCGTGTGTGTGTGTGTGTGTGTGTGTACACACACACACACACACACACACAAACAATGTCCTTGTATGAAAATTTATAAAATAATATTCATTCAACACCTCTCTTTGATGCAACATTGTAAATTACTATCAATAGTTTATGTGACTCTTCAATTCATAGTGCACACAATTCAATTGCCACTACATAGAAGGCTATTTTCAATGAAATGGAAAGTTTTACTTCCCAACCTGATATAATGTTGCATCAAGGAGAGATGTTGAAAAAATACTATTTTGATAAATTTTCATATATATATATGAAGAAGTGTATGCATATGTATGAAACAAAGCACACACCACTATATATATATATATATATATATATATATATATATATAGGTGTGTGCTTTGTTTCATACATATGCATACACTTCATATATATATATATGAAGAAGTGTATGCATATTTATGAAACAAAGCACACACCACTTATATATATATATATATATATATATATATATATATATATATATATATATATATATATATATGACAAGGACGTTATTTTTATAAATTTTCATACAAGGACATTATATATATTTATTTTTCCTAATTCTTTGAAAATGGTCTTCAATGTAGTGGCAAGTGAATAGTGTGCACTATGACTTGAAGAGTCACATAAACTATTGATAATAATTTACAATGTTGCATCCAAGAGAGATGTTGAAAGAATATTATTTTGATAAATTTTCATACAAGTACATTGTGTGTGTGTGTGTGTGTGTGTGTGTGTGTGTGTGTGTGTGTGTGTGTGTGTGTGTGTGTGTGTGTGTGTGTGTGTGTGTGTGTGTGAGAGAGAGAGAGAGAGAGAGAGAGAGAGAGAGAGAGAGAGAGAGAGAAGAAGAAGAAGAAGAAGAAGAAGAAGTGTATGCTCTATTTCTTAAGCATGGAACCAACAAACCACCTATAATGAGCTGAAAACACATTAGCATTGATTGGTGTGTTTCTTTAGAGATTTAAAAAACTTTTGGGATAGGTGGTGGATGGTGTGTGATGAGCCTCCATGCAATAATAAAGAGGTTTCATTATATTTTTTGAGAAAAATATAATGTGAGTTTGTTCTACAAGAAATCCTAAATTATTTCGACATGATGGCCTCTTAAGGTAGGGAGGTGGGCCTCAATTGATAGACCTAGTGCTGGGGAGGACCGAAACCACCAAAATTGAGTTTAAAGAAATAGAAAGATAATACCACATATTTTTGTCCCCAAAATATTGCATCATAACACATAGATGGACACTCTTGTGGTATTTACTAGTTTCACACATGTTATGAGTGACCATGGGATGCATACATTGAGGATTTATACATAGACTGCAGGTGGTGGCACATCAAGTAGTGTCCCTCCTACTATTGGTGGTAGTGTCTGTCCTAATATTGGTATTAGTGTCCCTCATACTAGTAGTGGCATAGATATCACTCATATTACATCTCATATACATCATTGCATATAATGTGGGAGGAAGTGTAATAGACCTCTTATTCATGTTAGACATACACATGTTACATCTCCAATCCAATAGGCACACATGTGGAGGTTAGACATACATTTATATAAAACACTAGTACACATTAGTATATATGCCATTTATAATTTCTTCAGCATCTCTAGACACTAGTAAAAAAATAATATATTTAATTTCCTTAGCACCTCAAGACACAACACACTAGAGTATATGTAATCTATAGTTATTTAGGACCTCGGGGCGCTAGCATGCTAGAGTATATATCATTTGTAGTTGCTTCAACACCTTAGGAAACTAGCATGCTATATTATATATGTCATTTGTAATTTCTTCGCTACCTCATGTTAGCACACAACCAATTATGTATGGATTATCTGCTTCACCATCTATGATTGACACATAGGTTTAATAAATTATAGTTTGTTTATGTATATAAATTATTAATATTAAGTTTATATTTTAGTATGGGTTTAATTAATCGCATAATATTTGTCTTATTTCATTTGTTGCTTGTATAGATGATCATAAATATCTTAGGTACACCAAGTAGCTTAGATTCTATTTTTGAGGTTGTAATTAGCATTGTAGTACCGTACACTCAGGTTGGAAATATTACAAATGACATCAAGTTGTTATATATTATTTAAATATTTTATATCCACCATATTTTTAGTGCAAAAGGAATATTTTTTCTCTTTTTATCCCTATCTCACTCTCTCTTTATATATAGAAAGAATAATTTTGATGTATCTTAAAATAGGTTTAGTTTTATTTGATTCATAATTCACCTATTTCATTTTGTGGTTTTATAGATGATGAGAGATTCTATGGATACCCCGCATGGATATGCACAATATTTGACTGATGTTATGGTTTCATCCCATGATCTAGTATCTCCCTATTGAGATAAATACTGGTGAGAACACATAGTAAGATTATTTTTAAACTTCAATTAATGATAATCTATGTCATATTTATATTTGTATCCACATCTAAATCTAACCCTATATGTCTGCTCCATAGCATTCTTTATCATAGATGTATTTATGATCACGCAACCGAAGACAACATTTAGGTGTCATGTGATGAGTCTATAATAACCTTGTTTGAAAATTTTGTTCCTGACAACTCTATCTTTTTACATATCATGTTAATGCATTAAAATTTCTATTTTATATGTCTTACAAGCACCATAGAGTTTTGATGTTGCAACAAACACATTTGGTCCTCCATATGTTGATATTTTCTCCTAGTAATGAGTCACACATCACTCATAGTTCTACATCTATGGCAATGAGGCACAATTTATTTAGAGGAAATGAACAATAGGAGATCTAGTTGTTGTGTTACAGGTAGTTGTAGGAACAATATATTTTGTATGTTAATATGAACCACATTATATGCCTATATGACACATTTTGTATATGTATATTATGGTTTAGATTTTATCTCAATATGACCTACTTTTTATGTCATTTTGACATAATTTGGATATACATACATACTATTTGACATATCTATATGAATCATACACTATTATAATTCATGTATACATATTTACTTATTATATGTCATTATTATTTATTGTTTTTGTTTTTACATACATGTTATCCTCATTGAAAGTATTCACAAATGAATAAGTTTAAATCATGCTTGTGTCAATGAATGGATAGTCCAAATGTTTAACTTTCATGAAATTGATGTACTAATTTTATAATGAATACGATGATTTTATTTTTTTTGAACATGTATTTTATGATTTTTGATCTAGGTGATGGTTTCTTAGCATTATCTTAGATTTTAGTAAAGAAATAAATTATTTTAATATCCACAAATGACCAAAAGTAGGTCAATGTGACTAAAGGAAAAAACCATTAGCAATAGATAGTTCTAGGAACAGAGAATCAAAGAAATAAAGTACAAATATATATATTTTTTAATATATCATTGGAATAAATTTTAATTATGAAAGTTAATATTCATAAAATCAAGATCATCTACTAATCATAGCAAGTTCAACAAATAAAATACTCACCACGCTGACATATCACCTAAACATGAAGTTTAAGCATCCACCCAAGGTGCAAGAGAGATCACCTTGTCTCGTATTATAAGAAAGAGAAATATATATCAATCTTAAGTATTAACTCTAAAAACAAACTATAGAATTAATTAAGATTCAAACCCTCACACATAATTAATAAGAAGCCATATCGACTTAAAACATAAGATTAAATTCATCATAATTATAGAGATATCATGTATTCACAATACTTGCATATAAATATTTCACTTTGAATTATAAGAACCTTGATTAATAAATAATAGCCAATGATCATCTTATTTTCTCAAAGTATCTATATCATAAATGTCAATTAATAACATATATAACCATCTATCTCTAACAATCAACTATGACTATGTGGGGAAGGGGGGAGGCTAAGGTGGAGGTTGGATTTATATAAATATCTTTATACTTTCCTTACATTATATCATTTTTTTAGTTAGATACCTTCTACAAGATTATATAATATTTCATTGCTATATCAATGTGCACTTCAAAGAGGATATCTCTTAATAATCGATTATATCTTATGAATGTTTAATTTCCAATCTTCCATGGAGTTCCTTTTTATTGGTGACTTGTGCATGAGTCAAGATGAGTGACCTTGTCATGAACACAAACTTATTTATTATAAGTAGCTTATGCTATGTGTGTGTTCCTTTTATGGTATACCATATTTAGTCAAAAACTAAGGATTGTATCTTAGTGTGTGCAACCTTGGGGTTAAAACTCCACCATACTAAATTTTTATTTATCATCAAATATAATAAGGTTAGATACATTCTCAATTATTTTTCCTTCATGTGTAGTCAAAACATATATTACATTGTTGAATTTATTTCTAAAAATAAGCCTATCGCTCAAATGTTATGATTATATTGGTCTTCATTTTTGACATATTCTTAATGAGAACCTAAAGGATACCCAATTTATTTAGACTATCTTCACATTTATTGGAAATTTGAAATAAATAAACTAATACAAATAGTAATTATGGAAAAATAAAATCCCTAAAAGCACGTGGCTATAAATATTGGATGCAAATCTCATCAAATGTCTTTGTTTGTGCCTAAAGTAGAGAAATCATATATTTTGATTCACTCTATCTATGTATATATTTTGATTCACTCTCTTTCCATTTATCTATAAGCTAAATTGAAATTTTTTTTAGCATTCTTTCCTAAACATGGAACTCTCTCCCATACCAATTTTCTTGTTTCTATAAGTAACTTGGCCATGCATTTCAAGGGAATTGTTATTGGTAGAGAAATAACATCAACACCTAAAGTTTCATGGGTAATTCCTCTTATTGGAAGAAAAATTACTAGGGGGGGATTTAATTAGTCATTAAAAAACTTTCTTATCAATTTCATTTAAGCATTCATGAACCATTCAAGCAAGCATATATATCTATCAAGCATAAGCACCTATCCACATAAGCATAAAACACATGAACAAATCACATATGTGGGAAAACCTTAATGGAAATAAAAATCACTGATATAAGCAAATGTACTACATTCCTATAATACAAACACCAAATTTAGTGAATAACTAACTTCACATAGAGCACTAACCCCAACTAGCTAAGCACCAACCCAACTAGGCTTTAGTAAGCACCAACTTGAAAGGAGGAACCAACCCCCTAGATGACTCAAAACTAACTCAACCACTTGATTGATTTTATCACATTCATAACACCTTATTTCTAAACTAAATAATTATGACCACCTCTTCATCCTCTTATTTCTCTCAAACTACTTTTTAAGCTTTTTTGCTCAACTAACCCTCTTCTTGACTTGATTAGGTCATATAACCTTGATTTTCATACACAAAACCTATGTAAAATATTCATAATAGTTTATATATTCTCTTCATATGGTCTAAAATACCTAATTTTTATTAAAAATACTCTATTTCATTCACTTTCTCTCAGTTCTTATTTACACACTCATTAGGCCTAAAATTGCCTTGTATTTATACAAACATTTTGCTCATATCCATCTTAGTTGGACATACATAATTTTACACTTGGATTACCCTTTAAATAGGTATTATAGAAATTATTTTACATTAATAAATCATTATAATAGGTTTTCCACAACTTGAAATATCAAAACCTCTTTTAGGCCTTAAGGAGACCTAATTCAATTAAGATCTTCATTAGCACACATTACCATTTGATCTCCTTGGATCATTGTAATACTCCACACATGGAATAAACACTTAATATTCCAATAAAATAGACCCATAATAATATTATCTTATATCCATGACACATTTTAGCTCCAACCACTACTTGAAGCATATTATTAGTATTGTTCACAATTAGGCCTATGGACCTACAGAAAGTCTATCTTGAAATACTAAGGATTAAAAAAAATTATCTAAATGAAAATGTAAATAAATAATATATAAATAATATACATGACATTAAAAACATAAAAATTTGATTTATACTTCATAAATTAATGTAAAATGGCTTGAACTCATATCTGGAAATAACCCACTCAAAACTGTTAAGACACTCCAAAATGTAGTCATGAATAATTTCATCTTCAATACCTAAAAGAATAATTATCATTTAAAAATATCCTATGACATATATATATATATATATATATATATATATATATATATAATAATCTCAAATACAAAATTCTCAAGGTATAATGTCAAATATTGGTCTTGCATACCAATCTTTTGACCTCAGTACACATAGTCAAACCAGAACCAGACAAACCATTTTGGCTTCAACATTTCAACCACTTTCACTAACTTCCAATATTTTAAAAATAATTATCACTAATTTAAATTCACAAATAAAACACTATTTTCATTATATATTTCAACTTAGGGCATAGATCTTCAAACCCATCACTACAACTTGCTTACCCAAAACTGTCAATTTACCTCAAAGCACAGTAACGATGACTAAGACCTTCAACACCTATGTAAACATATTAAATAACTTATGACTCATTTATATTATCCTATGATATAATTATTTCATTGTTATATATAAATATAATATATTCAATTATAAATATTGGTCTTGCAGACTAATCTCATAACCTCATTGTACACAGAGCTCACTGAGCTAGACAAGTCGTTTTGTGAATAATATTTTGAATATAACCAATGACCTAAAAAAATTATAAAAAAATTATGATGTATTAAAATTCCTTAAAATAATCTCCATGCACATTTTTTCATTCCTATTTCATTATAACATATCCCTAAAGGTCTTCTCACTATTGCCTAGGTTTCTCATAGTTTCCACCATTAGGCATGTTAGCGATTGGCCAACTTGGATGACTAGTTTAACACTATTTAGGGATATAAACTATTAAAAAAACCATAATTTAAATAAAATAAAATAAAATTCTCAAAATTATCCATCTAATTATTTTCATACTTTGACTTGGTCAACTCTGACTACTACATCAAATCTATGAGAAACTAGCACTTTCTTGTAGGGTTTACTCACACACCTAATAATTTAATCACAATTGGAGGTGTTTGGTAGAGTTTAATACATGATATAATAGTTTTTATAGTAATTTTATACCATTATAGGATATTTTTAACAAGATATTTCACATTGGGTCATGTTTAGGGTTTTAGAGAGGGTTAACACTATTTTTGGTGTTAACGATTGTTCATAAAAGACTACCCTTCATTTATAAAAAATAATGAATGGATATATTATAGGACCCTTAAAAATAAATCCTTAACATCTCAGGTTCCCATGCATAGGTTATATGTTCCGACAAACCCCTAAAATTCCTTCTCAGGTTTGCATGCCTTCATTTTGTGTACTCGAAAGACCTCAAAACCACTTTTCATGATTTTTATTGTAAACCATGACCTAAAAATTTATGAGAATTATTTAGACAACATATAATACCTATTAAAAAACTCAAATTTCTATAATTTCCTTGTAAATATAACTTCATACCCCATTATTCCATATTATCTCTTTTCTTGCTTAGACCTTGACCTGCAAAACACATGAGGCCTTGAAACTAACCTTCATGCCTCTTTACATGTGATATATACTTAACTTACATAATAAATAAACCTATATCATGCTTATATAGTGCCATACATCCTTCATATTCCTTGAAAATATATCATGATGCCTCATTAGGCCAAGTATCATTTAGAAATGGGATAGTTATAGTTTTGATTTATAGTTCCTACTCCTGTAGGCTGACCTTGAGAATATTAAGAATGATCCAATGATTAAAATACATGATAAATCAACCTAATACATCATATTATGCCTTTTTCATCCATTTCACCAAGCTACCATGCTCAAACCTTCTCACTAGGACTTTACATGCCATGACTAGTGCCATGAATAAGCTTCTCAAGCACTTGAAATTTGACAACTGATATTGAAACACGCTTTGATGATTATAAACCTTTCAAAAATTCCTTACATGATCCTCAAACAATTTAATACATCTACACATACCTCTTCATGATCACCATGCACACACTCATGATATGACTATGCTTGTTATGACTAGGATTCTCAAGACACCTTATACTTAAGGACTAATACTCAAACATGCTTACCTTGATGATGCTCTAAAACAATAAAATTCATAAAAAATAACTATCACATAAATACAACAACCTTGACAACAATAAACATGAGATTCATTAGGTTGGATTCAAATTCTCTCTCAATATAAGAGACATTAGGTTGCCTTCAAATTCTCTCTTGTCACATGGCTTTCTTGTCACATCAAGCACACAAGCTAATACCTCAAATAATACTCACCATCACCTTGACATTAATGAAAACACTTCTATAAAAACTCCCCCTTTATCATCGGTGGCACAACATTCTTCACTCTAATCACTCTCATTTTCCCCAAATTGGTCAAATGATCACTCTCATCTTCCCCAAATTGGTCACATGATCACTCTCATCTTCTTGAAATTTCTCCCCCTTTGACATTAATGAAAAAGGGTCATATATAATAGAAATTATGGAACCACTCATTAACCCTCTTTGGAAACTATTCTCAAAAACTTTCAAAAAGAACTTAGAGCTACTAAGCTCCCCCTTTGTCTTCACAACTTGAGCTTATCAAAAGAATAAAAAGAGTTCTCAAACCATCTAAAATACAATTCATGCTCAACTAAAAAATAATAGAAACATAGAAATTTATTTTCTTACCTCTTTTATGCTTGTCAACAATTAAATTTGGAGCTTATGAATAATCTGAATATCTCCCCCTCAAACTAAGCATCAACCATGCTTCTACTAACTTGAACTGTGTCTCCATGAAGGCTAATGGATTCACTCCTTTCATAGGGAACTAGAATAACCCAAAATTAGGATATTATCAGCTCCATACTCTCATAATATTGAATATATTTTAGGATTATGTTAGGCTTGATTTGCACCTTAGTTTTGACCTTTTCATCATCCATGCGATCAACAATCTAAGTTGATAATGAACATTCATGAACTAATTTCTCATCTAAAGTATATTATACCATAAAAAATATTCCAATTGATATTTTAGACTTATTATGACTCACCTTTACTATATTTTGTTTCCATACAATCATTTTCATTATCTCTTGCACTTTAGGAGCTTCAAACCTCTTATTTTGACTTGATGGCCTTTTACCTCTACTAGGATAGAATCCTGAAATGTGTCCCATATTGTGACAGTTGTAGAAAAAAACCTTATACATACCTCTTAACTAATGATTCATTTCATAATCCCATGCATATTCATTTATATAGTCTTTTACACTCTTTTGATCTATGACCAAATTGATTACATGTATAATAGTAACCATTGAATGAATTAACGTACCTCATAACATTAGGCTATTTGATTGGTATTTTCATGTTAACCTTATTGTCTTCATTATATTTCTCCTTGACTTGAGCTACCTCCTTTTAGCCTTCTTTGAAACCAAGACCTATCTTATCACTTGTAGACTTTTGACTACTCAAGATGTCATCTAGAGCCTCTATGATTTTTCAAAATTTACAAAGGTCTTCAACTTGCTAGATGCTTGATCCAACTCAAATTTCAAGAATTCCATCTCAGTTCTATACCTGGTGTATTCTTCCTCTTTATATTTTAGTATATTAATGAATATTTCCATCTGTGCTTCAATATAATTGATGATCTCATCATACTCCTTAGATGTGTTACTCAGACTCTCCTCAAGCAAACCAATCTATTCTTCATAGTCCTTAACTAATTATTTTAGCTTGTGGTTATTCCTTCTTTGGAACTTCAAATCCTCTAGATCACTCACCAATTTTGCTTCAAGGTTTACTTTAACCCCTTCTTCATATGATTCTTCATTAATTATAAGGATTTTCCTATTTAAGCAACCCTCATTGTATGTCTTTATATCCATGAATAAGGATTCATTATTATCATGTTCATGTTCATTACTATCATCATCACTCTTAGATGTGATTTTGTCACTCACATCAGATGAGTTATTATCCTCTTTGGTATATAAGCTTCTCTTGTTCTTGAATGACCCTTTTCCTACCTTCATACTTCCTAAAATCTTTCTTGTTTTTGTCAGGCTTATAGACCTTGTTATCATTTCCATGATGTTCATCATGTTCTGCATCATAATTAGTCTTATCCTTGTTAGGACACTTGGATGAAAAGTGACCAATCTTACCATAGTTGAGACATTTGAAGGGCAACTTACCTTTGTACTTACAAGATCTAAACCTTGATTTCCATGCAAACATGGCTATTAGTTTATCATCATAAACATATTATCACTCCTCATCCTTTATATTCTTGGATTTTAACTTGTTTTAATATTTGAGTGTTTCTTCCCTATTGGATGGCCTTCATTTATTATCATCTCATAAGTAGTCAAGATGCCATGAATCCCATACATTTCTAGTTTGTCCAAATATTGCATCTCTTTTACTGCAAACAAATTAGAATAAAACTTAGGAGTTAGTGATCTCAATGCCTTTTGAAAAAATTTATACTCTTTTACTTCTTCTCCCAATCCTATAATGACATTAACAAATTCATCAACCTTCAACAGGTAGGATGCAATGGTTTCATCTTTAGACTTTCAAATTATCTCCTATGGGTATGTAAATTTGCCATCTTCACCTTGGTGTCTCCTTCATATATGGTATTCAATTTGTCCCATATCACCTTGGTTGCCTCATAGTGCATCACCTTCACAAACTTTACCTCTAATAGGCCACATAGAATGGCATTCATTGCCTTGGAATCACTCTCACTTTCTTTCTTGTCTGTTGCATTAGTTAGTGGTATAGGAGGTGGAGTGTATCCATCCACAACTAAATACCATATGTCATGTCCCATTTAAATTAGATATGTCCTCATTCTGAAGATCCAAAAATCATAATTATTTCCATTGAAGAATGAAACCTTACTAGTAGAGAAACCACCTTAAACTTTCTGACTAGCCATCCTTTCTTTTAGAATCTCCTTTATGTTATTAAGATTGATTCAAATGACCTGATCTAATTCCAAATGTTGGAAGTAAATTGAATGATTTTTCGGAGGGTGAATTATTCATTATTTTATTTTTTTATCAATTTCACTTAAGCAATCATGAACCATTCAAGCAAATATATAGATCTAGCAAGCATAAACACCTATCCACATAAACATAAAACACATAAACACATCAAATATGTGGGAAACCCTCAATGGGAATAAAACCCATTTATATATTCGAATGTACTATATTATTATTAAAAAAACACCAAATTTATTGAAGAACCAACTTCACATGGAGCTCCAACCCCAACTAGCTAGGCACCAACCTAATTAGGCTTTAACAAGCACCAACTTGCAAGGAGGCACAAACCCCCTAGATGAATCAAAACCAAATCAAAAACTTAATTTATTTTATATCCTTTCAAATAAATTATTTATGAACCAACTAATTATTAATACCTCTTTATCTCTTCACCCTTTTATTTTTCTCAAACTGCCTTCTAGGCTTCTTCATTCAACTAGCCCTCTTCTTGACTTAATTAGGTCATATGACCTTGATTTTAATACATATAGCCTATGTTAAATATTCATCACAATTTATATATTATATTTAAATGGTATAGAATACCTATTTATACTTACCAATTCTCTATTTCATTCACTTCCTCTCTGCTCTTACTTACACACTCATTAGGCTTATAACTACCTTATATTTATACAAACCTTTTGCTCATATACCTCTGGTGGGATACACATACTTGTACACTTTTATTACCCTTAAAATAGGTATTATAACATGTTTTATACATGAATAAATCATTAAAATATGTCATCCACAACTTGAAATACCGAAACCTCTTTTAGGCCTTAAGGAGACCTAATTCAATTAGGTCTTCATTAGCACACGTTACCCTTTGATCTCCTTAAAACACTTTCATTCTCAAAAAATTGTATTAAAATTTAATATTCCACTCAAATATACCCATAATAATATTATATTATTTCCATGACACCTTTTATCTCCAACCACCACTTGAAGCATATTATTAGTACTATTCACAATTAAGCTTGTGAACCTACAGAAAGTCTGTCTTGAACTACTAAGGATTAAGAAAAAATTATATAAATAAAAATTTAAATAAATCATATATACATAGTATCCATGACATTAAAAACATAAACATGTGCTTTATACTTCACAACTTAAGTCAAAATGGCTTGAATTCATCTTTGGAAATAGCCCACTCAAAACTGTCAAAACACTCCAAAACTCAATCATGAATAATTTGATCTTAAATACATAAAATAACACTTATCATGACTAATTATCCTTTTAAAATATATTTTTAAATATATATATCACTTTAAAATACAAAATTAACAAGGTATAATGTAAAAAATTGGTCTTGTAGACCAATCTTTTAACCTTAGTACACACAGTCAAACTACAACCATACAAGCCATTTTAGCTTCAACATTTTAACCACTTTCACTAAATTAAAAAATTTGAACAATTATGATCACTAATTTTAAGTAACAAAAAACACCACCATTTTTATTATATATTTCAACTTAGAGCATAGAACTTCAAACCCATCATTACACTTGCTTACCTAGAATTGTCAATTTACCTCAAAGCACAATCAAGATGACTAAGACCTTCAACACCTATGTAAACATATTAAATGACTTATGATACATTTAAATTATCCAATTATATCATTATACCATTTTTATATATAAATATAATATGTTCAAATTGCAATATTAGTCTTGCATACCAATCTCATAACCTCACTATACACAGACCTCACTGGCCCAGATAAGCTATCTTGTGAGCAATTTTTTCACTATAACCACTGACCTCCAAAACTTATAAAAAACATGATCATGTATTAAAATTAATGAAAAAAAATTACATGCAATTTTTTTAATCCCTATTTCATTATATCACATCCATAATCATCTTTTCATTACTGCTTGGGTTTCTCACTGTTTCCACCATTAGGCCTAGTAGTGATTGGGCAACTTGGATGACTAGTTTAACACTTTTAAGGGATATAACCTATCCATAAACCAAAATGGACATCAAATAAAAGTATAAAACTTATCCATATAATTATTTTCATACTTTTAATTGGTCAACTCTGACTGCTACAATAAATATCTAAGAAATTAACACTTTCCTATAGGGTTTACTCACACACCTAACAACTTAATCACACCTGGAGGTGGTTGGGAGAGTTTATTACATTATCCAATGTTTTTATAGTAATTTTATACCATTATTGGATGTTTTTAGTAATATATTTCACATTGGGTCATTTTTAGGGTTTTAGAGAGGGTTAACACTATTTTTGGTGTTAATAATTGTTCATAAAAGTCTACCCCTCATTTCCAAAACTAATGCCTAAATATATTATCTAGGACCCTTAAAAATCTCTCCTTAATATCTTAGGTTCCCATGTAGAGGTTACACATTCCAAAAAACACCTAGAAGTCCTTATCAGGTTTACATGCCTTCATTATGTGTACTTGAGAGACCTCAAAACCACTTTTCATAATTTTTTTTGCAAACCATGACCTCAAAATTTGTTGACATGATTGAGACAACATATCATAATTATAAAAACACTCACCTATCCATAATTTTCTTGTAAATATAACCTCATAACCCATTATGCCATATACTCTCTCTCTCTTTCCTTGCTTAGACCTTGACCTATAAATCACATGAGGCCTTGAAACTGACCTTCATGCCTCTTTTCATGTGTTTTATACTTCAATTACATACTCAATAAACCTATCTCATTCTTAGACAATGTCATACATCTTTCATATGCCTTGAAAATATATCATGATGCCTCATTAGTCCATATAGAGTTTATAAATGGTCTAGTTTTAGATTTGATCTATAGGTCCTACCCCTGTAGGCTCACCTTGAAACTCTTATGAATGATCCAATTCTTCACATACATGCTCAAGAAACCTAATATAAACTATTATGCCTTTTTGAATCCATTTAACCAATCCACCATGTTCAAACCTTCTCACTAGGACTTTACATGTGATGACTAGTGTCATGCATCCTTCATATGCCTTGACAATAGATCATGATGCCTCATTAGGGTAGGCAAATTTTATAAATGGTCTAGTTGTAGATTTTATATGTAGGTCATAAAATTATAGGCTCAATTTTATACTCTTATTAATGCTCCAGTGCTTCACATACATACTTAATCAACCTCATACAACCTCTTATGCCTCTGTGCATCCATTTCACTAAGTGACCATGCTCAGACCTTCTCACTAAGACTTTACATGCCATGACTAAGCTTATCAAGAACTTGAAACTTGAAAACTAATCTTGATACACTCTTTAATTCTTCTACACCTTTCACACATGCCTTACATGCTCCTCAAATAATGTCATACCTTTGCACATACCTCTTGATGCTCTCCATGCACATTGTCATGATATGACTATGATTTTATGATTAGGATTCTCAAGACACCTTTTAATCAAGGACTATTAATCAACATGCTTACCTTAATGATGATATAAAACAAACAAATTCACCAATCAACACTCTCATACCATTACAATAACCTTGATAATAATCAATAGAATAATAATTAGGTTGACTTAAAATTCTCTCTCAATAGAGGAGACATTATTTTGCCTTCAAATTATCTCTTGTCATATGGATTCCTTGTGACAAAAAGAATTCAAGCTCATACCTCAAAACCACTAACCATCACCTTGGAATAAATTACATCAACTTTAACATTAATGACAATACTTATCAAAACCTCTAAGAACCCCCTAGAGGATTTTGTGCCAATCAAGATGAGAGAGACATGGTGATACATTTTGTCTCACAATCAAATGTATCTTAAGGGACCAAAAGTTGGTTAGTGGGTAGTGTATATTCTAACTCTTTATTCCAATTAATTAATGATATATGTCTATGTATCTACATGGGCATATAAATGTGAGCAAGTTATAGGTGGATAAATGAATCCCTAATGAGATTCTTCTCATCTCTAAGTGTATAAATAGAATGAAATTTAGGCAAGCATTACAGGAAAACTATGAGGGATAGAGATAAAATGTTAGGTCCTAAATTTGAATGGATGAGTCTTATGAGTACCCCTAGAGTATTTTTTTCACTTGTGATAAGGGAGATATGGAAACATGTTTTGTCTTGCATCCAAATATCTCTCAATATACCAAAATTTGGTCAATAGGTGTTATATATTTTGAATCACTAACCCAATCAACATATCATCTATGTGGATGCATATTAAGGGGAGTATAAAATCTAGAACAGATCCCATTTGATTTCCATCAAGTTCTAAGGTCAAAATTTATAGGTGGAAAGATGCATCCCTTAAGAAACTCTTCTCATTCTTGAGTGTATAAATGAAACAAACTTTGAGTGTGCATTACAATAGAACTATGTTGGGTAGAGATAAGAATTTGACTCCTTTAGTTGCATGTACATGCCCTCTAATCACCCCTATAGGATTTTATTCCACTTATAATGAGGGAAACATGATGACATTTTTTCTATCACAACCAAATGTCTCTTAAGAGATCAAAAGTTGTTTAGTGGGTAGCATATATTTTGAATCACTAGCCCAATTGATAAATAATCTATGAAAATGTGTCTAGATGGGATTATGAAAATTGGAATATCCTCCACCCAATATTTATAAATACTTGGGGTCAAAATATGTAGGTGGGTGAATGAAACCCTGAGTGTAGAAATAGAGGGAACTTCTAGTGCATGTTTCAAGAGAACTATGAGGGGTAGAGATGGACTATCATCTACTACAATTGCATGGTAAATTCCTATGAGCACCTCTTAGAGTATTATATCCCAATAAATATGAGAGATACATAGTGACAAATTTTATATCATATATAAATGTCTCTTAATGGACCAAAATTTGGTTAGTGGTGGAAAATATTTTGACTCATTAACCCAATCAACAAACCGTCTGCATGGACACATTTAGATGGGCATATAAACATTGGAATGGAATTTATTTTCTATATATCAAGCCCTAATGTTTAAAATTTTAAGTGGATATATGAATTTGAAGATAATATTCTTGTCCCTAAGTATAGAAAAAAATCAAACTTCAAGCATATGTTGTATGAGAATTGTGACGGATAGAGATGAGGCATCAGCTCCTAAATTTTATGGTTAAGTTCTATAAGTACTCTTATAGGATTCAGTTCCACTTAGGATGAGGGAGATACAAAAACGTGTTTTGTTTTATATCCAAATGTTTATTAAGGGACTAAAAGTTAGTCAGTGGGTAGTGTATCTTTTGACTCACTAGCCTAATTAATGAACCATCTATGTAGATGCAACCACATGGGCTATAAACACTAGAACAACCTCTATTTTCTTTCCATTATGCCTCAAAGAATTTTCAAGTATTAAAATTAATCTCTTTATAGAATCTTCTTATTTATGAGTGTATAAATAGAGTGAGATTTAGGAAAACATTATAGAATAACTGTGAGGGGTAGACATGAGTCATCAAATCCTATTGTTACATGGGTGAGTCCTATGAGAAACCAACATAGGATTTAATGCCACTTGGGATGAGGGAAACATAATGATATATTTTATATCACATCAAAATGTATTTTAAGGGACAAAAAGTTGGTCAATGGGTAGCATATCTTTTGACTCACTAGCCCAATCAAAAAATTATCTATGCAGACATGTTTAGATGGGCATATAAATGAAATAATGGTTTATAACCACTCTCCATCAATCCTTGGGGTCAATAATTATAACCAGTTAGATGAATCTCTGAAGAGAAGCTTCTTGTTTTTGAGTGTACAAATGGAGCAAACTTTAGGCACATATTATAGGAGAACCCTAAGGGGCAATGATAAGATGTCAACTCATACATTTGTATAGGTGAATTATCTAAGTACCCCATGAATTATTCCATGTTACTTAGGATGAGGGGGACAATATTCAACTTGTTTTCTCTCACAACCAAATGTCACTTAAGGGACCAAACTTTAGTTAGTGGGTAGTGTATATTTTAATTTTCTAACCCAATGAATGAACTATTTGTATGGATGCATCTATATGGGATATAAACAATAGAATGGCCTTTGTATACTCTTATTTGGGCCCTAGGGTCTAAATTTATAGGTAGCTATATTAATCTATAAAAATAATCTTCTTGTCCTTGAGTGTATAAATAGAGTGAATTTTAAGCACGCACTGTATGAGAACCATGAGGGGTAGATATGAGCCATCAGCTCCTAAAGTTTCATGGGTGAGTCTTATGAGCACACCTTGGAGGATTTTGTGATACTAAAGATGAGGGAGACATGGTAGTGTAATTTATCTCTTATCTAAATGTCTCTTAAGGGACTAAAAGTTAGTCACTGTGTACCATATATTTTGAATCACTAGCAAAATAAATGAATAATATATGTAAACATATTTGGATGGGCATATTTAGCCTCCATCCAATCTCCATTAGGCCTTGAGATTGATAGTTTCAAGTGGCTAGATGATTCTTTAAAGATAATCTTCTTGTCCCTGAGGATAGAAATGGAGCAAACTCCTGGCATGTGTTGCAAGATAATCATGAAGGGTAGAGATGAAATTTAAACTCATAAAGTTCCATATGTGAGTCCTATGATTTCCCCCTATATGATTATATCCCATTTATGAGGAGAAAGACACACCAGTGCATTTTCTCTTGTAACTAAATGTCTCTTAAGGGACCAAAATTTGGTTAGTAAGCGATGTATCTTTTGACATGTTATCCCAATAAATGAACCATCTATGAAAATGAATTTTTATGGGTATATAAATGTTTAAATGTCCCCTCCACTCTCTATTGATCCTTAGGGTTGAGATTTAGAGGTGGATGAATGCATCCTTGAAGAGAATCTTCTCTTCCCTAAGTATAGAAATGGAGAGAACTTCTAACGAGTGTTGTAGGAGAACCATGAAGGGTAGAGATAAATTATTATCTCCTATAGTTACATGGATGATTCATCAAGAACATAATGGAGGATTTTCATATAATTAAGACAAGGGAGACATAGTGACATGTTTTATATCATTTAAAAATCTCTCATAAAGGACCAAAATTTTACTAGTGGAAGGCATATATTTTGACTCACTAGCCCAATCAGCAAACCATCTTCATGGGTGTATTTAGATGGGCCTATAAATGCTATAATATCCCCATATAATATTGGTCAAGCCTTAGGGTTGAAATTTATAGGAGACTAGAATCATATTTGAAGAGAATATTTTCATCTCTAAGTGTAGAAATATAATGAATTTCAAGAAAGAATTGTAGGAGAACCATGAGGGATAGAGACAAACTATAAGTGTTTCAGTGAATGTAAGCTTATTTTCAAGAAGAGAAGAAGAAAAACTAGATATGAGTATGTTTTAAAACCATGTTTGGTCATGTGCATGTTGAATCAGATGATTGTGAAGAGCTCTTCTTTGGCTTGGGAGGATAACCTATAAAAAGATAACACTAAAATAAATGGTTGGTTAGATAGATGGCTAGGAAGATTGCCTAGCGCTAGATATATCTTGGAAGTAAGAGATTCATCAAGGGTTGTTAATCCACACATTTTAAATAATTAAGTTTATAAAATAGAAGATAAAGTACTTACATCAATAATCAAAAGGTACTAAAATTGAATACAAAAAATTCTTGATAAAGAAATAGACTAATATAACAATAAACAGGTCAATACTAACGCTAAATAGATCATGTGTACTTTAAAAATTAGGTTGGGGATTTATGATCAGGTAGATGAATAAAATTGGCTTAGGGTAAGTGGGTGAAAATATCTTTCTATTATTTTCTACCATAATGACTATTGACGGTTGGTGTGACCATCGACAGTTGAGGTGATCATCGATGGTTGGATAGATCATCACTGGTTAAGGTGATTATCGATGGTTACTATGTTGGGTTTAGGTGATAATAAGTTAGATTGATGGGATCATAGAAGGTCATTCTAAGAGGTTGATTTATGTTGGTTTTATTGTGAAATGGAAACAAAATATTTAATAGATTGAAAACAAATACTTAGCTCATTGGAGATTGATCAAATGAACGATTGAAGTGGATGGCTTGTTGATGGAGTTTGGTGTGATTCTATCAGAGTAATGATACTTAGATATCAACCAAGGGGTGGTTACAAGTCAATTCTTTGTCATGATGACTAGATTACTAGATTGTTAGAAGAACACCTATAAAATAAGCTCTAGATACAAAAGATCTTGAAGTCCTAAATTGATCTCTTTTCACCTCCTACTCCTATCCTCTTATAGGTAAGGAAGGAGAAGTGAAACAATAAATTAACAAGGGGTCTTACTTGTTATCTAATTTTAGATTCATCATGCATTTACTTGCACATGAATTAGACATTCTAATTATAGACAAATAAGTCAAAGTAAAGGGTTGAGATAATTTAGATGGTGGAACCTAACCATCAATGGTTAGGGTGACCATTGGTAGTCATCTTGACCATTGGTGGTCAAGGGACAAGGTAATGCTTGATTAAAAGGTGGTTGTAGCTAGTGGGTTAAATTGACTAATGTTAGGTCTGGTTTGGAGTCAAATGGTCTAGGTTGGGCCTAAAGGGGTCCTGAGGTGGTCCAAGGGGATTGTAACATTTAGAACCATCATGTGTGTATTTCTAGTGTCTACATTTTTCACTTTTTTGTTATTCAGTGTGTACTAGTAATCTACACAACAAAAATGGATTATGGGTCAAAGGTTTAGTTTCCCCAATCATGAGAGGAGGTGTCCCCCCTTAAATCAAGAGTTGATGAGGTAAATGAAATTGAGTATAGGTTTGATAATTGGTGAAGGTGATGATGAAGGTGTATGTTATAAATGTGGGTGATATGTTGGGAATTGAAGCACAAACATGCACACAAAGTGTGACAAAAGGGCAATGGCCACATTATGCATTGACTAGATTACCATAGTTGGTAAAAATAAAGGTTAGTGTTAGAAGGATAAGTAACAAGTGGACCACGTGACCATATTTAAGCATGGTGGCTAAGAACACTCATAAACACAAGTCTCTTAGTCAAGGTCTATGTCATTGTGGGTATCTAATGTAGGAAGCAGTTTCAGGGAAAACATAAACTAGTCAAGTGAAGTCGTGGGTATCTAAGGTAGGAAGTGCTCCTGAGAAGACACCAATAGGTTATGTTTGTACAAGATAATACAAGTTCAATATGAGTTCAACATGGTAAGGTTTGTCACTATGGTCAAAAGGACTAAGTAAAAGTTATCATAAAACATGCACTAGCTAGGCTAAAATAGACCAATAACGAGATGATGAGGTGGTTGAGGTGGGTGGATAAGGTAGTATCTATGGGCGTGGTTTTGGTGAGTTTGGTCAAAAATATGGTTTCTTGACGTAAGAGCAAAAAAAATTAAAGCTCTTGATCATCGATGGTCTAAGGAGTGACCATCAACATTCACCCTGACCATTGATGGTCAGGGTATAAACCTTAAAAGTTTAGTGCTCAAAATTAAAGCCACCTATCTCATTTGTATATTTATTATCATTCACTTGTGAGCTCTAGATTTTATCATTTTGGGTGAATTTGGTGATAGTGATTGCTGATAAGGTCAGTGATTATTGAGTTAGATGTGTAGACTGAGTGGATCAACAAAAATGTAGGGTGGGTGTGGATGAGGATGAGGATAGGTAATAGGTCCTTAGATCCTTCCTTAATGATGATTGAGGAATCAGGTAGGTGGTATTTTCAACTAGTATAGTTATATTTTAAAGTTGGTACTTACATTATTTATTTGGTGGGAGGGTCTTGTTTTGTTCCTTAGGTATTAGGGTTTTTGGTTTATTTGTTTTAAATTTGTTGTTGATTTAATGTTTGGTCAGGGGTAAATGAGGTAGGGGTGGGATAGAGACCAAATTAAGGTTAATTTTTTGGGTTTTGGGGTTGTGGGTGGATGTTAGGGTAAATTATTTTTTGGGTGTTCCATCTGTAGAACACCCATAATGACCATTGATGGTTAATACTGACCGTCAATTGTTGACATCCATAAGGAGTTGGATGACTGACCATCGATGGTTACCATGACTGTTGGCAATTGAACCAATTGGTAAAAAAATTTAATTAAGAGTTTAAAAGGGGGTATAGATAATGTTTTATCAAAGTGAAAATGAGATAGGGTAAGTGTTTGGTGTAAGAAATAAGTTTTAGGTATTGGTTGTAGGAGGTTGAGAAATGGTCAAATGGGTAAAGTCAGGTAGGTATAAAAGAGGGTGATATTGATTTTGGTAGTTGTTGGTTTATTGATTTTGTTAGTTGAAAGTATGGGGATTATCTCTTGATTAGGTTAAAGGTAACATTTGATATGGGCATAAGGTAAAAAGAGGTTAGGGTAGGATAAATTAAGTAGATGAGAGATGGGTATTAGTAATTAAGTTTGCAGATAATAATAGTAAAGGGAACTAAATGTGTCTTCTAATGAACCTTATAGGTGTGGGAGTAGATCCAGATATGGGATTAGGTACCTCACATCTTTGTGAATATCCACCAAAGGATGACCCCAGCAGATTAGGCACATATGGAGGAGGTTAGGATCAGAGCAATGCGACACTACCAACATATGTTGTGAGATTCGGTGATGATCGTGGACCTCATTGAGAGATGGGATATGACCACAAACACCTTCCTACTACCCACTAGTGAGATGACTATCCTATCAAAGGATATGTATAAAATCACATGATTTCCCCTTCAAGTTGATTTGATATATCACATTGAATAGGAGGAGTGGGAGGAGTTCTTGAAACTAAAATATGGAGATGACCATGATCATGTCAAGTGGCATGTAGGGGGTTTTAGTTACTCTAATATTTATGAGAGGGTGAAGGGAAAGAAGATACTAATGACCATGATGATGATGATGGATATTTCATGTTTTTCCCTTCTAGATTTGAGTAATGGGAGGTTTCCTTATCTACTTTTAAGGGTGTTAGTCAAGATGATGTTGAGACACATAGTGTTTGGATGGGTACCAGTGCTACTTGTTTAGGTATATGGGGAGTTGTATAGATTTATAGCTCATAGGAGGTATGACATTAGCATCAAGATTGTTCTACACTACTAGGCTTACAAGCACATCTGAGTGCTGAGGCTGATGGGGCTATCATGGGTGGGGTATGCTTAGATATATTTACTAATTGGTTTCATGTAGTAGAGAGATACATTTTCCACTTTAGGTGTAAGAGGAGGAGCTAATGATGTAGATTGGTTTAGGGGTGAATTAGATGCATTGGTGATTGGTGATATTACTTGGAGGCCATATGTTGGGTTTTTAGAATGGGTTAGATATAGGAGGCAGATGTTATCCCTACAGAGTTATAAGTGGATCTTTGGAAATCTAGATGGGAAGGTAGAGCTCATCCCATTTGACAAGGTGTGAACATAGTTCGGCTTGGTATAGGGTATCATGGGCCCATTTCCTAGATATAGGTGGGAGGATACATAGATCCTGCTACTTGAGCCACATCAGTATAAACCTTGATGGATCATGAAGAGTTTCCAATACAACCAATGATATATTATGCAAGTTTTTTAGATGACTATCATACATGATACCAAGCTCTTTACATCATAGTAGACTTTGGTGGAGATTATGGTAGAAGGAAACCTATGGATTTTAAATTATTTAGTAGCATTTATCAAGAATAGGTTCAAGGAGGTGCCACAAATTTATAGGCAAGAGTGGTTCTAACCACTACACAAGCATAAGTTGTAGCATTATAGAGGTAGCTGGTAGCTTTACAAGGTCAAGTTGCCATGCTTATAAGTGAGATGGACCAGATGAGAGATTCACTAGCCTTGGTTACCCAAGAGAGAGACTCCTTGAGATAGAGGGGAGGAGGATCTGTAACACCTATAGGACCACTAAGTACCATCACCATAGCATGATACCTAGCCAAATCGGATGAGTTATGCTACTATGAGGCTATAATCCTAAGGCATTTTCTACATGAGCCTCAATGGGGTGAGTAAAGATCTAGTTTGGTAGGTAGTACTAGCATGGCAATGCCAAGTCAGTGGGATACTTTTATAGGTGTATAAGCAGGTGCTCTAGGGGGATAGGCACCATGAGGAAATGGTGCTTTAGGAGATAGTGGTGTCCCAAGAGTATAGTCATGGCATATTTTATGATTATATTATATGTTGTTGTATATCATTTTGATACCAGCCTGCAAGACAATGTTGTGAGATATACATTTTAAGAGAGAGACATGTATATTTTTGTATACATTATGATGTTAGAATCATGATTTATATATATGGACCTTGTTTATTATTCATGATTTATGGTTTTATTTGATGTTTATAATGTGATGTTATTATTGATCATTGATGATGCTATATTGATTATGCTTATGATATGGATATGGGTATTGATGATGACTCACTTAGCTAGGCATATGATGAGATGCATTTTTTTTATTCATGGTTATGGTTTATGATATGTATTTTCATTATGATGTTTATGACATGCTAAATTTTAATGAGTATATGCTTCCTTATCTAGATTTGGACATGTGGTGAAAATGGTTGATTTTTTATTGTTCATGGATGTGATGTTATGATTGTGATGGTTATGTTGGTAATGATGTGTTTGCTTATGATACATGTTGATATGATGTTATGATTATGGTTACTATTATGTTTCTTAAGGTTAAACACATGAAGTAAGTTAGTTAACAACACTAGATGTGAGAACAAAGAATATAATGAAGAGATAAACATCTTAATGAAGATATCAACTAGTTATGAGAGGATAAGAAGATGGCATGATGCTTATTATTTGGAAAGTAATAATACAAATCCAATGTTGGTTTTGGTTAAGGAACATAATCCCTTTGAATGCTTCAAATTAGCATTCGTTATTTCATCAAAAAATTGTCTTGATCACATAATGTCATGTAAGCTCAAAATCCATTACTTATAGTGTATAAAGGGGGGATGGATGAGAATGGAACCTTCTTTTGAGACTAGCATTCCTATTGTTTAGGTCACCAAAGAGTTAGTAGAAACAATTGTATGTCATATAAAGTGTAGACTGATTGATGTGGGAAGTCTACTCATGAGAGCCAATTGTGGCTATCAAAATTATTTTACTTATGAGAGCCGATTGCAACATTAAAAATTATTTTGTGCTTAATTTTTCTTGATAATGGGTCTTTGGCTTATTATGTTAATTTCTTGGGAGGGTTGGGGAAGTCGATCGATGCGAGAAGATTCCAAGAAATTGCTTATTTTGAAAAATGCTTTACTCAACCATCTTTCGATGGAGTGGTCTAAGTTTGTGTGCTTTGCTTATTACCTTTGATAGTTATCCTTCAAGGGAGTAGTTGAACTTACTTTGAACAATATAAAATATGTTTTCAATAGTTGTCATTCAAGGGAGTGGTCTGTGACTTCTAGGAATGACCCATGATTGTATTAGTTTAGATTTTTATTTTTGCTTTGTTTGATTCTTTCTTGACATAGACTTGCTTATATAGGCTTAAGGTTTCACCTTTATGAAGGAAAAACTAAAATCACAAGAAGTTTGATTAGGTGTAAAGAGGCTTAGGTGATAGTGACCATAGGAATCCATCCTTATGAAAATGGGAAAGAAGTACCATGAGAATCATGCCATGCATAGAGACATGGTACCCATTGTTTAATATTGGGCTATGATTATGATGGATAATCACATGACTCAGTTTTAATTAGTTACACCTAAAATAGGGAGATGAATGTGGTTTGTAAGCAAGGGATGAGATTAAGTTAGATAAAAGGTGATCTTGATTCTTTTTAATAAATGAAAGGATGTAGATGTGAAGCATTGAAGGGCTCATATTCTAGGTTTCTTTAAAGAGAGGACAACCAATAAGCTCCCGATCCATACTTTTGGGTTATGATATAAGTCCAATCCAATTGAAAGAAAACTTTCCATGCTTGATTTTTTCCATATTTTTGACATGTTTATTTTCCTTTAGGACGAGGTCTCTAATGTTGAATTCTCGCACTCTGAGGTGTTTGTTGTAAGCATGTTTCATGTGATCTTGATAGACATGAAGATGGGTAAGGGAGGCTAATATATGATCATCAAGTAGCTCAATCTAGGATAAATAGTGCTAATGATAATCCTCTTCATAAATAAGATCCTATAAAGATATGCAAAGAGAAGGAATTTGGACTTTGAGAGGTAAGATGGCATCTGCTGCAAACACAAGTGAAAAGGGGTAGCACTTGTAGTGGTTTAAATGCTAGTATGATATGCCTATAAGGCAAAAGAAATGTGCAAATGCCAATCTCGACTAGATATATTAACCATTTTTGTGAGCATGTTTTTAAAATATTTTCCATTGTCAATGATGATTTTATGAGAAACACTGAAATGATAGATGATGTGATGATTGATGAAGTTGACAATATTTTTAGCTTTAGTTGAGATATAGGGAATATCTTCTACCCATTTAGTAAAATAATTGATCATAGTGATGATATAATGATGTCATTATAAATAAGGGGGGTTAATTTCACCAATAAGGTCTAGACCTTATTATGAGAAGGTCCAGAAATCAGTGGATACATGAAGACTATGGCTAGGTGCATGATGTAAATTGGCATGTTATTGACATTTAACACAATTTTTCACATAATCAAAATAGTCTTGGTTAAGGTTAGGCTAGTAATAACCAAGATGAAGGATTCATTTAGTAATGGCTAGGCCACTAAAGTGTCCCCCTCAGATCCCATCATGTGTTTCCTGTATAGCATGAGAGGTTTCATGACTATGTAGGTAGTGAAAAAGGAGACCATCAAATCCATGATTATAAATAATTCCTTTCATAATGGTATACTATGAGATACTCTAGATAATTACTCTAAAATCATTCTTGGAAATACCAATTGAATGATGGAAATGTTGAGATAGTTGAAGATCTGTTGATACCAAAGATCAGGTTGGGTCTCTACATTGAAGACGGTGGGAGAGTCTAGTTTGACATAAGAATGCTAGGTAAGTTTGTGGATAATAACATATAAATTAGAGTTAAAAGGTGAAGATAGGATATGAGAGGTGAGGTAAGCCATGGTGTCAACAAACTTGTTGGTAGATCGTGGGGTGGATTAGACGTAGTAGTGTTTAAATGATGTTAAGAGTTTGTCAACTAGTTATTTTTACTATTACAAAACATCGTTCTTACATTGGTAAGATCAGTTGATTTGATTGACCACAATTTGTGAGTCACCAAAGATATTGATAATTTTGAATCCTAAGGCTAATGCAGTTTGTAGGCCTATGACTAGGGCTTCATACTTATCCATATTGATGGTAAATTCAAAGTCAAGCTTGAAAGACAAAGGAAGAGGTTCATTATGGAGGGGAATAAGGATGATAATGGCTCCCTCACTACATTGACACTTTGATCCTTCAAATAACATGGTCACTTAATAGGTGAAGTCTGTCTAAGAGAGGGTTATGATGGACTTATCAATAAATTCAAGAGGAGGAGGTTGGTTGTCTGCTAATGGTGTTTCATCCAATTGGTCAACAATGACTTACCCTTTGATTGAGTTTTACTAAATTAAATAAAGGTCAAACTCCACTAAAATCATGAGCCACTTGGCCATACATTGGTTTTGGTATAGTTTGGAGTACATATACATGAGTGGGTCAATATTGGTTATGACATAGGTCTTGTGGTTAAGAAGGTAGTGGTGAAGTTTGGTGGCCACAAAGACTAAAATTGAGCAAAGTTTCTTGGTATGGGTATATCAGATCTTGAATTCTACAAAAGTGTGACTGATGTAGTAGATGGTTTGTTCTTTGTGTTGTTCATCCTGATGAGCAAACATTGCCCTTAGTGAGTGATCAGTGGTAAAGATATAAAGGTAGAAAGGTTGATCATATTTGGGAGGGGTGAGGACAGGTGGAGACAAAATATACTTTTTTAGTGAATCAAAGGCCTTTTGATAATCATCACTCCACTTAAAATATACATCCTTCTTCAGAAGGTGGTTTAAGGGTTGGTATTAGTCTGAAAGATGAGAGATAAAGTTAAGAATGGATTGAATCTTTCCCTACAAACTACAAAGTTTCTTGAGGTTAATTAGAGGAAGCATGTTGAGAATGGCTTTGATTTTGGCCAGATCAACTTATATTCCCTAAAGGCAAATAATAAAGCCAAGAAGATTCCTGACAAGACCCCAAAAATGCACTTCTTAAGGTCAAATTAGACATGGTAATGGATGAGTCACTCAAAGATAATCTTGAGGATGGCTAAATGATCCTTAAAATATTTGTATTTCCCAAGAAGGTCATCCACATAGTCCTTGATAATTTTGTGGATAAGGTCATGGAAGATATAATTCATGGCATGTTGGTAGGTTACACCAGTGTTATTTAGTCCAAAAGGCATTACCATATAATAGAAGGTTCCCCATGGGGTGATAAATGTGATTTTGTGCTGATCTTTAGGGGTAAATAGGATCTAATTATAAATAGAGAATCCATTCATGAAGGATAACGTCTCATGGCCAATTATAAGATAAAATAGTTGGTCGATGCTTGGTAGAGGAAAGGCATCTTTGGGTAAAGCAAGGTTGAGGTCAGAAAGTATACAGAGATGCATAGTCCCCTATGGCTTTAGTGATAGGAATGACATTTGAGACCAATCATGAATAGTTAATGGGTTGAATGAAATTGACAGATAGGAGACACTGAAGCTTCTCTTGACAAGGATTATGCGAGGGTACATTCATCAAGTTTCTAATTGATGGGCTTGGCATCATGGTTGGTGACTATGTTATAGGTGGCAATGGTGGGATAAATTCCTTGAATTTCACTATAATACCAATCAAATGCTATATTTTAGTTTTAAATTAAAGAGAGGAAGTCCCAAAGTTCCTCAACATTTAATGATTGACCAAATTTGACAATGCAGGGGTTGTCCAGAGTGCCCAAGTTATATCCATGGTGGATTAATTCAACATGGTTGAAGTCTCAGGAGGAAGAGATTTGTGGATGGAAGAATCCATGACACCAAGATAGGTGAGAATTAAATCATCATCCTAACACTAAATGGTATTAATGGTCAGAGAGTCATCTCATATCATCTCAAGATGGGTCATAGGGATGGTTACAGTCACCCCTTAATTTTTATAGGTCAAGGGTCTAAGGCTAATCATGTTGATGAAAAACATTTAGGGAAGATGATGTCATCATCCTCAAACTCAAGTGGAGAAAGGGGTGGTGAGGAAGGGATATCTTTCCTAATAGTGGTGATGGTAGGTGGTTTGATTTTCCTTTTGTTGGGTAAAATGAAACTGAGGCCATGTTTCTCATGAGGCTTATGGTTTCAATAGAAATCAACTCATGTGGGCCATGTTCATATCATCCAAAACCAAATCCCTTCCAAGAACACCTATGTAGGTATGTCTTGGCAAAGCCTAGGTTGTCTAAATAGGAGAAGCTAGAGGTTCATGGTTGAGGTGAAGAGGAGGTGGTAGAAGCGTCAAGTGGTTTGTCAAGTCCCCATAGATGAAATGGGTTTGATAGTTTGAAGGCCTAAAAGGAATAATGGCTCTGATATTGGGGTCATAATTGGGTTGGTGGTCAAGCCTCCCATAATCTTTTGGAGTAGGGAAAGTATCAAGGGTAAGGAGGTGATATTACTCCAGTGAAAGATGTTAGAATTTGGATTCTAAGTGATCTATGGTGGGGATTTATTCTGAAGGGATGGATGAGCTAGTAGATACTTCATTGGTAGAAGAATATATAAGTTCATCTTTTGTGATTGAGGGTTTGCCTTTGGCTGATGAGGTTGTGTTAGATAGAGGTAAGAGGATGGCATTAGGTTGGTAAGTCATGTTGCATGATGAAAAGGGATTAGGGTCAGATTTTATAGTGATAACTTGACCTTCGTGCTCAAATTTCATGTAATGATGAAGGGTAGAGGGTACACAACCCATAGAGTGAATCCAAGGTCATCCTAGAAAGACATTATACTAGAATTTGCCTTCCACAACATAGAAGACCTTAGGGAGTGTGTAAGGTCTTAAATAGATATAAAGGAAAACAATTCCCAAGGTAGTGGCTATCATGTCATTGAAGGATCTAAAGATGGATGAGGTTTTATATATGACATTGTCTGATAGTTTGAGTTGATCATAGGCATGGGAAGAGATGATATTAATGATGGCTCCCTCATTAATCATAACACATTTGATGTGGGTTTGGTTGATGTAGGTAATGATGAAAAGAGGGGAATATGGGTCATCAAGATGGATAGAAGGTATTTTCAAATCCTTGAAGGTGATAATGTTGGAAATTTGGAGAGCACCAACAAAGGATGTCAAAGGTTGAGGGTCTTCAGGTTGGACCTCTATTGATTATAATTCCTCAATCATTACTTGGTGATGATGGGGTGAGGTAGAAATCAACTCATATAGGCTCATATTCATTGGGGTTTGGTGAATTTATTTGAGAACCACTCTTCTAATTGATTTTGAGGGGATGGATTAGGAGTTACCCAAGATAGATACCTTTGGTTTGGTTGAAGGTGAAGGTGCTTGATTTTGATTAGGTTGAGAGGTAGAAGAGGGGTATGACTATGGGATGGACACTTTGGTCTTCCCTTTATCCTTTTGCTGAGCATGTGATCATGTGACCACATGGATAGTATGGGTATAGGAAAGAGTTGGCGTAGGAGATTGGTTTGGTTACTCATCACTCTGAGGTGAGAGTGGAGGAGTAGGTAGGCATTGGGTAGTTGTTGTTTTTTGGGTTGGTAATGGTTTTGTGGGATGTTCATCCATTAATAGATCATCCTCATCATAGAGTCGATGGATTATGGTTTGGAGATATTTATAGTCCTCTCTATCATGCTTGAGTGTCTTATGATAGGAGCACACTTGGAAGTTGTTATACTATATGGGTTTTTAACCTAGAGGATCAGATGGTCTGATGGGAGGTAAGGTCAAACAAGAAGCTTGTAGTAATCTTTAGAAAATAGTTGAGTAAGGATTAGTTAAAGGTGGATTGGGTTTAGAGGTTTTGGTCTTAGTTGGTGAGATGGAAGCCTTTTTATAAACAAGCTTGGGGGTAGAGGTCTTGGGTAAGAAAGTGTTATTAATTGATGTTTTTGGTTTTGGTAAGGTAGAAGTTGATAAATTAGAGGTGGAATATGTCAAGGTAGCTAGGTTGGTTATTGATGGCTTGAGAAAGATGGGCATGTCATAAATCAAGAGTGATGGAGTAATCAAGAGTGGTGGTTGGGTTTTGTAAAGGCCATGGAATTCCAAATAAAAATAGAGGAATGAGTCCCAAAAATAGAGGGAAAGGGAGGTATAAGTTTGGTATTTTATCTTGTTGGTGGCTTCACCTACTTCGTTGATTTGATTTGGTGATTGGTTCATGGTTCTGGTGATGTGAGCTTTAGTTTCAAGGATGGGTGATGTAGGGAAGATGCCAAAGTTTTTTTTTGGTTTTGGTTATTTGGGTTTTGGTTACTTTAGATGGTTCAAAAATGGTTGAGTTGGTAGAGGTTTTTATTACTTTGGTTGATAATATAGGGGTTTGGATAATGGAAGTGGTGGGTCAATCTACCAAAAGTATGGTTGAAGGTTCTTTTTTGGTGATGTAAAGGGTCCCTAATTTTTTCCAAAAGGTGTCTTGATCCATGTTAAGTTTGGAGACAAATTCCAACCTCTGAACTAGTCTAAAGAATGGTTTGTAGATTGTTTTTATTCCTTGCATAGTGGACTTGAAAGATAAGCACATAGGTTGAGAAAGTGGAATGGTGACCTCATCATTTTCCTCAATAAAAGGATGCATCCTCAATCAAAGGATGCAAGGTTTAGATGGTTGGTTCCTCTATGGGAGGTGTAGGTGTGTTGGTTTCCTCTCTTGGAATGATCTCCAAAGGGTAGGTGATTTGTTCAGTAACTAAGGGAGAAGCTAAAGTGGTGGTGGTTATGTGATCTAGTATGTTGGTTAAAGGAGGGGTTGATGAATCTACTAACTTAATAAGTAGAGGAGGAGAAAGTGGTGCTTCCTTGGTTTAGGTCTCCAAAGGAAGAGAGGGCAGCTCCACTACCTCAATAAGTGGAGAGGGAAAACAATAGGTGGATTGGGTGGTAGGTTCTTGAGCAATGAGTGTGTCAATAACCATATTGAAGGTATGGACATCATGAAATAACTCAAATTTATTGATCTTAATTTTGGTAGGTACATGATTATGGAAAGGTCATCTAAAGATATCAAGGTTTAGAGGTGCATTGGGGGTTTCCAACACAAGCTCGCCCTTGTCAATGAAGGTTTGGATAATGATTTTTGAAAGTATTACACCTACTAACATCATGCTCCACAACTCAATGGAAATCACATAGGTTATTCTCATTATACTATTTAGATATAAGACAAGAAGAATCAAATTGCTAAAGGGGTTTGATAGGAGGAAGCTATATGATATTAGATTTTAGTAACTTCTCCCAGATTGAAGCAGAAGATTCCTCAAGTGGATTAAATTACTCTTGATTTTTTTGGTTTTTTTTTCCTTGTGTTTTTTGTAAGGAGTTAGAGGAGTTTGGTTTATTGATAGATGGTAGAGGATTAGTCTTAAGGACAACCACATTTGTAGTTCCCTTGATCTTGGCATTGGTTTGGTTGCTTAGTTTAGTGGAGGAGGCTTCATTGGTTTTATAGGTAGAGTTTTAATTTTTCAAATTTTGATTTCCTTCATCGATGGCTCTATTTTCTACCTTATGCAGTATGGTAAAATATTCATCAAAGGTTTTGAATCTATGAAAATGCAATGTAGAATAGATGTGCTTGACGTATGCTCAAGAGAAAAGTTCTATCAGTTTAGGTTGGGGTAAAAAAAGGAAATTTGATTGATTAGGCTCCTCTAATGAGCCACAAAATCAGCAATAGATTCATCATAAAAGTGTCAGATAGAGTAAAGGCCAATGATGGAAACCTTCTTGGAGATATTTATTAAAAAGTGATCCAAGAAAGTTTGGGCAAACTGGGTGAAGGAGAATAGAGAGTGTTTGGTCATGGAACTATACCAATATAATGTTAGACCAAATAAGGACATAGATAAGGTAAAAATAAGGTGGGTATAATCATAGTAAATCAAATAACATGAATGTCTAAATTCCCTGAGGTGTTGTTGGGGATCCTCCTTGATTTGAAATTTAGAAAACTTGGGAAGTTCTCACTGAGGAGGATATGGTTTGATAGGGACATATGGGTGGATAGGTTCATTGTAGATATGGTCATATGATAGAATGTTTTGAGCTCTAGAAATGGATGATTTTAAAGTATTCATTTTATCTATGAGCATTTCATTATATCTATTTTGGGTTTCTCACTTGATAGGTTGTAAGGTGCATATCTTTGTTATGGTTGGGTGACATATTGATAATTAGTAGGAAGTTGAGAAGCTACCACTTATTGGTATGAGGCTATAGGTGGTTGGGTGGATGTTATGTAGGGGTAGGTATATGTAGGTGGTTGGGTAGTAGGTAGGGATACATATCCTTGTGGGTTAGGAATGTAATCTAGGTTTGGTGCTTTGAGCACCTGTTAGGTAAAAGTGGTAGTTAGGTTGGGGATCAAAGGAAGGGTAGTGACCTTTATACTAATTGGTGGTAAGGTATAAGGTATATATACCATAATATTTTTAAGTGGGGTAGTGGTTAGTAGATTGGGAGTAGTTGAAAGAAGGTTGGTGATGCTAGTGAGAGGTACTCCCATGGTGAGGGGAGTATAAGTGGCTAGTGGCTGGGTTGATCCTAAGGTGGAGGAGTTTTTGGTGGGGTTGGAAGGTATAAGGGTGTTTATAGGTTGGGAAGGTTGTTTTTCTATAGTAGTATCAAAGGTATTATTGGTAGATGAAGAATCTTGGGTATTTAATGGTTGGTGGTGACTGTGGCAACATAAGTGTTTCTTATAAGGTGGGAAGGCATGCCATAAGGTGGATCTATAGGTGGAACTAAAGTAGGGGTACAATGAGGCATGGTGTTAAGATAATGTTGAAGGGATACAAGATTATTATATAAAAAGGTGGCAAAGTCTACATCTTCTTATGAAACTTCTTAAGGGAAAGGACTTCTTAGAGGATGAGGAGAGTTTTTGGTTCAAAAATGTACTCCATAGACGAGGTCGTAGAAGAGGTTGATTAGTTTGGTGATGGGTTATATTCCTCTAGATTCTTTAATTATTTGCAAGTTATAACCATACAATAAAATGGGGGGAAAATATACAAACAATCTCACCACTCAAATAGAGAGAAGACAAGAAATGAGCAAGGAAATCAATCACACACTAGAAAGTACATTAATTCCTAAAGTTCATTTTAGTATCTATTTTGGCTTATGCCTTAAGCTTTCAAGAAATTATGTGACTCCACTTTGGTTGATATAATAGGTACTAGAAAATAAATATATGGATGGTTTAAAGTTGTTAGGCTCTCAAAAAGGATTTGTATTGGAAATCAATATGTGGCTTGGTATTGGGTCCTACCCCCTCACTTCACACACCACAACAATAAGGGTGTTAGTTTCTTGGATAATATATACTAATTTATAGAGTTTATACTCATCCAGAGAGTTGATTTGGTTCTCCCCTTGATAATGTCATCCAAGTAGGATTGTCAAGAAAGGGTAAGGTTACTACTAGGTGATAAAATCCTAGTGGGGCCTTATCTCAAGTTGTTTAGATGTTTGATTGATGTAGGTGGTTTGGTTTAGTGTGTGATATGAGTGATGATACAATCTAATTACTTTGATTTAATTTAAATAAGTGAGATAAACTTACAATCAACCAATGTATGAAGTTTTTTTAATCCCAAATGAAATTTTGATTTCATTTATGAGCACAGAATAGGGAGAAGATCATGTAGATGCAAATAAATAAAACCAAAGTAGAGACTTAAGGGTCCCACTAGGCATGCTAAAATGTTTTAGTGAAGTTAATATTATTTTCAAGAAGGGAAGAAGAAGAAGAAACTAGATATGAGTATGGTTTAAAAACCTATTTGGTCATGCACGCATTGAATCAGATGATTGTGAAGAACTTCTCTTTGGCTTGGGAGTATGACCTAAAAATAAAACAACACTAAATTAAATGGTTGATTAGATAGATGGCTAGGTGGATTGGCTAGTAATAGCTAGATCCTAGAAGAAAGAGTTTCCTTGAGGGATTTCAATCCGCACATTTTATACAATTAAGTTTAAAAAATATAAGTTAAATTACTTGCATCAATAATCAAAAGGTATTAAAATTGAATACAATAAATGCTTGATATAGTAATAAAATTATATAAAAATAATTAGGTTAATAATAATACTAAATAGATTAGGTGTACTTTAGAAAATAGGTTAGGGATCTATGATCAGGTAGATGAAGTTGAGGGTAAGTGGAGGAAAATAACTTATTGTTATTTTCTACCATAGTGACCATCGACAGTTGGTGCGACCATTAATGGTTGAGGTTACCATCGGTGGTTGAGGAAAACATTAATGGTTGGACATATCATCAATATTCAAGGTGATCATTGGCAGTTATTGTGTGTTGGTTTGGGTGATAAAAAGTTAGATTGATAGGATCATAAAAGGTAATTTTGGGAGGTTGATTTATGTTGGTCTGATTGAAAAATGGAAATAAAGTATTTGAAGATTGAAAATAAATACTTAGCTCATTAGAGATTGATTGGATGAATGGTTAAGGTGGTTGGATTATTGATGGAGTATGGCATGATTTTGATAGAGTAATGATACTTGGTTATCAATCAAGGGGTAGTAACAAGTTGGCTCTCTATCATGATGGCTTGATCACCAGATTACTAGAAGAACTCTGGATGCAAAATCTCTTTTAAGTCCTAGATCAATCCCTTTTCACCTATTTATCCTCTCTTCTTATAAGCAAAGAAGGATAGGTAAAACAAGATAATAACAAGGGGTCCAACTTGCTATCTAATTTTAACTTCATCATGTATGGGTTCGCATATGAATTAGACACTCTAATTATAGAAAATCAAGTTAGAGTAAAGGGACAGTTGATATAGTTTAGGTGATGGAACCTGAATATAAATAGTTAGGGTGGCCATAGATATTCATCCTAACCATATTTAGTTGAGGGCTAAGGTAATGTCTGGTTAAAAGGTGGTCTTAGCTAGTGGGTCAAATTGACTAGTGTTAGGTCTGGTTTGGGTCAAATGGTCTAGGCTGGGCCCAAGGGGTCCTAAGGTGGTCTAGGGGGATTGTGACATTATAAAATATTATGTGTATATTTATGGTGTCTAAATAATATCTTAAAATTTCATGGTAAAGTCCTATAATCACACCCATATGATTCTCTCCCACTTAGGATGAGAGAGACATAATGATATGTTTTATCTAGTAGCAATTATCTCTTAAGGGATCAACCTTTGGTCAATGGGTAACATATATTTTAATCTCTATCCCAATTGATGAACTATCTACAAAAATTCATTTACATGGCTATATAAACACCATAATGTACCCTAGCTCTTCATCAGTCCCAAGGGTCAATATTTCCAAGTGATTGGATGCATCTCTGAAGAGAAGCTTATCATCTCTAAGTGTAGAAATAAAGTGAACTTTGGGAAATCATTGTAGGAAAAATGTGAGGGGTAGAAATGAACCATAAGATACTAAAATTGTATGGTTTTGTCCTCTAAGAACCTCAGATTATTATATCCCACTCAAAATGAGAGAGACATGGAAACACATTTTCTATCATAGCCAAATATCTCTTAAGGGACCAAAATTTGGTCAATGGGAGGCATATATTTTGACTCATTACTATAATCATTAAACATTATTCATAGACACATCAAGATGGGAATATAAATTTTTTAATGACTCCCTTGTACTCTCTGATGGGCCTTGATATAAAAATTTATGCAGATGGACACATTAATTAAAATAATCTTCTTGTCCCTGAGTGTAGAAATGGAATGAACTTCAGGTGAATATTATGAGAGAACCATGAGGGGTAGAGATGAAACACCAACTCATACAGTTGCACTTGTGAGTTCTATGACCACCACTCTATTATTTTATCACACTCAATATGAGATACATGGTGACACATTTTCTCTCACATCCAAATTTCTCTTAAGTGACCAATTTTTTTTTAATGAGTGGTGTATATTTTAACTCGCTAGCCCAATCCATGAACTATCTATGTATATGTGTTTAAATTGCTGTATAAACACTAGAATGTCACTATACACTCTCCATTGGGCCCTATAGGTTATAGTTTTAGATGGTCAAATGCATACCTAAAGACAAGCTTCTCATCCTTGAGTGTAGAAATAGATCAAACTTTTAGTGAGCATTACAAGAGAACCATGAATGGTAGAGATAAACCATTAGCTCCTATAGTTACACAAATGATAATTATGATCAACCCTATAGGATTATCTCCCACTTTGGATGAGATATAAGGTAAACATGTTTTATCTCATAGAAAAATCTTTGTTAAGAGACCAAAATTTGGTTACTGGGAGGTGTGTCTTTTGACTCGCCATCCCAATCATTGAACTGTATTCATGAACACATCTAGATGGGCATATAAATTATGAAATAGCCTCCATCCACTCTCTATTAGGCCTTGAGGTTGATATTTTTAGGCTATTATATTCATCTATGAAGAGAATATTATCATCCTTGAGAGTAGAAACAAAGCAAACTTCCAATGAACATTGTAAGAGAATTGTGAAGGGTAGAGATAAATTGTCAACTCCTACATTTTCATGGGTGAGTACTATAAGAAATAATATATGATCTTATCATATTTAGGATAAGCTAAAATGGAAGCACATTTGATCTCATAGCCAAATTTCTCTTAAGGAACTAGAAACTAGTAAGTGGGAGGCATATCTTTTGATTCATTAACCTAATTGATGAACCGTCTTCATAAACACATCCAAATGGATGCTTAAATGTTTTAATGGCCCCCTCCACTCTCTATTGGGGCTCTAGGTTGATATGTGTAGGTGTATAGATGAATCCATAAAGAGAATCTTCTTATCCTTAAGTGTAGAAATGTAGTAAACTTCTATTGAGCATTAGAGGAGAATTAAAAGGGTTATAGATGAACCGTTACCTAATACATTTGAATTAGAGAGTCCTTTGATCACCCCTAGAGGATTATCACCCATTCAAGATGTGATAGAGTCATAAAAACATGTTTTATCTTGCATCCAAATCTCTCTTAAGGGACCAAATGTTGGTCAATGGGAGGCATATATTTTGACACAGTCCACATCAATGAACCATCTTCATAAACACATATGGATGGGCATATGAATGTTATATTGGCCCAATTAAAATCTATATTAAGCCCCAAATTTGATATTTTAAATCTATCAGATGACTTCCTAAAGAGAATCTTCTCATTCCTGAGTGTAGAAATGGAGAAAACTTCCATGAACATTATAGGAGAATTGTGGGAGGTAGAGGAAAACCATCAACTCATACAGTTGTATGGTAAATTAATTTTAGTACCCCCTAGATTATTTTATCCCACTCAAGATGAGAGATTCAAGCCATCATTTTTTCTCTCACAACCAAATCTCACTTAAAGGACTAAAATTTGGTCAATGGGAGGTGTATCTTTTAAATTACTATCCTAATCAGTGAACCATATTTTCAAATACATCCATAAGGTAATATAGATGATATAATGATCTACCTCCACTCTTCATCTGGATCTAAGGTCAAGAGTTATAGGTGGCTAAATAAATCCTTGACTGTAAAACTAGAGTGAACTTTTGGAAAGTGTTGTAGTAGAACCATAAGGGGTAGAGATGGACTGTCAACTCTAATAGTTACATGAGTGAGTCCACTTAGCACCCCGTAGAGGATTCTCTCCCACTTAAGATAATAGATACCTAGAAACACGTTTTATCTCATAGTCAAATCTCTCTCAAGGGAGTAAAAGTTGGTCAATGGGAGTTGTATTGTTTGACTCGCTAACCCAATTAATGAACCATTTTCACATACACATTTATATGGGTAGAGATGAATTTTCATCTCCTAAATCTATATGGGAGAGTCATCTAAGCCCCTTAAGTGGATTCTTTATCACTCGGGATGAATAAAAGAAGTATCTACTCAACATGTATTATTTTTTAGGCTTCTCTTTGTTTTAAAAAGATAATATTATCTACTCAAAACATCAATCACATGAAGCTAGAATATAATCTAGTACCTCTAAAATACAATAAATTTATTAATAAAATATTCAAACAAAAATAAAACACATATTGACAATATAATTAAAAATTAAAGTACACTAAATGAAATAAGTTAACTTTAGTAATTTGAAATGCCAGATGTATTGAATACTAACCTTATCAAGTTAATCCAATGTACCTTCATTATCAACCTTTATTTTAAGTGTTTAAATAATCACTAATGCTCGAATTGATGAAATTTCTACAAACATTTTTTTGTGAGGATTTCCACAAAATTTGATCATTTGAATGTTTTTAGTGATAACCAAATTTGAATAATGAATTAACACCGTGTGTTTTAGATTTCTCAAATAACAATTGCTTTATTTATTTATGAAACTATCTATGAATCCAAGTTCCTATAACCACCACAAATGTAGTGGGATAAACTAGGTCTTCTCTATTTATGTCAGTTATGGTTAATTTTTTTTGCCTCTACACAATGAGACAAATTAAAAAAATACCTCATATTTTTCCTTGGGTGTAATTACTGGAAAAAATTTTCATGCATTTTAAATATAATCAATGTTTAAGGACAAGGAAGAAAAAACTAAGATACCACTAGTAGTTAAGGCTACATTTAAATTATTAATAAATTGTACCCAATTGCACAATATCTGAGATGTGGTCAAATTCAACCAATGATTCCATTTCATGATACCCTAGTCATTGGAATTAATCGCTAGTATCCATAGGCATTAGGGGTCTACAATAACATCATCAACCCATGATTTTGATTCAAATTCATTCCAATTAAATTAAATATATTCCAAATAAAAGCATGCCATATCCATAGTATAAATAGACCATGAATTATAATTTGAGTTTAAATTGGAGTGGAAAATAATAGATCCAAGTATTGTATAGAAATATTCATATGTTATCTTATCTTATTCCTCCATTAACCAAAATAATCTTTGTACATGAGAATATTTATCTGATCCATGAGAAAAAATCATTACACCAAGTCATAATACTTATAACATCGATAAAATCAATACCATCTTTATTCCTTCCCTACTCTTTTTTAAGGGATCTTTTTACACATTCACTGGCACCATCATGTTCCCATTTACCATGCCTAGATTCAAATAAATTCCAAAAATGTTAAACCTCATTCTTCTTATTCACCTTATTTAACCAGTAAAACATTCAATAAAAATTAACTATCATGCATAATTTTATGACCAAATGTAGTGTGAATTAAACATGTTTTTTATTGCATTCATGTTTCTATAAAATATCTCAAAAAACCTTGGAAGAAATCTAGAGAATATGATCTATCATCACTCATATAAAATTTTTACTCCCTCAAAATATTTATATTGTTATCTATGCTATCAAGTGCATGTTTGAATGTACTATACATGAAAATTCCAACTTGAAATGAATTATAGTATTGGGATTAAACCTCATTATATGGTTGTAGTGTGTAGTTTTTTGCAAATTCCACAAATAAAATAATAGTCCTAACTTGAAATATGTCATTTTATAACTTGAATTGATTATCTAAATATTGTTCCTTGTGTATGTGTATTTCATACTGGTAGATAATAATATTATTGAATTAAAAAATGAAATAAAATACAAATACTTGGGTTGTAACCAACTCACATATTGATAAATATTTCCCATAATTTAGTACATACTTTACATATTTGTAATTATTAAAATCAGCTAGTTGCTTTCTATATGTATGTTAATTTTTTTCATGTACACAACTGGTCAAATGTGAAAAATCACAAGTGCTACACATTCCATCTAAACATTCTTTGGAAAAAATATTATCCATCAAGTCTTTGATAGAAAAGAGGTGGGATTAACTCTTTTGACATCTAAGGTGGGGAATCCACCATACATTCTTACATAATATCATCAGTATGTAACATACAATGTATGTGATGAAAAACATCAAAACACATATAAAATTCAACATGGATCATAAAACAAGTGGTGATTATTTAGTTGATTTTAACATATAAAGGCTTGCACATGTCAAATGAACTTCAACTAATTATCAATTACCCATAAAGTTTTTAATAAATTGATAAATCAATACGATGTTGTAAATTTTCTAGTGAGTTGAGTATGCTCACTCTACCAAAGGGTAACAAAGACCTCTCTATCCATGGTATTATATCTTATGGTTAAATCTAGTAGGTAATCAACTAAATCTTTTTTCCTATCTTTCCAAACCTCTTATTAAAATAAATATAACAAATATGGTAGTGCTTAGAACTATAATTCAATTAATGAATAAAGTTTAGAATTGTTCCCTTCGCTAAACCAATCACTATTTGTCTTTCCTTTTTATAAGATTATGTCTTTTTCATGTCCAATAAATGTTTTATATGTGGCTCATGGTTTTTTGAAAATTATATTCTTTTAATAACATCTTTGATATTCGATGAGACACTTTTATTGTTGTACCAAATTTTTTCAATCAAATATCTTATTCCTTCAACTAATACCTTGTCTTTTCATGGGAGTCTACTACGAAATGCCCAACAATATGTGAGTAAATGGTCATCAAGCCTTTTTCTTATTTTATGGATATTATTAGAGTTTTCCTATTCAAGTTTATGGGTGTACTTTTTTTACTAATAAATTGAGCCATAGATGTTGACTTACTCCCTATAGATTTCTTTATTACTCATCTAACCACATTACTATATTTTTTTGAGTTATATTACATATTGTATTAAATGCATTAAATATATTATTTACTATTGCACTATTTATTATCTTTGTATTGCTTTTTATTAACCTTAAATTATTCATCACAAAGCATAATTTTTGCATTTTCATTAATTGAACAAAAGGTTGACATCATTTTATATGGATTTTCTTCTCAAGTGCATAGTCCCATATGTCAGGCACCTAGAACAACAAACATGCTCAGGTACCACTTTGTTGGGGGATCACAAGAACAACACCTGTTCTGATCCCACTTTGTTAGGATCTTGCTCCTCAGAAAGAGCACAGTATGATTACCAAATATAAGCAATTATAAATGTGGAAATAACCAGAAATACAAGTAACTAGAATTCACCAATAGCACAGAATATGAGAGACAATACACTATCTTGTATTAACACTTTATGAAAAAGAATACAACAAAGATCCTCCACACTCTTTCACCTTACAGAGGTTTGCCACACCTCAAGTGTACAGTAATTCTTCTCACACACACTCTCCTACACAAAAATGGTCCCAACAAACAACTCACAAATAGAATTGGTGTTCACCTCTCCAACTAGTCAGTAATAACCCTGCCAGTTCACCAAGCACTCTAAAGTACTTCAAGTTGATCTCCCATGAACCTGTAACCTACAATTCAACAGACCATACTCACACATGTAGATCTCCTATGAGCTTGCAACAACCTATAACTCAATGATCTTACACTTAGAAGGAACTTCCTTGCCTTCCTTATCTTATCTAATTACAATACATGCCAATGGGTCTATAAATAGATCCCAGAGTTAAACAATAACTTAGACTCTTAATTTAGACAATTATCCTCACAGCTTAAGACTCTAACTGGTCTTTACATGCAAACACTTCGTTCACTTAACTAACTGTCTGTGTAACGAGCAGTTCTAAAACACACAGGTGACTGACGCCGGTCCCTACTAGTCTGGTTCTGCCGACGTTGGCCGACTCCCTGCCATCGCCGGTGGCCTTCTGCACTGGTCATGATCGACGTCGGTTCTGCTGCCGATGCCGGTGCTATTAGATCTCATCAACCTTCTATTCCTTCAGTTTATAAAGATTTGAAGCTTTTAGCTCCACAACTCAACAATCTCCCACTTGGAGATAAATAGTTGCAACTTGTACCTGTACCTGTACTCAGTCTAGTTTGTTCCCTTGGCTTTGTATCCCTCCTCAAAATCACTCTTGAAGACCAACCACCACAAATCTCGTGGTGCAAACCTATCATCCAAATCACCTGCCACATCCACATCTACAAACCATGTAGAAAATAACCTGAACCTTCATAGCATGTGCACCTGCTGCTAGTCCCTGTAAGAATCCACTGAACTATCCTCCAATGATTCTCTCCCAGATTGGCTCCAACTTGTGACAACTCCCATTGCTTGGGAAAACTTAGGTTTAGTACATACCATGCACTCAACCTCATTATGTGAATCAAGACACCTGTTCTAAGAACTGTCCAACCATCAGCGTGCTAACCGGTTTCACACAATCATCCTGAAACAAAGTCAACATATGACCTACCGTGTCTCTAAAACACACTCATGCCAAAGAATATTGCTGCTCCTAGATTCTCCATGACAAATGCTTGAACTAGCTTTACCTTTAGTTCAGCAATACCCTGTATATGTGACCCTACAACAAGCACATCATACGAAAATAGGATGATGTAGCTAATATTATCCAACCTGGTAAAGAGAAACACAATGATCAAACCTCCATTGCCCTGCAGCTAATACAAGACCATATACCTTGATCTTCCATCTCACGTATCCATTTCCGCTCTTCTTCATCCTGAACATCCATTCGTCTCTCAGTGCTTACTTCTAGTTGGCCACTCTACCCAAAACAACTATTTGGTTCTCCTCCAAGGAATCACATCCTCATCCATGCCAAGCTCCCACTATTTCCTAGATCTACCTGTTTTGCTTCTTCAATAACTGCCTGGTCTTATGCCATAAGTGAGCAACAAGTAGTGTAAAGAAGGGAAATGACAAATTTAAGAACTTACTTACACCTTCAGTCCTCCATATGGGTGCTTGAGACTCCTTGACAGCTTGCTATCCACCCAAAATTTGTCTCAGTGACCGATGTCAGTCACGTCTCAGTCTGCACCTAACCGATGTCGGTTCCCTGTGACTGCCTCCTTGCCGACGTCAGTTTCCCCTGGCTGATGCCGGTAGTTATCTACCTTGAGTCACCGATGTCAGTCTGCACATAGCCAACGTCGGTCCCTATTTGGATGCCGACGCTAGTTTTCCTACCGACGTCGGTCTCTGTGTTTTTCTAGTGAGACCTGACTTTTTCCTGTGAGCTCTTTTTGGATCAAATCCTTCTCCAAAACACCCTTGCTCTGCTCAGAATTCTTCTACATCTTGTGTTGAACTCTATCCATCACCTTTTCCTTGAAAACCAAGGCTTTCCTGTTCTTGTCACTAACATCGGATTCCTCAAGAAATGTTACCTTCTTCTTCTGCATATAGAAACCACGATCCATACCTTCCAAATCTGAAAGCATATCCTTTGACTCAAGAACAAGCATCTCCTTCTTATCTATGTGACCAAGCCTATCAAGCCACATCTCTGAATCTACAGATGAAGTAGATAACCCAGAAAGAGAATCAGTAGTACAAGTAGATAGATAAAGTGTACCTACTTTCTTACCTCTAGCTACAACAAGTGTACCCTTGGTAACCTTCCAAGAGTCCGCTGTGAGAGTTATTGTGCAACCCTCATCACCCAAACTTCTAACAAAAATCAAATTCCGCTCTAGAACTGGGACATGCATGACCTCTTTTAACACCCATGTGTTACCTGTCTACAGTTTCAGCTTCACTTTCCCTTTGCCAACAATCTGACAAGGCTTACCATCCCCTACACAAATTTCTCCAAAATCTCCTTGGACATACTCATGGAAAAATTCCCTATGTGGGGATGCATGAAAAGAGGCACCAGAATCTAAAACCCAAGATTCTACTTTATCCAAAGAACATACCAAAGCATCCCGTGCAATGTAATCTGCAACATCTGCTTCTTCTTCATGTCCTTCATGCTGATTTATACCTAATCTACAATCTCTCTTTAAGTTCCCTTACTTTCCACACTTCCAGCAGGTTATTCTGCCATACCTAGACTTGGATCTTCTACCTATCTTGGACCTTGATCTCTTATGCTCTATCTTCTCTCTTTGCCTTCCTCTGCCTTCAACACTCAAAGCATTTCCTGATGATTCGCCTGTGCTATTCTTGCGTATCTCTTCATTCAAGATCACACTCACAACATCATCCACTTTTAAGACTTTTGAAGGAGACATAGTATTAGAAACTGCCATTACCAAACCTTCCCAACTTTCAGGTAATGAACACAAGATTAAAAGAGCTCTAATTTCATCATCAAATACAATATTGACTGAACTTAGCTGGTTTACTAAACCATGGAAATCACTAAGATGGCTATGAACAGATCCACCTTCCAACATTTGCAAATTAAATAAATGCTTCATAAGAAATACCTTATTAGAAGCTGAGGGCTTTTCATATAAATTTGCCAAAGATTCCATCAACTCCACCGTTGTCTTACACTATGATAAGTTGGAAATCACAGATGATGTAAGACTCAATCTGATAGATCCCAAAGCCTTCCGATCAAAAACCTCCCATTCTTCATCTTTCATATCCGAGGGTTTGCAATTGACCCCTCCCAATGGTAAGTACAAATCTTTTTGATACAGATAATCCTCAATCTACATCCTCCACAATTGGTAGTTCTTGCCATTAAACTTTTCCATCCGTAGCTTACTGTCTTCTGTCATTGCTCAACTCCCACTCAAACAGAAACCCTATGAGTAACCTGTAATCAAAACACACTAACCAGATCTAATCCAATCTGTTAGTATCCCAACCAACAGCTCTGATACCACTTGTCAGGCACCTAGAACAACAAACATGCTCAGGTACCACTTTGTTGGGGGAGCACAAGAACAACACCTATTCTAATCCCACTTTATTAGGATCTTTCTCCTCAAAAAGAGCACAGTATGATTACTAAATATAAGCAATTATAAATGCAGAAATAACCAGAAATACAAGTAACTAGAATTCACCAATAGCACAGAATATGAGAGACAATACACTATCTTGTATTAACACTTTACAGAAAAGAATACAACAAAGATCCGCCACACTCTTTCACCTTACAGAGGTTTGCCACACCTCAAGTGTACAATAATTCTTCTCACACACACTCTCCTACACAAAAATGGTCCCAACAACCAACTCATAAACAGAATTGGTGTTCACCTCTCCAACTAGTCAGTAATAACCCTGCCAGTTCACCAAGCACTCTAAAGTACTTCAAGTTGATCTCCCATGAACCTGCAATCTGCAATTCAATAGACCATACTCACACATGTAGATCTCCTATGAGCTTGCAACAACCTGCAACTCAATGATCTTACACTTAGAAGGAACTTCCTTGCCTTCCTTATCTTATCTAATTACAATACATGCTAATGGGTCTATAAATAGATCCCAGAGTTAAACAATAACTTAGACTCTTAATTTAGACAATTATCCTCGCAGCTTAAGACTCTAACTCGTCTTTACATGCAAACACTTCGTTCACTTAACTAACTATTCGTGTAACGAGCAGTTTTGGAACACACAAGTGACCGACGCTGATCCCTCCTAGTCTGGTTCTACCGACGTTAGCTGACTCCCTACCGTCACTGATGGCCTTCTGTACTGGTCACGACTGACATCAGTTCTGCTGCCAATGCCAGTGCTCCTAGATCTCAGCAACCTTTTGTTCCTTTAGTTTGAAAAGAGTTGAAGCTTTTAGCTCCATAACTCAACACCATACACATTGAGCATGACATTGAGTTGATATTTTTGATAATTTACCTTCCATATTTTTTATTATTTTATCATTTATTTCAATCAAATAACTTGGTTTTCATTATATTATCTTTGGAGGTGTGGGTCCGAGAGTTATATTTTTTATTAAATTGGATGTTGTTAGCACTTCAACCATAAAAGGGAAATTAGAGTGTAAGTTAGATACATTAGACCATACAAGTGAAGTAAATTCCTTTTCATTAGGAGAGACATGAATTTGGGTCATTATGTGATGTTGTTTATCATCATGCTCAAAAACTTTAGTATGGATGTATGTTTCATTATATTGTGTTTATCCATGTGTTTCATCACAAAATGAAAATTCATTAGTTACATGTTTTACATTCTCAATTTCATAACTCAATAAGGATTTATTAAGTTATATTATCTAATTTGAAGACATATCTAAATTGAATTCCATGTAAATGGTAATGTTATTTTCATTTTAAGTATTAACTAGTGCAAAGAAAGTACCTTCACCTTATCCTTAAGCTCTTATGAATGATCTCTTATCTAATTGTATTTTTTTTTTCTACATTGAATTCAAATTACTAATTTTTTAGATCCTTAGTTGGTATTTTGTGGTGAATACCCAACCCATTTATTTATCTTTATGTAAATAAGTCCAAGTTTATAATAAAAATTGAAGAATTCCTAGTAATTGAGAAAATGTAAATGGATAATTTGTAGAGTGTCAGTAGAAAAAACCAGTTCCAAGTTTGTAAAATGAAATATGAATGAGTGAAATTTGTGGGAAAACAAATAAAATTTATTAACTCAAAATGGTGTGCACCCTTTTGTAAATCACACATGCCTTGTACGGAAGTAGTTCCAAACATGCATTTACATTAAATGAAATTTGTTGTGTTAAAAAGGGATACACCATTTAAAATTTTGTACATGCTTTTTAAAAGGGCGTAGATGATTTGTAAAAGTTTTATTCCATTTATAAAGGGCATTCTCCCTTCTATAAATAGTGTATGACCTTTTAAGAAATCTATGACTTGAATTTTCTACTTTCCCTCTAAAAGTGGTTTGATTTTAGGCTTAAGGGGATTCGAGCCTAGCCTAAAACCTTTCATGGAATAGCCCACATGATTTTTAGGAAATCTATGTGTTCTTTCCATATTTTCAAATACATATTCCTAGGGAAATTTTATTATTTCAAAATATATATATGTGGGTTTGTAGAGGAAAAACATTGTTTTTTATTAATATCAAGGTTGGAGGGTCCCCTACCCAAATTAAAAAATGGAAGAAAACAAAGGGTCTGACTTGTCCTAATATATCACAAGGAAAAGATTGGAAAAACTAAAAAAAATTATTGACAACTATTAAAAATTTTTATTAGCCAATAGACTATCAAGCCAAATAGAATTAGAACCATTTATGATGATACCAAACAACTACCAAAACTAAAGAAACTAGAACAAATTGATAGATCTAGAGGATTGAAACCAATAACCATCTAGACTAAAACTAGAGGATAAAAATAAGACCATCCTTTAAATTACCCAAAGACACTAAAGTACCAATCACATCATCATAACCATTGACTTAAAAAATTAAACCATAACCATCTAAATCTCTAAATAATCACTACCAAGATCAACTAGAAAAAAGACTGCATTAGATCAAAAGAAACATCATGAAATCATCAGGGCACACCAAAAAAGAGATCAAGTCAAACCTTGTATGCCTTGACACAAGTATAGTAAGGCCCGAATAACTTAAATACATTGTAAAATAGTGTAAAGAGAATGGATTACTTTCCATTTCACCCTGCACAATAGTTTCTACCTATAAAACTTTCAAATCAAAGAAATGTTCATCAAAAAAATTGAGGATGAACCAACTCCAAACCAAATCAACTAATCTATCTCCAAAATATCCAACATGAAAATCCCAAGACTAATCAAGTATTTAAACCAAGATTGGCAAAGATAAAAGTGATTGTGAGGAGATATAGTTGGTAAAGAGACAAAACCATTTCATTTTGACGGAATCATAGAGGATAAAATACCATTAGATATTACAACATAGATCCCAACCCTAACTACCATGGTAGAATCAACCATTTCTAAACCAAAAATCTAAGGAGGGAAAGAATCAACCCATTAAAGGATAAAACCATACACTTAATCAATAAAATGTGATAAAATCCTCTTTGAATAGGTTGATAAGGAACACCAAGCAAAGATGTAGGTTCAAGAAAACCCACTCCAATCAAACATGAGCATGAATATGATGATCCTCTGCCCCCTTAACCCCTAATCACACCTTTAACCACAATATTCTTAGGGGAATAATCATATAAAGAAGACTTCTCACTATCCCATATCTCTATGAAAATTACCTCATCCAACAAAGATAGGTCATAAACCTCTTGATTCACCCATTTTTTTAAGCATGGGTAATATTTTGAATCTAGTGAAAATCCTAGGTATGTGACCACCCTCATGTACATATCAATATAAATACACTATTTTTAACTCCTCCCTTTCCCCTATAATAATGTTTCTTGTACTATGATCTCCTCAAGAATCTACTTCCATCCTTATGTAGTTTTATGCTCTAAAGACCTAGCCTACTTGTACTCCCATTTCCTTGCCCTAGCTCACTCCTCCTCCTTAGTCTAAACTAATCTAATAGCTCCATTTTTTATTATAATTATTATTAAAATTTTGGGTAACATGTTTATTTAACCAAAGTTATAACTAACTATGAAGAGTAGTCTTAGCCATGGAATTTGGACTTGACTCATCACATTGAACATATGTTTCAAGCTACATACCAACCCCCATCACATTTAATACCAATATGGCTAGTCCAATGCATTAGTTACCGTCATAGATGACCCACTAGAGCCTAGTGTAAGAATGATGAAATAGAGGTGTTTAACCTAGGGAATGGACCCAAAAAACTCCCACTTATATCACTCAAATCACACATGGCTAGGCTATCCTTAACAGTTTACAATGTTGGGTAACAAGCTTTATTTAACTAGAGCCAAAATTGGCTATAAAGTGTAGTCCTAGCCATGGAATGTGAAAACATATTTTATTGGCTATAAAGAGTAGTCCTAGCCATGGAATGTGAAAACATATTTTATTGGCTATAAAGAGTAGTCCTAGCCATGGAATGTGAAAACATATTTTGTTCCCTAGGATTAGCATCCTAAAAATCCATGAACCCTTATATATATATATATATATATATATATATATATATATATATATATATATATATATATATATATATATATATATTAAAAAGGGTTCATGATTTTTTAGGGTGCTAATCCTAGGGAACAAGTCCAAATTTGGGCCTTACACATTTCTATTACAATGCACCCCTAGCTAACCTTATGGTACCTAACCAAATGGGGACACAAATATTCAAGAGACATTGCATACCTAGATGGCCAACCTAAGGGAATGGACCTCAAGACCTCCCACATGTACCACATAACTCATCTCCACTTGAGCTAGCCCATTGGGATATATATATATAACAATCTCAATAGTATTCAAGGTTTCCTATATCCATATATGAAATTTCATACAAAAATTCATTTGATTACTTAAAAAAGTGTGTTTGTACACATGTAGTATCCTTATATTTTCACAAAAAGTACCAAGCTATTGTCATAAATGCATCAATTTTTCACACATATCATTTGGGTTTTGACTACAAATTATATATTTAAATTTTATATTTATAATTACACAATTCATATTCTTACGTTATTATCCAATTATTTTTCCAAGTGTATCTAAACTTCTCTCCAAGTTAAATTATTGTCATTTCTAGAAAAACAAATGTCACTTTAATCCCCCCTCCTCTTATCCCCCATTATCTTGCATCTACCCATCAAAAGCATTATACCTTAATGAATAAATAAATAGATAAAAACCAATAAGAAATCTTGATTCCCTTTTCATTAATGTTTAGAAGTACATGATTACTCAATGTACTTAATATCTCAATTAACAATATAACAATAGTGAAAATAATCTAATAGTCTCTTCACAACATCAACTTATAATGTAATTTCAATTATTATCAACAACCTATTCCAATAATCAAGGTGGGATTTTATATATTCAATACAAAACAATACGATAACAAGTAATTAATGCCCACTCCATAAAATACATAGCTAATTTACATCTATGTCAATTCGTAACTAATTTACATTAGATTCCATGTCTAATAGACCCCTATATTTGTGTTATGTTATGATATATTCACTCAAGATTGTTCCTTAAAATGTTTTGTATTAATTATTACATTCCTAAAGATCTATTCTTTACTAGATTCTTGAATTTATGGTCCTTATTTTGTGGTTTTTGGTATGTACAACCTAGACTTCCCATTCACCATGCTTTGTGTTTTACACTACCATACTTTCACCATCAACGCATGCTTATATTTGGTAAATCCTTATGATTTGAGTGTTTTTGGGTTTTTTCCTACCTCTATTTTACTCATAATTGTGCACTTATGATCTTTTTCATTCTTTAATAAAGTCCATAAAAAGTGGGGCTTTTTTTTACTACTTGTGTCTTTAACCCTTGGTACTTGTGTGTCATGTTTAAAAAATGTACATCCTTTACACCCTTCAAGTGTTTCCAAAAATCATGTGTACTTATATACTTAAAAAAAATTGGGGGAAACATCAGCCCATGATAATAATGTTGTCTTCCCCTAAAAAATACTTTCATACCCCATTGATCTATAAAAAAATATCATCCATCTTTGTGGACCTATTCTTTAAAAATGCGCCATCTAGATAGCATGCCCTATATCACTTCTATTATAGTTTCCATTTGTATGAATAAAATCTTAAGCATTAGAGGTAAATCTTAGATTTCCATTGATTTCATCTTAGAATCTAGTTTTTTTTAGGCTATCCCATCCAAATCATCTTGAACAATGTTATCATCTTCCATGGCCTTACACTAGAGAACATTAAATTATTATTTATATCTCAACTCTTTTCCTTTATTTGTTCTCCCATTTCCTCTATGTACTTAAGGATTTTTTCCACTAGGATATATCCTTAGTATATTAAACTTATTCCCATAATTCCTTTTGATTATTATAGTCATTGAGTAGGCATGTTCATGATTTTTGTTTGTCATGTAAATCTTAAGAACCATTTTCCATCAATTATACTTTTTCTTGAAGGTCATCTAGAAACTTCTCATCACTTTCTAGTTTCTCATCAAATTCCTACCAAGCTTTCCCCTTTTCAAATAAATGAACCTTCTACATAGATGTGTCTAGATAGGAATATAAATTGTATAATGGTTCTCATTTTATCTCTATCGGGCCCTTAGGTCAAAATTTGAAGGTGCCAAATGCATCCCTTAAGAGAATCTTATTGTTCTTGAATGTATAAATGGAGTAAAATTTAAGTGCATGTTTCATGACAAAAATGAAGGGTAGAGACAAGCTATTTAATTTTATAGTTTCATTGGTGAGTCCTCTAATCACCCATTAGAATATTTTGTGCCACTTGGGATGAGGGAGAGATGGCATTTCATTTTATCTCATAACCAAATGTCTATTAAGGGACCAAATTTGGTTAATGGGTAGTGTATATTTTTAATTTCTAGCCCAATCGATGAACTCTCTATGTGAACATGTGAATCCCTAAAGAAAATATTCTCATCCCTGAATTTAGAAATGGAGGGAACTTCTTGCACACATTGTAGGAGAACTGTGAGGTATAGATACAAACCATCATATCCTAAAGTTTCATGTGTAAGTCCTATGAGCACCAGATTCTCTCCCACTAAGGATGAGAGATATATAACTATGTATTTATCTCATATATAAATACCCCTAATTAGACCAAAAATTATTTAATGGGTGGCATATATTTTGAATTTCTATCCCAATCAGTAAATTGTCTACATGAACCTATCTAGGTGGGTATATAAATTATAGAATGGCCTCTATATTCTCTCTATCATGCACTAGGGTTGAAAACTTAAGGTGTCTAGATAAATCTCTAAAGAGAATATTATCATCCATGCATGTATAAATGAAGTGAACTTTAGGTACATATTGAAGGAGAATTTTGATGTGTACAGATGAGTTGTGAGATCCTATTATATGCACCTAAAATCACTCACCTCCATTAATGCCATTAATATTCCTATTAGTCATCACTAATCCCACTCATCTCATTTATTCTAATGTATCCCATTCTAATATCCCCCTTTATCCTATTAATTTATCCTAATCCTAACCATTTATCTAATATATCCCTTCCATTATCATTAATCTACTAACCTTACCCATTCCTACATCATCATTAATCTATCTTAAATCCCTATTATCTTATCCTAATCCTATCTTACCTATTATTTAGGAATTTTAAATTCTCATGAGCCCACCTAACCACCTAATATCTTATGCCTAGGATATCCTACACCCCTAGTCCTTAATCACGTACCTAATCCCTATATAACCTCCCTCTAATCATCATTAACCCCTAAAGAGAATTCTATAGCTCTCCAAATCTATAATTCTCTTTAATCTATCCCCCCCTCTAGAAGCCTCCAAATCTAGAAGCTTCCAAGGAATTTAATATTCCTTGGATAATTCCTATCTATTGGATCTCCTTATCTAACTTTGAATTTCAACCCTTGATATTCCATCCATAATATATATAACCAGCCTCCATCCTCCATTAGAGCCATCTAAGGAGCTCATAACATCTTCATGAAAAAATAAATCTAGGAAGCTTGTGAGGAATCCATGTCTAACTAGTAGTTGAAAAGAATATATCATTCTCATAACCTATCCATGTTAGTCCATAAATCAAGCATTCATCATCAAAATACAATATCATGCCATCATAATGTCAATCTGAGTCAAGGTAAATCTAATCCAAATATTCTTATTTTGAATTCATTTGATCTTGGTTTAAAGCATTTAGGATTTAGGATTTAAATTTTGTCTTGAATTATATATTCACCCATTACATTTAATTATAATGGGTTTAGAATTTAGTTGGTGATTTAAGATTTGAGTGATTGAATTACGTAGATTTAATCCATAGAGATCAAATTTTAGGCTACATTTTAATGACCATGGTGGGATGGGATTTGCTCCCAATTAATAAATTTTACTTGTTATATATTTTTTTGCTAACCTATAGGGTCAATTGGATCAAGGAATTCTCAAAAAATGTGAAATTTTATATTTACAAGTTTCAGTCATGATATTGCACTGGTAATCACAACATTGTCCTACGTAGTCATGATTTTGCTTTAACCACTAGATTTAATTTCTAATTGTCTATCTAACCATATGTTTTTTTTCCCTTCAATAATAGCATGACTTGATAGTCATGATTTTTATATTCTAATCATGATCTTGTTAATCCTACTAGTGATTTTGTTAGCTGTTAACAGTTAGTCTTAGTAGGTCTCCATCATTTGACAAAACCATGACTTACCTAGTCATGACTTTATCCTAAAATAAGTGGTATTTATGATGATAGCCATGATATTATAGGTTCTAAACATGGGTGTAGGGTTAACAATATAATTTATTGATTATGATCCCATTTGACCCCCTATGTACTTAATGTGTATGTTATTGGGTATTTTTTCAAATCCTTAACCTTTTGTATGCAAGAACTAAGGTCAAAAAGGGTGTTGAGGACTTTATCAGGAAAAAATCAAGTCACAATATTGTGACTTATCCATTCATGATATCACCTTGGTAATCACGATATTAGTCCCATAAATCATGGTATTATTGTCTCCCATAAAATCATTACTTGTTGACCTCTTTCCATTGATCTATATGATCTATTCTGATATTTTGTGTTTTATGGGAGATGTTTGTCATCAATATGGTTTTCCATCTAATATTTTTGAGGTTTTTACTTTGAACATATATCCATTAACTAACCCTAGTATTGTACCAAGGATCTTTCAGGTGGTGTTTATAAGAACAATATGGAAGGAGATCAAGGCAAGAAGGGTTAGCTGAAGACACAAAAAAACATAAGCCTTATCCCTTTCCTTATCTTCAAAAAAACCATGAGTCTTAGCATTTTCAAAGTTACAATATTATTCTATTGAATTGTGATATTGTTGATATAGTAGTGAATTTTTAATTTTAAACATAGTTTTATAATTTTGACTTTTGACCATCATTTTAAACCCTGTAAGGTAGATTTAGGGGTTGGTTTTCAATAAAATCACTCTTTTTAAATTCTAGATTCTACTCAGTTTCTTTTATTAATTTCTCATCTTAGTATCCTTTTGGTCAAAATTTTGAAAATATTATGGACATTAGTTTGTAGTTTATCATAGCCATATGAAAATAATCATTTTATGTATTTAGATCACTCTGTTACCTATATACTTGTTTATTCCTTTCAAAAATCAAAATTTTGAAGTTTTATCATTTGTAACAATATCACAAATCTTGACCTATTGATAGTAGAAATTTTGTCTTCCTCACTCACGGTTTTATGGTTTACAACAAAACCACAACTATTAAATTATAGTGAATAATGATATTATCTACTTCAATCATGATATTGTCTAGCTAACTAGATTTTTTTAACCATCATGACTTACTAACCCTATACAAAGTCACAACACATGACTTGTGATTTTGTACCCCTAGTTGTGACTTTGTAGCCTCTGGTTGTGGTTTTGCTTTATGTAGTTAGGGTTTTGTAGAGAGTGGTAGTTTATAGAAAGTCATTAAAAACTAATTATTTTTGTGTTATAGGACCCATCTTTTGAGTGCCACATCAAACTACTAACATGTGTGCTTGTAGGTCATCGATCAAATAATCCTTTTGACATTTTAAAAATCAATTTTGATCATCTATTTTGACTTGTATATATCATTTTATTGTAAGAAATTGTTCCTTGTATATAATTATGTGTGTGTAAATAATCATTATATCAAATTCTTCACAAATAATTAATCAAATTAGTTATTTAATCATATCATGTGTTTACCTATTTGTTAAGCCTCTAGGATTACATGTGATGTGGAATTGATCCCCATGCATGGGCTTAGTATATAGGGGTTAGTGTCATGGATTTCATCACCATGCACTGATCAAACTCCATGTTCCAATGGAGTATAGAAATTAGGGACAACTATTGTTAAGCTAAGCAGTTGACCCCATATAGATCATCCATGAAGGGTAAGAGTTAACTCTCTAAACTATACATTAGACAATACCCTATATGGACTTGGGCCCCAATGTACCTTTACATATATAGGGGACACTTATAGATGCCTTGTGTATACCCAACATAGGATCCTTTATTCATAACAAGTGTACCATTATAGGAATTAGTATCAGTTCCAAAGTATCTATCAAGTACAAGCAAGGTTGAGAGGGTTTGGTAGATTCTATAATAGGTCACTAGCCTACAACCTCACCTATGAATCTATTAGATGGTGTGGGAATTAGGTTATAGACCCATAAATTTACTAATAATAGGTTGTGGCTTGCTTATTTGGGTGTGTTTTGTGTTAAATGTGTACTATTTAAGAGCTGAGTCAACCTTCACATATCCATACCTAGCTAAGTTCCTTACACAAAACACCTTGTACATCCTACCATACCTACCTTGTCTATTCCATCCTCATCATACTTATCCCATCATCATCTTTTACATCCTTATCTTATCATCAATTTGTACATACTCTCTTATTTTAATCCCTACCTAGTCTAACTATATCTTATCCCATCATTGGTTATCACCCCATCACCCTCATATCCATCCATCATTATCTTGTACATCTTTGCCATCATCCCTATATTGTCTCTTATACATCCTTGTCTCAAAAAATATCTCCCATTATCACCTTGTCTTCATCACATCCTATTCTAGATATGTCCACCCATCCTTAGTCATACCCTTATCAACTACATACCCTAATCACATCTTACATCCTTACCTAGGTCCACATCATCAACTACTTGCCTTGACATAGTCACCTCATCCCTAACTATTCTAGCCATATCCACCTATCATTAATCATCACCCTACATCCTACTCATCATATTTTATATCCTTGTATGTATGTATGTATGTATATATATATATATATATATATATATATTTATATATATATTTATATTTGATCTCTTTTGTACATCTTATTATTCATATTTTATCCTAGTCCCATTCATCATTAATCCCCCCAACTTATCTTAATCACATCTTATCTCATTATCCACATCATATCCTAAATCCACTCTATCCATCATCATTTGTCTTGACCTTTATCTCATCACCCATCTAGCCTAAACTTATCCTAATATCACCCTAGTTGTCTTTTTAGGTCAGCTATGGGTCTAAATCATTCCCATCATTATCTCTAATCACTTCATCATCACCTATAATCATACTTGTCCTTATCCCATCATCTTATCCCTTCATCACAAAATCATATCCCATTCCATCTTGAAAAAAAAATATTAAGTCTTGAGCTAGTCTTCTTATCACCCATCCTTATTATCCTATCATCCTAGTCCACCATCACTTATCATTCAGTCATATCTCATACCTAGTCAATATCTTGTTATTATCTTGTCACTTTATTAGTATCAATCTAAGAAAACACATCAAACATCATCAATCATCTTTAATCATCTTGCCTTATTCCTAATTAGTACCCATAATATTGTCCTCTTGTTAGTTTGAATTTAGGCACCCATCAAATCATTTTGCTAGATTGACAACTAGATATTGTTGATAGGTCATTAGCACCTATTGAACTATTTGTCTAAAATATTACCATTGTCCTATATCATTTCAATCACATCCTCATTAGAACCTATCATACTAGCTCAATCCTTCAACCTAATTTGTTCAAGAAATCACCCCTAATTTGTAGTCTTGCCTCATCTCCTCCATCATCATCCATCTATCCCCATGGATTTGGACCTAGTTTGAGTAAACCAATATATTTTGGCCAATAAGGATGATGTCCTTTTTTGAGCTCTAGAAATGGGTACTCACCTCCCATATAACCTTGATACCATTCACCTCAAACCCAAATCCCATATCCTACCTCAACTACACCCACTATCCCATCAAAATCTATTTTAACATTCCTTGATGCAACCACCCTAATCAATTAAATCATCATAGAGAATAAAGATGAATTCCTCTTACAACTACGAAATATGGGTGATCTTTTCCATAATGAAGTTGAGCCCAAAATCCTCAATCCATCTCCCAAGTAAGTTTCTTATCAATCCTCATCCCCATCCTACTCCATTCCACCATCCTCTAGTCTTCATCTTAGCCATGGCCTTTCTGATTCACAAATTTCCTCATTTTATAAATATCTTGATGAAAACCCATAAGAGGTTTTATTATGTCTCCTTGAGATGGGTGTCTAATTTATTAAAGACGTTGACCCCATTCAATTCACCTTACCCTTTATCCCAACCCATCCATCCACTAGTCATAGCCCAACATCTACCCCTTCCTTTACTAGGAAAGGGAATCCAGTCTTGACCACCAGTCCATCCACCCAATCACATCAACAACCATATGATCACAAGTCTAATAATTCCACATCCAAATCACAAAGTGAAGTGGGTCCTTATACTTCCCTTACTATGTTATTTTAATCCCTTTTTAACCAATTTGTTACCATTAACACGATGGTCTATCCACCCATTCGACATCATGATCCCACCAATCTTAAGCTCTCTTGGTATAAATTAAATTGGTATTATTTATATCATATAACTTGGGGGAATTCCTTTAAATGATTTCAAACTTTTAAATATTATTTACAAGACCTCATTGATCATGGTGACATAGTAACTGAGGATGAATTAGATGAGTTTATCTCCCTAGGTGAATAAGAAGAGGAATTCCAAGATACCATTCTCTATCATGATCATACCCTTCCCCTTCTAAGCTAAGGTTAAGACATCCTACCTCTCTTACCTGATCCTCCATCAAACCCAAGTCCATTTCCCATGTGCCTAGTCTTCTCTTTTCTCAACCCATCATTCATCCATAATCTCCCTCTCACCTACCACAAAAAATGCCCCATGGTGAGAGGAAAGTCATAGACAATTATTTCTATACTAGTAGCATAACATACTACACACCAAAGTTAGCATCAGATCCACTATCAGGATCATGTCATCATCATAAACATCACCCTCATTGATGTTATAGTAGATGATGATAATGTCATCTCTCTTGAAGATTCTCAAAATTTGGTTGATAAATAATCAACAAGAATATCTTTTGATCCTACTTAGGATGATGAAGTCATAACTAAATTTTTGAATGCTTATCTATTGAATATTTTTAGAGTGGGTCTGATCCTACCTTAGATATGTGTCTTAATGATCCTTTTGAGATTATTGAGGACACTTTATTTAATGTTGAGGCTAGGGATCCTAGTGACCTTTATGAGGACTGTGCTACACATTAACCCCTTACTCAATCACATAACATTAATCATCCACCTCACTTATATAATCCCTATATACCACTCCATGAAGGGAATAAATAGGAACATGCATCATTGGATTCCCCTCCATATTAATTATTATGTGCCATGCGTCTAAATGTCCAAGTCCATATTTTTAAAGTCATAAATCATGATCAAATCATCTTTGATCCTATTAGTCAAAACCAAGTAAAATCCAGTCATCAACCTAATCAAAAAATATCTTCCCCTAGTGAAGCCCAAAATATGGCACTAAGGGCATATCCAAGTTGAAATAATCATATACCCAGTCAAAATCCAATCTCATCTAGTGAAGCCTAAAATCAAGCATCAGGGGGAAATCAAAGTTAAATCTATCAACAAATCAAAAGAAAGACAAAAATAATAATAATATGAATGATCATCCTCTTAATTATTGGGTTAAAGAATCAACAAATCAAAAGGTCTTGGATCTCATAGTCTCATGGCATCAATCTAAAGAATTCCCTCCACCATATCCAATAGTGTATACGACTGTTGAACACCCCCCCCATCATTTTTCATCCTATCATCTCGATCATATTCTTCATTCACATCCTATATCCCATAATCACATTCATGTTATACCCCCTCTCACTTCCCAAGGTAGCATTATCTCTCATAGGGGTTACAAAGACACCTAGCTAAAACATCTAGAGGGCATTGAATCAATAGTTAATAAAGGACACTAAGACATGATCCTAATGTCATAGATCTCTAGAACAAGTGTTAGATAGAGATCACAATGATGAAAAGATATTGCATCTTTCCCTTATCCAATAAATTGAGATGCCCAATAAAAGTAAAAAAATTAAAATAAAATAAATAAATAAAAATCATTCATCCAATGGTTAGAACTAGTCTTCTAATACCTTAGGCAAGTATCATGGTGAAAACCAAATTTTGACATCATGTTAGAATAATCTATTGTCTATATTGTACCTCAAAACTTTGGGGAACAATCCATCCTTCTTGGCCATCAAACCCATCCTTTGTCACATCCCATAACAACCTTGTCCATATCACCCATCCATGTCTATTCTACCCCTTCAATTTATTGTTCTAATCCATCATCTGCCATCATATCATCCTATCTCTCATTTCTTCCCATATTGAACTTCATAAATAATGGATGGTGTCTTGAGAACTATTCCAAAACCACCTTGAATTATCCTCTAATGGACACTTAGGTAACTAAACACCTAGTTCCTTCATAATGTGGTTATTGGAAACCACTAGCCCCTTCCTCCTTGGTCCCCATTACCCTCATCATTTTTTCATCCCATCCATCCTTATCCTAGTTTATAGGTTTGGTATTCCCTTTTCTAGTAACCCCATTTGTATAGTGTACATACATATTCCAAAAATCCTTAAAAATTGAAATATGTCAAAAACCTTAAAAATCATATAATTTTAAAAAGACAAAAATCATCCATCATGTCTTGTCTTATCCCTAATCCCCTAGTCATATCCATCTCCACATCATTCATATTTTATCCCGTATTTTCCCAATCCCATCTTTAGATACCACATTCTATCTTAAAACCAAATCAGAGTGGTCACTCATCTCTCCATCTCTTTATCATCCTTGGCCTAGGTTTTTTTGGCACACATCACTTTGTCAAGAATTTAATCTAACACCCATCATTTCTATATAAATTATTATTCACACCTAGCACACATCACATCACTTATTTTCTAGTATGGAAGGTACTTGATCCCATCACTATCTTTTATCATTACCTTTTCATACTTAGCACCCATCTAATCACTTATGGCTAGTATGAAAGGTATTTGATCCCATCATCTCCTAGTCTATTTACTAGATTGAGTTCTTATAGGTCCTTTTCTATTGATAAAATTTGGTCATCACCTTCTCTCCATCATCATCCTTAGCCACTTTTTGATTCAATTTATAGACCAAATCAATATTCCAAAACCTTCTCCCATCCTCCATCCTTCTATCCTCAATTAGGGGCAACATCTTATCCTAATCCTAATCTTGATCACACCATCCAAATTTAAGTCCATCCTAAGTCCATAATCACATCATGACCATATAATCCATCACTTAATCACTCATCCCATCCTTAGACAAGACATTGGGACATTACATTTAGACACTCATGTGTGTTACTTATTGATTTGTTTCTCTTGTTTGCATGTCTTTTATAATTTATACATCTTATTTGTCTTATGTTTTGTTTGTATCATGTATTTTTATCTATTGGGAAATAAATAGGGATGTTATGAGGACACCAAAATTTCCCTTAAGGATGAAAAGGTCACTACTTTCCCATATACTTTGGCACAACATCCTCTTGGTCATGTCTATATCAGGGGGCATGCTACCAAGTGCCATATTTAATGGATTGCTTAGACTATGATGAGCCTTATGACATTGTGATGGCTTGATCTCCTAAACTTTACCTCATCATTTATATAATCATCTAATCATCCCTATTTCTCATCAGTAATCCACTCTTTGCAACCCATCTAACTAACATCAAATATTTTATCCTTGTCTAATCATTTGAGTCATATCATTTAATAATTAACATCATCCTCAAATAAATAATATTAATCATCATCATCATCTTCATTCTCTAATCAATCCTTATCATTTATCCCTGAGTCAGACCTACATCAGTTTGAGGTCCTTTTAAGACTATGTAGGTAGCACTTTGCCACTTTTCAATGCCCAAGGGTAGAACATCTATTATCTCCTATTTCTCATCATTTATCCTCACATCTTTCTCATATTTCATCATCCTAGTTAGTCACTTGATCATATCATCTCTTATTTATCATCACCTACATCATATTGATCAATTTAGCTTTGAGCTACACCCATCATTAATCAAATCCTTATTTATCTTGGCCTATATCTCTCCCTTGCATGCATCCTTACTTTGGATACATCTAAATATTGCAACCTTTTAATCCTATCATCATCATGTTATAGTTTACTCCCCTTTGGGATGCATCAACAACTGTGACACCCATCATCTTTATTCCCTATACATGTGTCTTTTCTAGGGGCATCATCAATTTATAGCTCACTTCTCTAGTCAACTTTATATTCTTCATCAATATCACATATATTATTGCATCCCTTTCTCTATCCAATGTATCCCACCCCTCATTTCTTATTTCAAGTGGCCATCTATCTCATTTTGTCTTGCATGTCCCCCCAAGGGGGCATCATATCCCTTAAGATCATTTACTAACATCATCCATGACATGGTTTTTCTTTGAAAGACCATTACTCATACCACTTCATCCACTCGTAATTCCCTTTAAAAGAGGGGAAAAATGTATGCACCTAAAATTTATCACTTCCATTAATGTCATTAATATTCCTATCAGTTAACACTAATTCTGCTCATCTCAATTATTCTAATTTACCCCATTCTAATATCCCCCTTTATCCTACTAATTTATCCTAATCCTAGCCATTTATCTAATATCCCCCTTCCATTATCATTCATCTACTAACCTTACCTATTCTCACATCATCATTAATCTATCTTAAATCCTATTATCCTATCATAATCCTATCTTACCTATTATTTGGGAATTTTAAATTCCCATGACCCCACCTAACCACCTAATAGCCTATGATTAGGCTATCCTACATCCCCAATCCCTAATCACCTACTTAATCCCTATCTAAACTCCATATAATCATCATTAACCATTGAAAATAATTATAAAACTCTCTAAATATATAAATCTCTTTAACCTATCCCCCTTCTCTAGAAGCCTCCAAATCTAGAGGCTTCTAAGGAATTTAATATTCCTTGGATAATTCCTATCCATTAGATCTCCTCATCCAACTTTGAATTTTAACCCTTGATCTTCCATATAAAATCTATATAACCAACCTCCATCCTTCATTAGATACATCTAAGGATATCATAACATCTTCATGCCAAAATCAATCTAGGAAGCTTGTGAGGAATCCATGTCGAATTAGCAATCAACAAGAATCTATCACTCTCATAACCAATCCATGCTAGTCCATGAATTAAGCATTCATAATAAAAATCCAATATCATTATATCATTATGTCAATCTGAGTCAATATAATTATAATCCCAATCTTCTTATTTTGAATCCATTTGATCTTGGTTTAAAGAATTTAGGATTTAAGATTTAAATGTTGTCTTGAATTGTATATTCACCCATTGCATTTAATTCTAATGGCTTTAGACTTTAACTGGTGGTTTAATAATTGAGTGTTTGAATTACATATATTTAATCCATATAGATCAATTTTTATTATACACCTATAGTTTCACATATGAGTCTTTTGATCACCCCTCCAAGGATTCCATGCCACTTATGATGAGGTAGATATGGTGGCATTTCTCTTATAGCCAAATGTCATTTAAGGGGCCAAAAGTTATTAAGTGGGTATCATATATTTTTAATCACTATATAAATAAATAAACCATTAGTGTGGATGTGTATTAAATGGTTATATATACTATAATGACCTCCATTTTCTTTTTGTTAGGCCCTAAGGTTGAAATTTGTAGGCATCTAGATGAATCCATGAATATAATCTTCTTGTCATTAAGTGCATAATCAAAGAAAATTTTGGTCATGAATTTTAGGAGAATTTTTAGGCATAGAGATAAGTCATCATCTCCTAAATTTTCATGGGTTAGTCCTATAATCATCCCTTGGAGAATTATGTGCCACTCAATATGAGAGAGACACGACAGTGCTTTTTATCTCACTAGTAAATGTCTCTTAAGGGACCAAAACTTGGTAAGTAGGTAGCTTATATATTGATGCATTATACGAATTAGTGAATAGTATATATATATATTCATTTTTTGGGTGTATAAATTTTGTAATGGTCTCCATCCATTCTTCATCAAGCCCAAGGGTCAAAAGTTATAGGTAGCCAAATGAACCCCTTAAGAGAATCTTCTCATCCTTAATTGTAGAAAGGAAACAAAATTACATCATGCATTTTAGGAAAATTGATAGGGGTATATATGAATCTTCATATTCTAAAATTTCATAGATAATTCCTATAATTACCTCTGGTAAGATTCCCTCCCACTCAGAGTGAGGGAAACATGGTCATGTATTTTATCTTGTATCTAAATGTCTCTTAAGGGACCAAAAGTTAGTCAGTAGGTGTTGTATATTTTGACATGATAGCCCATTTGATTAACCATATAAAAAATTAAATATATATGGATGTATAAACCCTATAATCCCCCCTTCAATCTCTATCAGGTCCAAGGGTTGAGAGTTGCAAGCAGATAAATGCATCCCTAAAGAGAAGCTTCTCCTAATTAAGTGTAAAAATAAAGCAAAATTCTAGCGAGCATTACAAGAGAACCATAAGGGGTATATATGAACCATAAAATCTTAAAATTATATATACAATCCCTCTAATAACATGACATAGTATTATATCCCAATCAAGATGAGGGAGAGTTAATGATGTGTTTTGTCTTACAAATAAATCTCTCTTAAAGGACTAAAAGTTAGCCAATGGGAGGTATATATTTTGACTCGCTAGCATATTAGATAAACTATATTCAAATATAAATATAAATATACCTATAAAAATTTTAATAATCCCCCTCCATTTTACATTCTACCTCAAGGTCAAAATGTTTAGGTAATCAGAGGCATCTTTGAAAAAATCTTCTCATCCTTAAGTGTAGAAAAAGAATGAACTTTATGTGAGAATTATAAGATAAGTGTGAGGGGTAGATACAAACCATAAAATCATATAGTTTTATGGGTGAGTATTATGAGCACCTAACATATGATTATATCCTACTTGAGATGAGAGATACATGATGGTGTGTTTTATCTCACTACCAATTATCTCTTAAGGGACCAAAAGTTAGTCACTGGGTGACATATCTTTTGACTAGCTATCCCAATCAATGAATCATATATGAAGATGCATCTATATATATATGCATAAATTTTGGAATGGCCCCATTCATCCTCTATCAATCCCCATATTCAATATTTTTAGGTAATAGGACTCATCCCTAAAGAGAAGCTTCTTGTCTTTAAGTGTAGAAATAGAGTGAACTTCCAATCAATATTATAGGAGAACTATGAGGGTTAGAGATAAACTATAAAATTTTATAGTCACATGGGTAAGCAATATAATCATAACCCAAAGTATTATCTCCCACTCATGATGAAAATATAGAATAGTGCAATTTTTCTCATATCCAAATGTTTCTTAAAGGACCAAAAGTTAGTGAGTGGGTGGCATATCTTTTGACTCACTAGGCCAATCAACAAACCATCTACATGGATACATCTAGATGGTCATATAAAAATTTAAATGACTATCCTATACTCTATTTCAAGGTTTAGGGTTGAGATTTTAGAGTGACTAGACACATCCCTAAAGAGAAACTTCTTGTCCCTAAGTGCATAAATAGAGAAAACTTTTGGTAAACATTTCAAGAGAACCTTATTGGGTATATAGGAATAGTTAGCTCCTAAAGTTGTATAGGTGACTCATGTGAGCACACCTTGGAGGATTTTATCCAACTCAAGATGATATATACATAGAAACTCATTCTATCTCATAACCAATTCTCTCTGAAGGGACTAAAATTTGGTTAGTAAGAGGCATATCTTTTGAATCACTAGCCTAATTGATGAACCATATTTGCTAACACACCTAGATGAGCATTTAAACATTAGAATTACCCTTATTTTCTCTTATTCAATCTTCATGATTGATATTTATAAGTATTCAAATGCATCCTTACTGAGAATTATCTTATTTCAAAGTGTAGAAATAGAGTGAACTTCTAGTGAGCATTGTAGGATAATCATGAGGGGTAAATATGAATCATCAAATAAACTATTAATTTTCCAAATTCATGTGAAATTTATTCATTTGTAAAATTGTTGGGTGTATAAAAATAAACTAATGGTTATTTTAGGACTTTTAAACACATAGGGTGGTGTTTCATTATTCAAATTTTGCTATTATTACAAATATAAAAATGATCAAATTTTGTGGAAAATCTCACAACAAAAGTTTATGAATCTAAGCATGAAGTGATTGTTGAAACACTTAAAATTATATTTAGTCATGAAGGTACATTTTAATTACTTGGTAATGTTAGTATTCAATGTATATAACATTTCAAATTACTAAAGTTAACTTATTTTATTTAATGTATTTCTACTTTTGAATTATTTTGTCATTATGTGTTTATTAATGTTTGAATTTTTTATCAACAAATTTCATGTAGGTTAGTGGTACCATATTAGCTTCCACCTTTGTGTGGTTGGTGTCGTGAGTAGAGAATATAATCTTATTGAGAAAAATAGAAGCCCAAGAAATAATACATGTTGAGTAGATACTTTTTTCCTTGTCCCTAGTGGAAGAGAATCCTCTTGAGTGGATAGAGGACTCACTCATATAATTTTAGTAGTTGAAAATTCTTATCTACCATTCTAATGTGTCTACAAACATGGTTCATCAATTGGGCCAATAAGTCAAAATATATACTCCAACTGACCAAATTTTGGTCCCTTAAGAGAGATTTGGATGCAAGATAAAACATATTATTGTGTCTATCTCATCATAAGTGGGATATATGGTGTTTTTAGAGGACTCACCCATATAATTTTAGGATTTGATGATTCATCTCTACCCCTCATAATTATCCTACAACACTTGCAAGAATTTCACTCTAGTTTTACACTCAAGGATGAGAAGATTCATTTCATAGATTCATCTATCCTCCTAAAAATCTTGATCTTAGGACTTGAAAGAGAGTTTAGGGGGTCATTATAATGTTTACATGCCCATCCAAAAATGTCTACAAATATGGTTCATTGATTTGGATAGAGATTAAAAAGATATGAATCCCAATGACCATATTTTGATCATTTAAGAGATATTTGGATACAAGAGAAAATAAATTATCACATATCTCATATAAATTGGGATATAATTATTTTTGGGGTACTCATAAATATTTCTTGTGTAACTATAAGATTTTACAGTTTAACTTATCCCTCAAAATTATCCTACAATGCTTGTCAAAAGTTCACTTCATTTCTATACTTAGGGATGAGAAGATTCTCTGCAAGGATGCATCAAGACACCTAAAAATATCAACCCTAGATCTCAATAGAGAGTGGAGGGGGCCATTATAATGTTTATAGATGTATCTGGATGTGTCTATGAAGATGGTTCACTGATTAGAATAGAGAGTTAAAACATACACCTCCCACTAACCAACTTTTATCTCATAAGAGAAATTTAACTACACAATAAAATGCATTGATGTGTCTCTCTCATCCTAAGTGGAATATAATCATACAAGGGGTTACAATATGAATTTATCATACAAATTTAGGATCTAATAATTCTATTTCTACCCCTGATAATTCTCCTATAATGCTCACTAGAATTTTGCTTTGTTTCTACACTCAGGGATAAGAATAGTATCTTCAATTATACATTTGACCACCTTCAAAGTTTTAACTTAGGGCATGATGAAGAGAGTATGGGGAAATTACATGTTTTATATGCCCATTAAAATGTTTTTGTGAAGATGGTTCATCAATTTGGCTAGTGAGCCAAAAGATATGTCTCTCACTAACCATCTTTATGTCCCTTAAGAGATATTTTTCTATAAAAGAAAAAAAAATCAATGTCTCTCTCATATTGAGATGGATAACTTCATTTATGAGTTTATTAATAGACTCACTCATACTCCTTAAAATCATCTAGTTGCTTTCTAGATTCATGTGAAATTTCTTCATGTATACAACTAGTCAGATGTGGAAAACCACCACAAGTGCTATATATTCCATCTAAACATCCTTTGAAAAAAAAAATTCCCTCAGGTTTTTGACAAAAAAGACATGGTATTATCTCTCTTGATGTTTTAGGTAGGGAAACCACCATACATTATTGCATGATCTCATTAGTATATAAAGTACAATGTATAGATTAATAACATAAAAATGCATTAAAAATCAACATGGATCATAAAATAAAATTTGGTGCCTATTTGATTTATTTTAATGTATAAATAATTACACATCTCAAATGACATTGCTTAATTTGCAATTGCCCATTAAAATTTTCAATAAATTTTTTATATAAAAATTATTTGTGTCATGTCCATGAAATGTTTTGTATGTGGCTCATGATTCTTTTAACCTTTTTTATTTTAATAAAATATTTTAAATTAGATGATAACATCATGTTGGCATGACAAAAAATCAAATATCTTGTTCTTTCAACTAATAAATTATATTTTTATACGATCTACCACTAAATGCCCAATAATCTATGAGTAAAGCGTCATCAAGCCTTGTTCTTCTTTTTGTGGCATTTATCAGAGTTTTCCTATTCAATTTCATAGATGTACTTGTTTGAATAAGAAATCAAGCTCTAGATATTGACTTACTCACTATAGATTATGTTATTACTCATCTTGCCACATTACTATCTTTTTTTGTGTGTTCTATTACTTATTTAATTAAATGTATTAAATATATTCTTTACTATTACATTGTTTTTCCATTTATATTGCTTGTTATTAATCATAAATTATTCATCAAAAAGTGCATTTTTTGCATTTTCATTAATTAAACAAAATTTTGACACCATTTTGTATGACTTTTCTTCTCAAATGCATAGCCTGATACACATTGAGCATGACATTGATTTGATCTTGTTGAAATTTTACCTTCCATAGGTTCTATTATTTTCTCATCTATTTCAATCAAATAACTTGTTGTTCATCACATTACACTTGGAGGTGTGGGTCTAGGTGTTGTATTTTTTATTAAATTGGATGGTGTTAACACTTCAACCATAAAAAGGATATTAGAGTATTGGTTAGATATATTATACCCTAAATATGAAGTGAATTCATCTCCATTAGGAGAGACATGAATTTGGGTCATTATGTGATGTTGATTATCATCATGCTTAACAACTTCATTATGGATGGATATTTCATTATATTGTATTTCTCCATGTGTTTTATCACTAAATGCAAATTCATTAATTACAAGTTCTACATTTTCAATTTCATCACTCAACAATGATTGATTAAGTTCTTTTATGTAATTTGAATACATATATAAATTAAATTCCATGTAATTGGTAATGTTATTTTCATTTAAAATATTACCTAGTGTGGAATAAGTACCTTCACTTTGTCTAGAAGCTCTTATGGATGCTCTCCTATCTGCTTGTATTTTTCTATCTTGAATTAAATTTAATCACTAGTTGGATCTTTAATTGGTATTTTATGGTAACTACCAAACCCCATTATTTATATTTATACAAATAATTCCAGCTGTAGAATAAAAATTGAAGAATTTATGGTAGTTGAGAGAAATTAAATGGAGAACTTGCAGTGTTAATAGTAAAAACTAGTTACAAGTTTGTAAACTAAAAAATGAATGAGTGAATTTAGTGAGGAAATAAGTAAAATTAGATTTCACAATTTTTAAAAACATGCATTCCCTATATGGAAGTAGTTCCAAAGAAGAATTTACATTAAATGAGCTTTGTTATCATGCAAAGGGTGTATTCTATCTGAAAATGTCATACGTGCTTTGAAAATTTAGTACATGATTTACAAAGGGTGTATTCCCTTTACAAAGGGTGTTCACCCTTATATAAAGGGTATAACACATTTTAATATATTTATGATTTGACATTTCTACTTTCCCTCCAAAATTGGCTTAGTTTTAGGCTTAAGGGGGTTAGATCCTAGCCTAAAACTTGTGATGGGGTAGCCCACATGATTTTTAGGAAATTTATGTCTTTTCCATATTTTATGACACATTTGCTCATGCAAATTTTATTATTTATAAAAGTGATATATGGGTTTGTAGAGGGGAAGACATAGTTTTTGAATGTATTATTCTTTTAATGTAAAAATATTTTTAATTGTTAATTAATTTACACAACATACCTCATTATAGACTATATACATATCATTATAATGTTTTCATCATTAATCAAAATTCTATAAAAATTATATCTCAACAATATACACATCTTTGGCTATGTTTAAAAAATTATATTTTCAAGAAGTCAAGGTTAAAAAGTTGTGGTCATACACTTGCACTTTCAATTTTCCAGTTGTCTTGACTTTACACACACACACACACACACACACACACACACACACACACACACACACACACACACACACACACACACACACACACACACACACACACACACACACACACACACACACACACACACACACACACACACACACACATAGATACATACATACATGTGTGTGTGTATGTGTTAGAATCTATGTGTGTGTGTGTGTGTGTGTGTGTGTGTGTGTGTGTATTAAAAATCAATAAAAAATATTATTAATAATATTCAATGTTTCCTTTATCCATATATGAAATTTTATACAAAAAATTATTCATTTGCTCAAAAAATTATGTTCATACACATGTATTCTCTTTATCTTTTCACAAAAGGTACCAATCCATTTCATAAATGTATCATTTTTTCACACTCTCATCATATGGATATTTAAAAACATTATGAATTTAGAAACTATTTTTAGAATCCCACAATTTATATTCCTATAAACATTTCTTCAAGTTCAACTTTTATTATTTTTAGAAAAAATTGTCACTTTAAGCCCCCCCTTTTTCCCCCATTATCCTACATCTACCCATAATAAGCATTATACCTACATGAATAAATAAATAAATAGATAATAACCAATAATAAATCTTGATTACCTTTTCATTAATTTTTGGAAGTACATGATTACTGAATGTACTTAGTATCTCAATCAACAATGTAATAGTAGGGATAATAATCTAATAGTCTCTTCACAACATCCATTTAGCATGTAATTTAAACAAAAAATATCAACAACCTATTCTCATAATCAATATGGGATTTTATATGTTCAAGCCAACACATTTAAATAATAATTAATCATTTCCCACTCCATAAAATACATAGCTAATTTACATCTATATCAATTTATAACTTCTTTACATTAAATGCCATGTATAATAGACCCCTATATCCTTGTTATGTTGTGCTAGATTCACTCAATATTGTTCCTTATAATGGTTTATCTTAATGCTTGAATTCTTAAATCTCCATTTTTTTCTAACTTCTTGAATTAATTATCCATATTCTATGTTTTTTGGTATGTAAAACCTCCTTCACATTCATGGCACTCCATGTTTTACACATACCATATTATCTCCATAAATTCATGCTTATATTTGGTAAATCCTTTTTTATTTTACCATTCTCAGGTTTATTAGTACCTATACATAACCTCATACTTTTTCACCTCTGATCTTGTTGGTGATCTTCTATAGTCCATAAAAATTGGTGATTCTTTTGTACTAGTTGTGTCCTGCACCATTGGTACTTGTGTGTCATTTTTAAAAATTGTGCATCCTTTTCACCCTTAGAGTGTTTTCAAAAAACATGTGAACGTATATATTTAGAAAAAATTGGAGGCCAAAATAAACCCATGCTAATCATGTTTTCTTCCCCAAAAAATACTTATATATCATGTTGATCTATCAAAAATTATGGTCCATCCTTGTGGACCTCTTCTTAAAAAATGCACCATCTAGAGAGCACACCCTATATCACTTCTTTTCTATTTTCTATTTGTATGAATAAATTATTAAGAATTGGAGGTTGGTCTTAGATTTCCTTTACTTTTAGATTATAATCCAATATTTTTGTGGCTATCCTATCCAACACATCTCTAATAATGTTCTTCTCATCCATGGCCTTACACTAGAGAACCTTAAATTCTTCTCTAGATCTTGATGCTTCTCCTCTATTTTTTCTCCTAGTTTGTTTATGTCCTTAAGTATTTTTTACCTCTTGTTTATATATTTAGTATGTAAAACATATTCCTATAATTCATTTTATTTATTTTATTCATTGAGTATGAACACATTAATGATTTTTGTTTTCCATGTAAATTTTAAGAACACATTTTTTTGTCAATTCTACTTTTTATTGAAGGCCAATTAACAACTTCTCATATATTTCTAGTTTATCATTAAATTACTATTGATATTTCCCTTTTTCTTATCATTATTATTCACTTTTACTTTGGTTCTTCCCTTTCCCATTCAAAAATTGATCGAATATTTAATTTAATTTTTCAATGTCTTTTAATCCCTCCAAGTTGATGTCATGCATAAGGATTGGGTTTTCCTTGAGGAATCACCCAAAAAGTTTTAAAACCACCTTAGATTAATTGATACAAATTTTTACTCTAATACCATTCACCTTTTATCTACCTCCTCCAACTATTTATTCCACTCCTCATGGTTGTGTTATTTAAAATATTTAGCACCGACACCTTTGTAGTTAACTACACTAGTGCACACCCTAATATAAATTTTGTCATTTTTTTAGGTTTTACGTGCTAAAAATATATTTCATCATAAAATATAAATGGTTCCTCCCCATTCATGAAATTTTTTGGAACTTCAAATTTTGGGTCATCTAAATGTGTATCAAGAATAAATGACATTTATTTGCACATTTGAGTGGATGCACTTTATTCTCATAATGAATTATAAAAAATAATTTTTTTGGAATAATAATGAATGAGATGGGGGTGAATAAATATTCAAAACATTAATTGAAATTAAACTTACCATTCATAATCCATTCATACAAACATATAGATCTAGCAAGCATAAATAACTATCCACATGAGCATGAAACATAAGAACACATCACATATATGGGAAAAAATTAAAGGAAAAAAAAAACACACTAATATATGAAAATGGACTAAAATACTATAATAAAAAAACCAAATTTATTGAAGAACCATTTCCACATGGAGCACTAACCCCAACTAGCCAAACACCTACTTGATTAGGCTTTAACAAGCACTTAGTTGCAAGGAGGCACCAATTCCCTAGATGACTCAACACCCACTCAACCACCTAATTATTTTTATCACATTTTGAACAATATATTTCTCAACCAATATATTATGACCACCTCTTCATCTCCTCACACTCTTATCCCTCTCAAACTACCTTATAAGCCTCTTCGCTCAACTAGGTCTCTTCAAGATTGATTAGGTCATATGACCTTGATCTTCATATGTAGACACACTATCAAATATTCATTTCGTATACTATACATTACTATTATATTATATAATACATTCCACTTAAGTATATTATATCTCATTCACTTCACCATCCAATCCTCTTACTTACCCAAATAGGCATATTAGGCCTTGCTTTTATACAAGCCTCATGCTCATACACACCTTGTTTGGAAACACACACTTGTCCACTTAGATTGGCCACATAATATTACTTAGGACACATTAAAAAAATAATAAATCATAATGTTAGGTCATCAATAACTCAATATTCTACACTCTTTCTTTAGGTCTCATGGAGACCTATTAGGCCTTCTTAGACACACGTTACACTTTACCTTCCTTGGAACACTTTCAAAATACACACACATAGGGAAAATATCATATAAAAATAAAACATGCCTTATAAAAAATACTCTAATAAACATGAAATGTTTTATGTCCAACCACTACGTGAAACACTCCATTAGCACTATTTACATTATGCCTTTTAACACAGAAAAGTCTATCTTGAACACCTAAAGATAACACATCATTTAGCCATAAAAAAATGAAATAAATAACTTATAAAAAACCTACATGACCTCAATTTCATCACCATATTATTTACAAACTTCATCTTAGGGGAAAAAGTCTTAGAACTCATCTCTTTAGTATGCTCACTCAAAACTACCAGAACTATCAAAAACCAATCATGCAACTACTTGACATACACCACCTGAAATGAAACTTTAAATGATTATAAATACATTAAAAATCTTATTTAACATATTTATAACAACCTAAATAAAAAAAACCATAATCTCTAATAGAAAACATTGGCCTTGAAAACCAATCTCCTGAACTTATCCAACACAATATTGCTTGAACAAGAAAAGCCATTTTGGCTTCAAATTTTCAACCTCTTACACTAACTTCAAAGATTGTAAAAATAATTAATAAGAATTTAAATTTTTAAAAAAACAATACACTAAATTTCATCACTCTTTCATGAAATTACACTCAAATCCAAATTTTCATCACTATAACTTACTGACTCAGAACTGCCAAGACTGTCAAAAAACACAATCATGAAAAATTGACATTCAACACCTATATGACCAATTTAAAAGACTCATAATACATTAAAATTATCCTAAAATACATTTATAACATATTAAATCACAAAAATAGTAAGTTATAATGTCAAACAATATACATACAAACTAGTCTCTAGACCTCTCTCCTCGTAGTCATACCAGAACTAGATAAGCCATTTTAGCTTCAATGTTTTCACCACTATACCTGACTTTAAAGATATCTACCAAGAATTAATAGGAAATACCAATATAATTAAACATATTCATGAAATTTTATCAATAATTATACCTTTAAAAAAACCAAAATCCAACTTATCACATTGTTTGGGTTTTGCACTATTTTCACCATTAGGCCTATCAGTGGCCGACCTACTTGGATGACTGGTTTATCACACTTAAAGATTATAACCTATCTATAAACCTTTATGGACATAAAAATGAGTCTATACAACATTTTATACTTCTCTCTCTAATCAATACCACTTGGAGGTACTTGGGAGATTCCACTATAAGCTCTAATAGCTTACCTGAGTAATTCAATCCATCCTGAGCACTTTTGAGCAACATCTTCAACAATGGGTCCTTATTAGGGTTATAAGAGGGTTTAAACCTATTTCTAGTATTAATTATTGTTCATAAATCATAACCTCTCAATCTAAAAACTAATTCTTTAAATTTTAATATAGGAATCTTCCCCATCTAACATGGACTACTTAGGTTCCCATGCAAAGGTTTGACGAGCTAATGAGCACAAGAAAATCCTTATTGGGTTGAGAAACCTTCATTTTGAGCACTCAAGAGACCTCCAAACATATTTTCATGCCTTTTAATTCACACTATTACCTTAAACTATATGAACAAACTTGAAATAACATACCTCACCTTTGAAAATGCTTACATAAGCTCAAACACCTTGAAATTTGATCATGACCGTTCATTAGCCAACATTTTCTCTCTTTGCTCTCTAGGCCTTGACTTTCAAACCAAATTAGGCCTTCAAATTGACCTTCATTCCTCTTTCCATGCACTTTCCACCTCACTCACATACTGAATCAACCTATCTCATGCTTAAACATTTCCATATTTCCTTCACATGTCTTGACAATAGATCATGATACCTCATTAAGCTAGGCAAAGTCTAGGAGTGGTCTAGGTCTAGACTTGGTTTGAATGTCCTACCCTTGTAGGCTCACATTGAGACTCTCTTGAGTGATCTAATGCCTCACATACATGATCAATCAACATCATACAACCACTCATACCTATGTGCACTCATTTCACCAAGCCACCATGCTCATACCTTCTCACAAGGTTTCTTCATTCCATGACTAGGCCTAGGCTACTTAGGAACTTGACCTAAAATACCTAATAAATATGCATTTATCAATAATATAAACATGAAAATAAAACTCATAACCATTATAGTACTCTCTTTCAAACTACATACCTTCAATATTCACAAGCTTGTCACAACACACACTACCAATTTCCCTTGCTCATAACAACACTCTTACAAACCTACTTGTCATCATACCTTCACAATAACCTTCAATGAAAACATTGACAACTTCAAGTTGACCTAAAACTTGACATCAACCTTGATATAAAAGATAATTCTCATAAATATCACCTTATCATATCATGCACATACCTCAATGACCACTCACCATGTATCTTCACCAAATGCTCCTTGACATCAATGACATCAACCTTGACGTCAATGAAAATGCTTCTAAACAAACTTTTCATCATCTACATTATTTTTTTCATGTTCCCTTATGATTCTTTATCCTCTAAAACTCTCTTCATCAGATGGAACAAACTTTTCCAAGTTTTATATTAAAGGTACATGCCCCAAGTCTCATAGATTACTATATTTACATGCACTATCATAAAATTATTCATTATTTAATGTTTTAACATCATATATTTCATTCATTTATTTTTATACCATTGATTCCACCACTATTTCCTCATTCTCCTAATCATTCTTATTATTTTATTATTATTTTTATTCTAATCTCTCATTTCCCAATTGATGTAATCCCATTTTTTATCCTATCACAATCATTTATTCAACATTTAATGCCTCATCATCTTTCTAGGCACTCTCATCCACACCTATTTTGTCATCATCAAATGTAATCTCTTCCATAGAGTGCCCTTAGGGATCATATGCCTCCACATAATCAAGTGTTACATAGTCTAATGGATTATTAGATCTTGTGCCTTGGGTAATTATATGTTCAAGAAATATACCTTGGGTTATGTTGAAGTGTTACCCTTTATCATTTATGGATCCTATGGAGGCCTATATGATGATTTTTTTATTTATGACAAGATAGGATTTTAAAGTGGTGAAGGTGTGAAATTGGTTAGAGATGGTGTGGGATATTTTGGTGGAGGTTGTGTAGATTTATTTTTTGGATATGGTGTGTGCTTTTTAGGTGGTGGATACATGGGTTTATTTTTTAGTTTTAGTGTAGGCTTGTTTAGTAGTGAATTATTTTGAGGTGTTGGTGGCCATTTCAAAGTGAACAACACATCATCCTTGTCACCTATTTATTGGTCAAACATCATTTACTCTATGTTATGCCCTTAACCTATAGTGTGTATAGGGACATGTATGTATGGCTTTTGGCTTACATACCTTTCATATTATCTTATTATATTTCCCTATTTTCTTATTATCACCGACCTATGGAATAATAATGGCTAAGTAGAGTATATATAGAAGGTAGTGTTTAGTTTTTTATTATCATATTTTGAATTTTTCTCTTATTATAATGTTGTGGAGGTTTTCCCCTTGAAGTGGATCACTCATAATTATCAAGTATTTTTATCTTTTGTCAATTATTGTTATGCATCTAATTATCCTACTCTTAATTCTATAATATATTATTTTTTTAATTATGAAACATATAATTACTTTAATTACAAGTGGTATTAGAGCATTGATTTGGGATAATTTTTGTGATGTTTTTTTGGATCTAATATTGCAAAGAATTGATGAGCTGAAGGATTGGAAAAATATAAATTTATATTTGGGAAGTATTTTTTTTTTCCACTATAGTTTTATTCAAAGTTTTTTTTTACTATGGAATTTTTGCACCCTTGTGAAAATTAATAATTATTGGATTCATCTCTGTGAGATGATCATAAGAGTATAATATACCAAATGGAGTCAAAACTAGATTGATTTATTGAGTTACCCAATATGAGGATTGAGAAAGCCATTAGATTAGTGCAATCTATTCACTGATTGATCACTATATAAATGCATACACATAATTTGTCACTAGGCTAATGTATTAGTCTATGTACCTAATGAGGTGCATTCATCCCTTTCCTCTCTTATATCCCTTTACTTAATTTTACTTCTTTACTTATTTTTGTCTTTGTTTTTGATATATCTTAAGTAAGGATTAATATATGCATGTTTCACTAGCTTGACACACATTGGAACATGCTTCACATACTCAAACCTAGATTCATGGGATTTAGCTCTTAGGTAGGTTTAGGTATGCTTCTTTTTAATTTATCCTATTCATTTCACTTTGTTGAATTTCTAGAATAAAGGGGGGAAATGTTATCACCTAAAAGTGTTATTTGAGTGCTAAGAGTGCTAATTGATACTATGTATCCATATTTTATCCCTAGGCCTATTATTGAACCTATTTTCACACTTATCCAACATTTTTGTAGACCACATGCATTCCTAGTTATCTTTAAAGTAGTACCAAACTCTTAATCTTACATCTTGGCCCTTCATGCCTAGTATTCTACCACTTAGACACTAGCGCCATAATAAGGACAGTAGCACCACATGATGCTAGTGTCCCATTAATGGTGTTAATTTATTTTCCCTATATTTTTCATAAATAGATATCATTTCAAATCAAAAACCTCCTAAGGTCCTCCTAGACCTCTTTTAACACTTGCATGAGTATCAAAATAATATAAATACATGACTTGTATCTCTCTAACCATGAGATGGAAATTAGATGAACAATACACATTCAAACTCATAATAAGTTGTGTATAATTAAGGTTATCAATCCCTATCCTACCCATCTTATACATACTACCATCAACAACATGCCTAATCTTAGATTACCTAGATTTTCAATCGCAAGAACATTTAAAGCATTCAAGTATACTATCATACTAGTTTCACTTTCAATTACACCAACACTTAGGTGGGGAAAACTACATCAAGTTCGATCCTTCTTCAAAGTATTGGTATGTAGGCAACTCTCAACATAATAGGGTATTGATGAATTCTAACCTATGCTAATAATAAAAACACCTTTCATCTTGTATTAATTGGATTCCCTAACAACATGGAGGATTAGGGTTTACTCATAAATTTAGTGAAAATAGGTAATATATAGGGTTTCATAACTCGTGTATGCAGTAACATACCTCACAGATCTAGACATAGATACACTTAGAATCTCAAGAAAGTCCTACTTAAAGGAAAATACCACCAAAACTACCACCATATATCTAATAATGGTACTACAATCTAATTAGGGTATTATTATCTAGGAGGGGCTCTAAAATTGTTATCATGTTTGTGACACTTAGACCAACCTTTGCCTCAATTTCTAGCCTCCAAATCATCTATCTTGATTATTTTCCAGTTAATTTATTACTTGAATTATTTATTTTAATTTTTAAAAAGGTCAACGTTAGTCAATTCTATAACAAATCAGTGGTTGTATTTATTGCATATTATTACCCTAATTTATTCTACTTGACTCTTTAATGAACATAGGATTTACATTCACTAAGTCATAAAAGGTTAAAATAGTACATTGTAAATCACTTCAAGTGTCATGTGAACTAATGGTAGTTAAATTTTTTAATAGGGATCTATTGAGGTGATTTTTTCTTTATTAAGGAGTTGACTCCCATTATTACACTACCAATTGCCTTAACTTTCATAACTAATAATAATGACTCAATTGGATCCATGAATGTATTTATAAATAAATCATGTTTAAAGGGTAAAATTAAACCTTCAAAAAACCATTTTGCATGCTAAATTTTATTTATCTCATAAGATAACTTATATATCAAGGCCTTAAATCTTGCATCATATGCATGGACATTATTAGTAATATATTTCCTAATTTACTTCAAATCAAATATGATTTTATTTTTAAACTCAAAGACATCAAATTCCTTCATAAATGTTTATTTTAGTTGATTATAATATACAATGGCTTATTATGGATCAAACTTATGTACCATGTGTGCACATGGTCTAATAGGGTAGTGTAAAGTTGGCTCACCTTCCATTCTAGTGTGATAACACCTTTTTTACAGTAGGTAAGCTTTGATGAAAGAGTATCCCAAGTGAATCATCAATCATACATAACCCAAGTTTCAAATCCCAAAGGAGAGTGTGTACACATGTAGGAAGTAAAGGAAAATATAAGCACCATAAAATAGAGTGTAAAAGGACTTTCAAAATAACACACATATCCACTTGGAAGGTACATGTAAATGATGTAAAGATACAAATGAGCCAATGAAAATTAGATTCTAAGTGGAGGATGAGTGTTGAAGATCCACACAATATAAAGCTACACAAGCTAACATAGACCACCAACCATGAGGTAGTTAGAAAAAGAGGAGGATTATTGAGAGAAAGGGATTGGTAGATCACCAAATGAGAGGAAATTAATAATTGAATTATTGTGAAAAAGACTGGTAGATAATGAATGTGAGTAAAATAATTGAGGGATAACAAAGCACCAACCTTGAGGTAAGTAACAAAGACTATATGAGGATGAGAATTGGTATACTCATAAAAGTGAGGAAACCAATAATGGGTAGACAAGTGAGAATAATAACATTTGTCAATGATGAGTTGTACAAGATTTTATTGAATATTTTTGATAGTGTTCCATGAGTCTAAGAGCACCTATGTAGTATTGCACTAATGAAAATAAAAAATGGGTGGCCTAAAATATTAAGTGTAAAAAGAAATAATGAATATGATTCAATACATGCACACATGAAATATTGGAGCATTGATTGATTTCTAACCATCAAGGTGTTAAGTGAAACAAAAGTGAGAGTGTTGATCAGTCGCTTAATAAGAGGAATTTGAGCATAGATATAGATAAAGTGTGGTAAATATCACCAATAATAGTTATCTAAAGAAGAAAGAAGTGTCTAAAGAAGCACTGAATGTAAGGCTATCAAGTGCAAAAAATTAATTGAATCATGGGCATAATCATCAATCTGAGGTAACAATGTGTAGAAGTGACTGGACAAAGAACATTGATAGATCACCAACCATGAGGCAATCATGGTGTAATATCATATTCTAATCAGAATGTTAGTTAGAAGGTGTATAAAGAGTTATCAATAAATCATGGATGGGTAGAGAATGAATAATGTGATAAATGATATAGACACTATAGAACATAAAAATGTAGGTAACAAGATGTGTTAGAATGAGATATTACACAATAGATCAGGTAGAGACCTATATGATATAACCTTGAAGAAGTTTTAGGCACATAAGAGATGGACTAAGAGTGTATGCATAGAGATTCTCATGTGAATAAGGCTTGAAGGAGATGATGAAATGGGTCATGGATGTAGAGAGTAGTTTCATGCTGAAGATTGTAGAAGACTTCATAGGAGTAAAGTGTGATTGGATAAGGATGTGTGGTAGAGTGGCAAAGGGAGGAAGAGACTTTTATGAGAAGAATATATGGAAAGTAAATGAAAGGGTGCACAAATGTAAACATATTATTTCCACTCTAATATAAAAATTAATGTACTGAAAGAGCCACTCCATATTGTAAGGAAGTCTAGAGATCCACCACCCTATGGATGAGGTGGAATAACTAGTCTTGGGAAGAATACTAAGTAGTAAGTACAATTTTTGAATAAGGGTGTTAATTAGAGTTTTTCATGTGGAGTGAAATAATTAAAGGAAAGGTAGATATCACCCACCAAGCCATAAGTAACACTAAATAATGTGTTGAGTAAAGTGAAGCAAATTGAAAAGGATAAATGGATGCAAGGAGGAAGAAAATATCACAAGTTTTCTTCTATGTGGAATTTATAATAATATGAGGAAATATTTCCAAGAGTGTAGCTATGAGTTGTTGAGTAAAATAGGCACCAAGGTGAAATACTTACACCCTAGGATGTTGAACTAGATCCAAAGAAAAGGGGTGAAATAGGTCAACTTATGGATAAATATAATGTCCAAGATATAACTAAGTAGGACATTAGGATACAAGGTGAAATAGAAGAGGAAGATCATAAATATGCATGGTAGAGTGAATAATCCAACCTGTAACTAACAATAATACAAATATGTTTGAATAAGGATAAAGAGGATTTTATAGAGAGGTTGGCTAGTACAATCCTAGATCTAGAGTGGGTAATGTAGTTTATAGTGCATGAAAGAGGAGAAAATTCCATTTTAAATGAATGTAAATACTAAAGGAAGATAAGAGTTGATGTAGAGAGATTGAATAAATTGGATACGTGTCCAAGTGCTCAGAACAAAGGGATCAATAGTGGAAAGGAGATAAATGGGAACTATAAGATCCCATGAAAACTTGAATGTTGCAAGTAGAGGAGTTGAAGAGGTAACTAGAAGAGCCACACATACACTCTTTTGGGAAGAGAGGCAGAAGATAAGCACACAATCATGATTAATTTTTATGAATAACTTAGAGATACACTAGTATGAGAAGGACTTCAAATCAAGGAAGCATCTAAAGATGATGTATAAGAGTGTTGATGGGAAATAATTTTCTTGAGTGAAACTAAGGATAAAAGAGCACTGAAATTGAGCTAGCTATCAAGATTAAAATTAAAAATACACACAAACTGGGGAGAGTTATATGTACATTATGTGCAACTAGAAACTAGAATAATGTTGAACTTGAGGCAGCTAGCAGAGGCACAAAAAAAGGGACCTGTCAAAAGAGGAAAAGAGAGTTAACCTAATATTAACTAAAGAGTATTATAGCATAAAACTTGAGATAGATATTAGGAGGCATAAATGTCTATAACATGCCAAGAGAGGTACACCATAAAATAGAAGGATTGCATAGGAAGCAGCTAAAATTTGGTAGAGTGCTAAACTTGAGGTAGTTGGCAAGAGATCCCTATACTTAAAGTAGAGAGATACATGAAGGAAGGAAAAAGAGATAGAATAAGTACCAAATAATAATGGAAGTCTTATGAAAGTTAATTACATAATAAATAATTATATATTAGGAGAATCATGCCTATAAAGAGGCATAAAGATGGATAAATAATAAATAATAAAGAAGTGTAAGGTTGGGATTGCATGAATTATAAGTTGAATCCTCAAAGGAGAAGGTAAAGAGAGGGAATAAACCCAAAACTAATCCTAAGATGTGAATATTATAATAGAGGAACCATTATAATAATCATATGTGTGTATAAAAGAGTAGAAAGAGAGAATAATTAGAGAGGAGATGTGTGAGAGAGAAGTGGTGCACAATAAGAGCATATCCTCAGTGGATAGGATAAAAGAAGAAGATGAGGAAGTAATAAATGAAGGAATATAGAAATTCAAGTTTTTCATGGAGTAAATCTTGTTGCGACAAGAAAAAATAATAGAAAAATGATCATAGGTTCACTTGAATCAACACACAAGGGACAAAGGAAATAAGAAGATGTAATTTTACCTGGTGGTAAAGGTTGGAGACACATGTCAAAGAGAATGAGAAGAAGGAGACACTTATATAAGTTTTTAGGAAGGAAGAGACATTTATTTTTAGATAAATAATGAGGTGAAATATTCATTACACATGATAATAGGGAGCCACTGGAGGAAGGTAGAGACGTGGATCACAATCTGTCTATAACTGATGAGGAGCACACAAATATGATTATTTATAGCTCTAAGAGGTTACTAAAGGAATGTATATATATCATCATAAAGATTATAATAAGTTATTTATTGGGATGTTATTCTAAGTATGGAGTATATCATGTAGTAGAAGGATGAGCAAGGTGAATGAAATTGGAGTACTACACAAGCATGAAGAGGACTAAAAAGCAAGTATGACTATTTTTTGTAAAATAAAAGAGAAGAAAAAAATTGTGAGTGCACAGAAGGGAAAATATGGACAAAGTGACATAAAAAGGGTATTTAGTGAACCCTTAGCTGAGGAATATTAAATTAGGTGAGTTTAGACCCATAAGAATAAGGAATCATAAGAATCAAAGGAACATGCACAGATTAGCATTGTTAAGCATGCACAAAGTAAAGTATTGAGAAAACTTGGGAAAAATGGATGGATCAAGGTGGGCATAGATCTGCATGAGTGAATATAAGAGAAGAGGATTAGATGATTGATCCAGGCATCACTTTAGGCGACAATTCAGGTGACAGTTCCACCCCAATTGATGACGGAACTTTCAGAAGCCAAAACTCAAAAGTTTTGGTTGATAAATATCACAATAACATAGAAATAACACAATAACAATGAATTCTCTGAGAAGAGATGTAGTATTACTCAAAATTTCAATACAAATATATGCTTATCTCTGGGAAGAGATGTCTGTCTTCACATTTCAAGTTACCTCTTCTTTTATACACAATTTGAAAGCATGGGAAGGATGTGGAAGGTCACCAATCTTGAGGGAGATGAAGTGGTATGACTTCCAATATTTAAAACAATACATAATTTGAGGAATTACTATTTTTAGAAACTTACTATTTTTAGACAGCACTATTAAAATTGAAATTTGAGGCACTTCCATTGGGTTTTCGGGGGTCAAACTTCATTTAACAGAGCTCATGCCATTTCACAACGTTCCCCTCATTCTTAGCTTTCCAACGGTTCAAACGGTGAGTCAATTGGAGCTACGGTGCAAAAGTTATGGCTCCCGGAAGTTTCGTCATCAATTGGGGTGGAACTGTCACCCGAATTGTCGCCTAAATTGATGCCTGGATCATTCCTCCCTCCTTGAAAAGCAATGGTACCCATTGCATCAATACTCCCCATCAGGTGTGGTAGTTGTTTCTTGATTTGACTCTCTGTGAGCTACTCACCTTGATGGCTCAGCTGACCCCTTTTGACCACTCGATAAAGTGGAATAGAACGTCCTCTGGTTGTCTTCATCCAAGTATCCACAATCTGATCCTCTTCCACTGGAGCAAAACTCTGTGGATCAAGTTCATCAATGTTGAGTTGTTCTGCTACAATTGAAGTGTCCAAGAGAGGTGGATGATATGGCTTGAGGAGCTCCACATTGAATATTGGGTGCAGACCAAGGTAGGCTGGGAGGTTCAACTCAAAAGCATTTTATCCAACTCTTCTGGTGATGGTGTATGGACCATATCGCAGAGGCTGAATTTTTCTGTGTGGGCCTGCAAGTCATTCCTTCTGGAGCCGCAACCAGACCTTGTCACCCACAACAAAATGGTGTGTAATCTTGTGTTTATCATGGCGTTGCTTATACTTTTGATTCATCTTCTCCAAGATGTCGTGAACTTGTTGCTAGAGGTGTTGAGAGTACTATCCCATCAGAGCATATGATGATCTCTACATACAGTGGCAACAACTTCGCCAAGGTAAGGACCAATCTGTTTAAGATTACATAGACACTTTTCATTCTGTCTGCAAGGTTGGGCATTCAAGAAATTGAGAAACATAAGACTCTCAAATATCGTGGTGGACTACAATGGTACATATGGGGGGAAATGGAACTCTTCAATTTGGAAACCCTCGGTGAGGCATACAAATTTACAGTGAAGATTGAACAAAAGTTATGGCTCTCAGAAGTTCCGTCATCAATTGGGGTGGAACTGTCACCCAAATTGTTGCCTAAATTGATGCCTGGATCAATGATAAGTGTGTATGAGAGTCTTTAAAGGTTTTTACAAGGATATAATTGTTGGAAACACTTTTTGGAGGAAGACTAACAAGGTGGGTACAAACTCACATGAGAAAAATAAAAGGAGAAGGGGAGAAAAGTTAAAAGGAAGATAAAAGAGAAGAATGTTTATAATATAAAATTATTAATCAAGCTTGCTTAGGCAAAGTAACTAGTGTAAGGTAACACTAGGGTCAAGGGAAATGAGCTAAAGAGTGGTTTAACCACTTGATCCCACATGTTAATAAGTGATTACATTTAAAATTACCTAGGGAGTCTGATGTGGGAAAAACCCAAGTGAATTGATAATCCTACATCACCTAAGTTTATAAGTGTGAAGGATAATGTGTATATACACATGTATAAAAGGAAAATATAGGCACTGTATAATAGAGTGCAAAAGTTATTTCAAGATAACATGCAAATTCAATTAGTAGGCATGCATGTATGACATAAAGAACCATACAAGATAACATATCATTTCTAAGTAACTAGACATAAAGATAAAAACACATAGGAGAAACACCTACAACATGGATTTCATAAGCAAGGCACATAACCTTCAAAATAAAATGTGAGAAATCCATATTGAGTAGGAAAAACCAGCCACGTGGACCTACACCTAGCTATTTAAATTAATTTGAGATAGTAACGTGATTGACATGAATACATAAAGGATGAGAATAATTTTTTTAAATCCATACCAATTTTATCTATAATTTTTCATAAATTAAATTCTAAATAACTATAAAAGGTAAGACTATATCTAGGGTAGGTTGATTATTTAGAATTAAGCCTACAAAGAATGGATGTCAATTCCTTGGCCAACACAACATCCATTATTATAAAAGGGGAGTCAAGCTAAAAATTAGAGGTTTTTGTTGATCATTATTGATTTTTTGATAGGTGGTGGTGTGATAAAGGTCATATGAGATAAGTATTGAGGCCTAAATGCCAAAAATTTATCAAAATGCAAAGTTGAGTGTGATAAGAGAGAATGACAAGAGCTCTCAATAAACCTATAGCCTGAGTGTATAAAAGGAGACATGATAACTCAATGATGTAAGGGATATTAGAGCCCTTGTGTATATTTGTAAAGTTAAAAATATAATGATACATTATTACTCTCAATAAAATGAGTTGAGAAATTGACTGAGTAGGCTACGTGGTTTGGAATCCCTTCACTAGGAACTCAGGGCACGACCTACACCAATATCACACTTTTGTATATACTCATCAGCATTTCCCATCCCTTTATATTATACTATAATTTATGACATATCATATATGAATTATTGTGGTATCATAATTTATGCTACTAGTTCACTAGTGGTTTCTTGCATTCTCAAACTTTGGTTACCTCTAGGATTACCTTCACCTATTCCACCCATTATTCCTCATAGTGTAGGAAAATTTCCACCAACCCAAACACTAGGTTGCATTGAGCTTGGGTTATTAATTGGATTTTATACCATTTTTATTACAACAATTATTCATATTTTCATATTGCTAATCATCTACATGGGTTGGACACCATCCTTTATCTATAGCATTCCCAACATAATTTGGCTCTTAGATTTAAACTAATAGAATTATTGTGTATCCTAAAGGCTTACATGGTAATATTCATTGTGTAATTATATAATATACTTATTTATTATTATGAATTAAATGAATTAAAATCAGATTTAATTCAACATAAAATCAGGATTTAAAACACATAAACCAGATTATTAATGTGTAAAATCAGATTTCTCTATGCACTACTTGCATCACGAAATCAGTTCCTCAAATCATAGTAAAAGTTGCTTTAATGGAGAAAATAAAAAACCAGCAATAACACATAAGATAAGTATAGGTTCACCTAATGTGGGTAACATCCACCAAGAAATTACTCAATAAAATAATAACAAATCAAGAGTAAAAATTCTCCAAAGAGAATCTCTCACAGAGGTTGAATATCTCCTCAAGAATTCACAAAAGAATTCTCTAAATTTCTGATCCAACTCTAATATCTATCAAAAATATTCCACATATGTTATGCCACCCCTATACCTATATAAAATCATACCACAACATCTATACCACACCCTATAATGATAAACATCAATCTATAAAGTCACACCACCACCTGAATATATACAAATATGGAAGAAATTAACCCAAGAAGAAGAAACTCACCATTATTATCCAAGATAGACTTATCCTCAAGGGATTACACCATCCTCCACCTAGTCAATATTATCTTGAAGCCCACCAAAGTAGGAACATGCCATCATCATATCTCCTCCAAAAAAGGCTTACAAAAAAGAATAAGATAACAACTAACTCCCTAAAAATAAGGAAGTCAATCCCACTTCCACAAAACATGGAAGGATAAAAACTAACTCCTTAAAAACAAGGAAGTAAATCCCACTTCCACAAAATATGGTATTCAACATGGCTATTAGAAAAACATCTAAGGAATATTCCTCTCACATGAAAGAGTAATTCCATAAAAGGTGGAGTGGGGAATGGACACAAGAAAATGTGCTCCCCCACATATGTGGATCTCTCTAAGCCCCTAAAATTATCCACCAAGGTCATGTGATAGCTATAAAGGGATCCACACTCAATAATCTCCCACTTGGAGACCATTTCTCTTGAACAGAATCTATCATTGCTCCATAACCACTAAGACCAACCAAATTTGAACATAGTCTCAACTTGTCCAATGTGACCACGTTGGTCATCATATCCATAGGATTTTGGCTAGTATGAATATTCTCCAAATTCATCAAGTTCTCCTCCAAATATATCTAGATGAAGTGATAATTTAACTTAATATGTTTTATCCTTGAGTGGAAAGTGAAGTTTTTTGCCAAATGAATAACACTCTGACTATCACTGTGTAGTATCCCAAATTCCTAATCATGGCCCAACTCTTGAAACAAATAATATATCCAAATCATATCCTTGATATCCTCTATGGTAGTAACATACTCTACCTCTATGGTTGATAAAGACAACCTTTTGTATCCTAGAAATCCAACTAACTGCTATATCTTCAATAGTAAATATATAACCTTTTATACTCCTTGTGCTATCAATATCCCCTACCATATCCAAGTCCACATAACCACACAAAATGGTATCTAATCCACCATAACATAATGCAACATCCATGATTCCTCTCAAGTATCGAATAATCCATTTCACTACTTGCCAATGATCATAACCATGATCACTCATATACTTGTTCACAATTCCCACTACATGGGCAATATTTGGCCTAGTACAAACCATGGCATATAGCAAACTACCAAATGTTGATGAGTAAAGTACCTTGGATATCTTAAGCTTTTCAACCTTCATCTTGGGATAGTGATCCTTTTATAATATAAAGTGGCATGTCAAAGTACCAATAGATTTAGCATCCAACATGATAAACCTTTCCAAGACTTTCTTCACATACTCTGATTGGGATAAAATCAACTTCCTCTCCTTTCTATCATGAGTAATCCTCATACTAAGGATTTTCACCATTTCACCCAAATCCTTCATAGAAAAGGAGTCACTAAGCTATTTCTTAAGTATATGAATATGTTGTATTTTATTTCCTACAACTAACATGTCATCCACATACAAGCATAATATAATAAAATAACCATCATCAAAAAATTTGATGTACATGCAATGGTTAGAATTACACCTTTGATAACCTTGTTCCAATATAAAATAATCAAATTTATTATACCATTGTCATGGTGCTTATTTTAGGCCATACAAGCTCTTCTTTAGTCTACACACATAGTTCTTCCCTTTGACCTCATATCCCTGTGGCTTCTCCATATACAACTCTTCATCCAAATCACCATGAATAAAAGTAGTTTTCACATCTAACTATTCTAAGTGCAAATCCCCAACTGCAACTAAACTAAGAATAGTCTTAATGGAATTCATTTTTACAATAGGAGGAAATATCTCATCAAAATCAACCCTAATATTTGTGCAAACCCTTTCACCACCATTCTGGCCTTATACCTTTTTGTCCATTCATCTTCTTCTTTTATTATATATATCTACTTGTTTGGAAATGCACTCTTTTCCTTGGGTAGCCTTACAAAATCCCACTTTTAGTTCTCCATGAGAATGTATGATCATCATCCATGGATTTTTCCTACTTATTCTTGGCATCTACCTACATTGCTTCCTCATAACACTTTGATTCTCCATTGTGAGTGAGTAATAAATAATTCAAAGAAGGAGAAAAACATTCAAGTTCTCTTCTTAACCTAGAATACCTTCTTACCATAAGATTTTTGGGTCCTTATGTAGAAGGTTCCTAAACTAATTCATTGAATACTTTTCCATCTGCAATGTCATCTAATATTGTGTAATATTTTTGTTCATGTTCCTGTAACTAATTCTTATACATGACTTTTTCATTAGATATTACATCTCTAGACCAAAATATTTTCTTATCTCTAATGCTTCAGAGACAAAAACCAAAGTCATCCTCATCATAACCAATAAATGTGTTTTTTTTTTATTTTTCCTCTAACTTGGTCCTATCCTCTTTCTTAACAAGAGAAAAAGCCTCACATCTAAATACTATAAGAAAAGAATAATCAACATTCTAGTCAGACCAAGCTTGTTGAGGAATGCCTCCATCCAAAGGCATTGAAGGTCCTTTGTTAACCAAAAAAATTTTCATGCTAACTATTTCTACCCATAATTGTAAAGGCAATCTTGCATGTAACCTCATACTCCTAGCACATTCCATTGTTGTTATATTCATCATTTCAAATACCCCATTATATTATGGAGTTCCTAGAACCATCCTTTGCCTATGGATTCCATTGTTAGAATAATAATTAAATAAATCATTAATATAATACTCACCTCCATTATCTAATCTAAAACATTTAAAATTCAGACCTATTTCATTCTCAACCAAGGATTTTCACTTATTAAAAGTGTCAAATACATCATATTTCCTTTTAATGCAATAAATTCAAACTTTCCTGGTTGCATCATCAATAAAAGTGACATAATAATTTGAATGCCCATTAGAATATACTTGAGCTAGTCCCTCTACATCTGAATGTACCAACTCTAACTTATGCTCTTTCTTTGTGGGTCTAACTTTTAGGAACTTAACTTGGTTCTATTTACCATACACATATTCCTCACAAAAGTATAAACCAAAATCTTTTAATCTAGGCAACTTTTTTTTTAAGATCTCCATGCCTTTATGGCTTATATGATTAAGCTTGTAGTGCCACATAGTTATATTTCCATATGTAGCAACTAAATAATAAGAATCAACACTACTAGTCAAAGATAATGTACCAAATTTCTTACCTATTGCAACCACAAGATCACCTTTATTACCTTTCCAAGAATCTATAGTAAACATTATCGAACAATTCTCATTGCCCAATTGACCCACTGAAACCAAATTCCATCTCAACATAGGTACATGTCTTACATCCTTAAGTAGCCACATGTTCTCATTCTACATGTTCACCTAAACATAACCTTTCCCTACTATCTCATATGTTTCATCATCACCAAAATAAACATGTCCCAAATTTTTCTAAACATAATCAATAAAATAATGCCTATGTGGGGTGGCATGAAAACAAGCCCCTGAATCTAATACCTAACACTTAGAAAAATTATCCAAAGAAATAATTAAGGCATCCTGACATGAATTACCTAATTTCACATTTAATTCATTTGTTTCCTCCTTGTTGGCATTCTTATCCCTAAGTGACCAACATTCCTTCTTTGAGTGTCTACTCTTCCCATAATGCCAACATATCATCTTGGCTCTAGATCTAGATTTTGATATACCCTTTGACTTTCCATGGTTTCCTTTACTTTTGTCCTTTTGTCTCCCTCTACTTTCAATAGTCAAATCATTCCCTAAATATGATTCACTAGTGCTCTTCCTTCACATATCCTTGCTAAGAATCACACCTACGACATCCTCAAAATTTAAACTTCCCTTAGTAAGGATTGCATTACTAACAACCATAACCAATCTATCCCAACTATTAGGCAAAGAACACAAAATTAGTAAATCTATTACTTAATCAAAAAATTTAATTTCAATAGAAGTGAGCATACTTACCATATTAAAATTATTTAAATGACTAGTAATAGAACCATTCTTAGACATTTTCATATTAAATAATATTTTCATAAGAAATATTTTATTTGAAGTAGAGGGTTTATCATACAACTATCCAATTTTATCTATGAGATCCTTTGTAGTTTTCTCATTTGAAATGTTGAATGTAACAGAAGATGCAAGGCATAATTGTGTGTCTCCCAATGCCTTCCTATTAAATAATGTCCAATAAACATCACTCATGGTTACAGGCTATCCTCCTTTCCCCTCCAAGGGGAGATGAAGTTCATTCTGATACAAGTAATCTTCCATTTTCATTTTACACAAACCAAAAAAATTTCCATCAAATTTCTCAACTCTAATCTAATCTCTTCTCCCATAGATCCCACTCAATCTAATAACCCTTCCTATGATTTACCACTTTAGTAAAAAACACCACCAAATCTCTGAAACAAGTTGTAAGGAATTAAATGAATTAAAATCAGATTTAATTCACCATAAAATCAAAATTTAAAACACATAAACTAGATTTTAAATGTTTAAAATCAGATTTATCTATGCACTACTTGCATCATGGAATCAATTCCTCAAATCATAGTAAATGTTGCTTTAATGGAGAAAATAAAAAACCAGCAATAACACATAAGACAAGTATATCGTGGTTCACCCAATGTGGGATACATCTACCAAGAAATTTCTTAATAAAATAATAAAAAATAAAGAGTACAAACTCTCCAAAGAGAACCTCTCACATAGATTGAATATCTCCTCAAGAATTCATAAAAGAAATCTCTAAATTTCTGATCCAAATTTGATATCTGTCAAAAATATTCCATAGATGTTATGCCACAATTGTACCTATATAAAATCACACCACAAGATGCTATACCACACCCTGTAATAATAAACATTAATCTACAAAGTCACACCACCACTTATATATATACAAATATGAAAGAAATCAACCCAAAAAGAAGAAACTCACCATACTTATCCAAGATAACCTTATCCTCAAGGAAGTACGTCATCTTCCACCAAGTCAAGCTTATCCTAAATCCCACCAAAGGAGGAACATTCCATCCTCATCTCTCCTCCAAAAAAGGATTAAAAAAAATAATGAGATAATAACTAACTCCCTAAAAACAAGGAAATCAATCCCACTTCCACAAAACATGGAAGATAACAACTAACTCCTTAAAAAAAAGGAAGTCAATCCCACTTCCACAAAATATAGAAGTCAACATGGCTGTTATTAAAACATCAAAGGAATATTCCACTCACATGAAAGCATAATTATACAAAAGGTGGAGTGGGGAATGGACACAAATAAATGTGTTCCCCCACATTCATGGAGCTCTCTAAGCCCCCAAAATACTCCACCAAGGTCATGTGATAGCTAAAAAGGGCTCCACACTCAACATCTAGGGTTACCTTCACCTATTCCACCCATAATTACTCCTAATGTAGGAAAATTTCCACCAACCTAAACACTAGGTTGCATTGATATTGGGTTAGTAATTGGATTTTCTACCATTGTACTAGCAACTATTATTCATCTTTTCATATTGCTTATCATTTACATGGATTGGATACCAACCCTATCTGTAGCATTCCCAACATAGTTTGGCTCTTATATTTAAATTAATATCATTATTGTGTATCCTAAAGGTTTACATGGTACTATTATTTGTGTAATTCTATAATCTACTTCTTGCCTCTAGGACTATGCTATCTGAGACAAATCCACATGATTAACTTCACTACTTTCTATTTGGTTGAGAAATGGATAGTTTGGATCTTTGAGTACATTATGTGTGGGTGTTCCATCAAATAATTTATATTTATACATGTATATATATTCCCAAGTCATTTTATAATATTAATCTATAATTTTATTTTATTCATCAACATGTGCTTCTTCCTCCTTAGAGCACATTTAATCAACTCTAGATTCATCCTCATGCCCTTCACTTTTTTATGTAGGTCCTTATTGTATCTTCATTAATTAACTCCCACTTCCTAGGTTCAATATCATAAATCAATCTTTGTTATCTTTCATCATTTTTATATCATCTATGTTCATAATCATATGGGTTTTCCATGCTAAAATTATTTTGGCTTTCAACCCTTCACAACTACATCATTTAAACATTTCCCACCCTTATCCTTTAACTATCCACTCAATCCATGCATGAAGGGTTTTTATATTCCATGGGTTATGTTATTAATATACCATCAATTTATTGATTTACAAGGTTATTTGTGTTATACACAACCATCTAGGATTACAAAAAGGTTAGTTATCCACTTCCTCTAGGAAAGAATACTATGAAATCAAATGATTAGTTATTCAATTTTCCTATCCACCACACATATTTTGATTTGGTCCTAACTATATTAGTGAACTTTAAATCTTAATATATACTTTTATCCAATGATAATTTATACCTTATATTCTACTTTAACCCATAACATGCATAGATAACAATGCATGCAAGTGTCGAGGTATCTCACTAAAAAATACTTCATACAAGGGATTTTAATGATGTTATTATACCCAATTATTAGGTTTATCTTTCAGATATTAGTATTAATAAATATAAATTTTCACTCTAAATCCTCTAACCATCTTTTAATATATTATAATAAAATATGATGAATCATCTTTATGCATCAATCTTCTATAATTGGTTCAACAACATCCCTACAATGGAACCTAAGTGTTAATTAAATTTCCTATGATCTAATCATTGAGTATATGTCACTCATGCTTACCCTCACACTATATGTTCACTACACCAACATATCACACAAGTTAACATTTGTGCCCACCCAAGGTAGAGAGAGAGAGAGAGAGAGAGAGAGAGAGAGAGAGAGAGAGAGAGAGAGATGAGAGATGAGAGAGAGAGAGAGAGAGAGAGAGAGAGAGAGAGAGAGAGAGAGAGAGAGAGAGAGAGAGAGAGAGAGAGAGAGAGAACCAATGTGCAATTGGGTTAGCTATAAATATGACTAATAATTACCTAAGATAACTCCTACAACATTTGAAAGAATAGACACTTTAATTTTTAAGAATATATTATATAATATGTAATTATCAATAGTTAAAAATTATACTTTATGAGCAAATAAAGATATAATAACCAATAAGAAATATTGATTCCATTTTCATTAATGTTCAAAAGTACATGATTTCTCAATACTTAGTATATCAATCAATAATATAAAAATAGTGAAAATAATTTAATAGTCTCTTCAAAACATCATCTTACCTTTGAATTTCAATAACAATTTTCAACAACCTATTACAAGAAGTGATTTGGGATTTTATATGTTCAATCCAACACCTTGAGGTTACAATTAATCAATGTGTGATCCATAAAATGTGCAACTAATTTATATCTATATTAATATGCAACTTATTTAAATTAAATATCATTCCTAAAAATCCATATATTTGTTCCATGCCATGATATATTCACTTAATACCATTCCTTAAAAAAATTTGTCTTCATGCTTGCACACCTAAAGATCCATTCTTTGCCAAATTCCCAAATTAATGTTCCTTATTTTACACTCTATGGTTTGTGAAACCTCCTTCCTATTCAACATAACAATTTTTTTAGGGGTGTACATATTTCCACTATCGATACACCGTTGATACTTAATCAATATTTTTTATATGATCACTCCCAAGGTTCTTGTACATCTACATAAGCCCATCCCGGTGTGCCTCTAAGCCTATTGGTTACATACTAGAATATTTGTCAAAACTAAGGCCTTGTTTGTACTACTTTTTTCTTACACCCATAGTACCTACATGTAATTATTAAAAACTTTGTTCATCTCTTGTGTGGTTCAAGTGTTTCCCAAAAACATGCACACTTCTATACTTGGAAAAAATTGGGGGCCAAATATGATTATGATTCTTTCTTCTTCTAATGTGCTTAAGGACATAACTCTTTTATCTAGATAATTTCTAAAATTATCATATTATATTTCTCTTTCCAACCGAAGAGAATCTAATCCCAAAGAAAAGAAAATTTTAACATATTTACCATATAAAAAATAAAATGTTGACCTGCCAATGGATTTTTTTGGAGTGATTTTATCTACCCATGGTGAAACATATGACCTTTTATGCCAATTCATCTTATTCTAATCCACTATTCTATGGATGGTGGTTACAATTTTTATTTACTTGATTCTAATTGAACTTTCCATTGAGGCTAGTAATCCAAAGAGTAAAAAAAATGATGTATCATACCATAACATAAACCCATAAGTTCATAGGAAGATCAATTAGAACCATTATCTATCAAAATATTATATGGTGTACCAAATCTGGCCAAAATGTTTTGTTTAATGAAATTTCATACCATTTCAAAAGTATTATACTTTATAGTGTTGGCCTCATCCCACTTTGTGAAATATTCCATTATGGAAAGCATGTGAGTGTGACATGTGCCAGTATGTGGATTAATTATAAAGATGAAACCCAAATCCCATTGTTGAAAAGTATCTTCCATCACTATATGTTTGATGGGAAATTCTATAACTTTTGGACTTGAAACAAATTATTTGCCTAATTCACAACTTGAGATCCAATCTCGAGAATCTTTAAAGAGCATAATCTAGTATTAATGAGATCTTACAATCTTGAATTTTTTTATAGATGAATAAAATTTACTTCCACACACTTGATTATGGAAATAATATAGTAATATGTTTTTATTTATATTTATCAACTTATCTCAAATAGAAATAATCTAAACATTTCTTCAAAAGAGTATTGTCCCACATTACATACCTTGCATCTTTAAGTTAACCACTTATTTGTTGTTAGAATTTATATATATATATTTAACCCTCAATTGGTTAGAAATTAAGCAATATATGAGTACCACTCATTTATAGAACCAATGGAATGATCAGAGGTAACTCTGTATGGTATTTTAGCCTTATTTATTAAGATGATTATATGATATTAGTTGACATAAGCCACATCCATAAATGAGCTTAATTAGTTTGATTTGAAGTTCATATTATTGAACCTTAGTTATAAAACCTCCTCATTTAGAACCAAGTTATTGTTATGTAAAGATAGACTTGATATGTGTGTTGGGAACAATCACTAGGACGTGAGAATTTAAGATATAAAATTTGGAGTTCTTTAGTTATTTAACCATAACATAGGAAATTTTATTGTTTAGAGAGAAATTGAGTTAATGTTAATTTAGTATATAGTATATTATATTCCTTCTTCATTCTTATACACCAAGATTGATTTAAGTGTTGCTATAATGAATAAGTATAAACAATGAAATCATTTTTAAAGTGTGGGAATATCAGAGCTAGATCCTTTTTATGGCATTTTTATTTTTTTCAAAAGTATAGTTTCCTTCTTTACTCCAACTGAAGGTATATTTTCCCTTCATAATATGATATATATGCCCTGTTATCTCTATAGAATTAGGTTCAATCCTCCTCCAGAAGTTTAAATTTTCAAAGAATAAGTAAACACTTCATTTTATTGTAAGAAGAGTAAACTTTTAGATTGCTTAAACTCTATATGAATCTATTTTTGTTCCTTATTTTGACATTGTATGACCTAGAATATTTCCTTTCTTGTGTAGACACTCAAAATTAATCATTAAGTTCTTGATATTGTTTAATCTTAACATCCTTACCCTACTTGGTATATTATCCATTTTATTAACTCTAAATATATACAGGAGTCTTCACTATTCTAAAAATTATCTTGAAACTACATAGACATATGTATTTTGATTCAAATATCATGTAAGACCAATTCTAGTAGTCTTTGTCCTTTTGGGACATGACTGTACTAGGTCAAACAAGGCCACACTATGACCTTATCTGCTAGTGTAGCCTTGTTCCCCATGCTCTCATAGTAGCTTTTTAAATTTAAAAAATTATATTTTACCCCTCCCACACTTTTATCAAGGTTGATTAGTGAAAATACTTCAAATATTCCTCTATATAATCACATCAAGGCCTCTTAAACAAGGTTTTTTAAGGGCCCCTAGGAAAAATACATATGTAAAATTCTAGTTAATATTCAAAGTACATTTATAATTCTTGGTGAACTTAAGGGATATTGGCTTTATTGTAAAGGTGAATCTTAGGTGCCACCTGACCACAACAATTAGGTACCTCCATCCAAACCCTATAGATGATGTCCAAACCTTATGGATGATGTCCAGACACTATGGGTGGCATACAAACACTATGGGTGGTGTACAGACACTATGGATAGTGTATAGACCCTATGGATGACATCTAAATTCTATGGATGGAATCTATACCTTAGGGATTATATCCAGACCTTGTGGATGCTAGAATACACACTCTGAACACTAGACTACACACTCTAGATGTTCATTTGAAAAACGTAAAAAAGGTCATCATAGATATATTTTATCCTAAAACTTATTAAATATTTGGATTCCTCTCAAAAAATTATAAAAATTCAAAAAAAATAATCTTGATCAAAATGGTATGCAAAATTTATGCTCATATAAAATTTTGGACATCATCTAGAGACTTTGACACTATCTATAGCCTTTGGTCACCATACAAAACTTCAAATGGATATAAATTTTGCATTCAAATTCAAATCAAGATGATTCATTTTTTAAATTGTCTATTTTTTATAGAGGAATCCAAATATGCAATAAAGTTTAATATAAAATGTATTTATTATGACCTTTTTCATATTTTTCAAATGAGCATCTAGAATGTGTAGTCTAACATCTAGGGCGTGTATTCTAACATCTAAAGTGGGTAGATGGGCGTCTAGTATATGTCACATATATTGGTGAAATTGATAAAAATGTCCTTCAAAGCCATGTAAATTTATACTCATAATTTTATAATTAGCTGTAAATGTTAGGTGAGCTGACTTGTAAATCTAATTTACAACCCAAAAATTTAGGCAACCCAATGCTCTTTATTGGTCCAAAAAATCACCAAAACCAAATTTAGTAAAATGTAATATTCATGAATTATCAAATATTCACCACTAAAAAAGCCTTTCTCTTACATCATATCTATAAATCACTTAGAAATTGTACTGTACACTGAGTAATAGAGCTCTATTCTTTACACTTTCAATTCTACTACATTCTAACATTAATAGGCCAAGTCTAAAGTCATTCTATTGTAGGTCAATGACACTCATTACCAAGCATTCAAAGTAACCTATATAGATGAATTCATATATCAAATTTAATATTCACACAATCACTTTAAGAGGGATAACTAAATTAGCTTGAGGCCCCATTTGGGTTATGTAAGTATCATTCATATTATGATAGATTTTATGAGGATAGATCAGATATTCTCATTTCTCAATTATCTCATTTGAATTTGATTTTAATTGTGTTTATTTTGTAGGATTTAGGGTTTTGATTTTTCAAGTCTTCTACATGGGAAATCATTATACATAAATGAAACATAAGCCATCACAAATAACTTTAGGTACCTAAATTAGATAAATTAGTCACACAGTCAACTAGTATGTAGCTACAATCAATAGACAAGGCCACAATACACCCCTTCCTCCCAACACAACCTTGTCTTAATATGAATTAAATTCCTAATTTTTGTTGTGACATAGATCAAGGGACCTTAAGGTCATTTTCTAACAATAATTAGCCTACATAGTCAACAATAAACTAGATCTAAGGTAGGATTGCATATCTTTTGTCAATTTACTATTTATAGTTCATTTAAAATTATGTAAATTTTATATTTCACATTAAAATCTATATATTTATATAGATCTAAATAAATTTTATATAGTTTATTTGTTCTTAACATTTAATTGGTAATTAAAAATAACATTAAACATTTTAGTGAACCCATATTTTATTTATAACACTGCTTAATTATTATTTTTTTAAAAAAATTGTGTAGCCTAAGGTTTCAAATAATTTTTTTATTTCCCAAAAATTATAAATACTTGATTCCTTACTCAAAAAAAATTTGAATATTATTTTGTATTTAATTCTTGCTTATTTTTAGAACTATGTTCTAGAAATTGTAAAACTACTTGGTGATTGCCATTATGGCTTATGCATTGAACTATTTTATATAAATCATGGTGTGAGGGATTCTACCCTAGTAATAATAGTCATTGTACAACACTAAACATGGATTTTAGTTTCCACATACCTCACAATATATTGTAAATGCCTAAGGTCATTTATTTATATCATAAGAAGCCTCTTTTATCTATTTGATTTATGGTGCACCTAAGAGGAGCATATTACCCAGGGAAGTTACCATCACTATACCCTCAAAGATGAGATAGTGGGATACAAGCATGGTTTAACCTCTATCGTTAGTGATCTTAAATATTGGGCTAACACTAATCTACAAATGAGCAAGTATATTTGGGATCTTAGATAATCATTCAAACCCTTGCCTAGATCACTATATTATACCTTGAGTTTTCCCTATATTGTATTCATATTCATTAGCATTTATTGATTCATATTATCTTGTATGCTTCTAGGTGTAGTGCTAAACTAAGTGGTATTTTTTTTAATTTATCTTCCTTTGGAATCTTCTACAATGGTAAGTCATCATGTTTTTTCTAAAAATAATAATGCTAATATTCACATTCTTCATTCTAATGAAGTTGAAATCCATACTAATTCTGATACTAGAAATAATGAAGATAAATATGGACATGAGACCCATATCGATCCATAATAGATTAATGGAATAGATTAAAATCAAGTGCAATAATTATTTAAATTTTGTCAAGGTCTTCAAAAGAATACCCAAGAGGTAAATAAGATTATCAATCTAATTTTAGAATCAAAAGTTGAATCAAGCCAAATTGGCCACTCTTCACAACAAGATTTACCTTTTCAAGTTGTCAAATATATGTTAAAAAATTCAAAATCGAGACCTAAAAACATTTTCAAATGTTTATAGATTACTTATTTCTATATTTTATTTATTTCACATCAAGTAGATAACATATTTTAGTTTTCAATTCATTACTTTTTTACAAGGTATGTGAGTCTAATACAGGACATATTATTACATAGTTTTTTCATGCCAAGATTCTCTTATTACCCAATAAGATTGCTACATTAGGGGCATGCCTTCATTCTCTATGAACACTTAAACATGTTGTATATATCTACAACCTCTCTATTAGGATGCGCTGCATGACATACAATTTTTTTACTAATCGCAAATACTTTACATTGTGTTACCATAAAATGTTATTTTATAACAAATACATTCATACATATGATTGATGTGAACTAGTCTCATTTTATGTATAATTATTATTAAAATTATTACTTTACTACATGATAATATAGTACTTGCTTGATTATTATGTGTAAACCTTGGCATTGTGTGTGGAACATATACATTTTATTAATGGTATGGCATCATCATGTCATTTTAGTGTGGCCCTTGGTCATAACATTCACATGTCCCTTGTATGTGGCCTTGTGCCTTATATGTGACATTATATACAAATTTTATGACATTTATTATATGTTCATTATTTGTTATTATGGTGCCAAAGTTCATATCATGCATTATTTATATTTTTACTTTTGTGCCATGATAGATTTGATGCACATGTTACTTATGTGATTTAATGTTACACCTATCTAATACATGATTGAAGTTTCACCTTCATTTTGGAGAATATTCAAAGGCTCAAAACATTGAATCATTGTCAATCAATCATTAATAATTAAACATTAAATAATAATATGATTTACACATATTAAGGATATCTCATATAATCACTCTCCTAGATTATAAGTTTTTCTAACAACTTAATAACTACTTATGACATCTCTACATGATTTATTCTAAAAAATCACTTACATTAATATATTTTAATATAATTTAATCACTTAACAACATAAAATATTATTAATGTTTACCACAAATATGAGCAATGAACTATATTTTCCTAACATTCCCCCCTTAATGTTCACATGGGGAGATTAACCACATGGACTAAAAAATTTTATATTACCCCCTAGAATTTTAACTCATAGACATCAGGTTTATCTAATAATGTGATATAATTCATCAATATCTTGGTCTATATTATGAAAAGAGTGGCGGAGGCTAGTGTCCAAATGGTTATGGATTCTAATTATATCAAACTTTTACTTACATGACTTTTCTATAGTAATTAATTTATTTATTTATAGGATATTAAAGGAAAGTAGCATACTCTTTATTTAGACTCAAATGGACTTCGTAAGGGTAAATAATACTAATGTCTTAGATATATTGATGCCCACTATGCTTCTTAATACTCTTATTTATAACACAAAGAGTGAGGATTATTGGAATCTATGTCAACATTGTCTATCACATCCTTTGCTTTATAACTATAAAGAGATTCCCACTATATTACTTTTATCAAAAATTCTACATGATATTTAGATAAATTAAACCACACTCAAATAATGATATGTGCACTTAATAAGATGTCGATGATGAAGAGATAAGATAAAGACGTTGTGGTGTTGTCCTTAGATCATTGTTGGATGAGGATAAACTACTAGGGCCTACTTGATTTGACCCTTGTCCTTTAAAATTAAATCTTTCAACATGATGTCTTCTGACATTAATGGTCTAAATTTACATGTAATCTTGAAGAATAATTTCATTTCCCAAAATGGCATTTGGAAAGTGCTTTGGAAATTAATACACAACTACATTTTTTAATCCCATTCTAATCTTCTTCAGATTATAGTAGATGAAATAATCCTTTTAGGTGGATGTGGACCATGAATTCAAAGAATAGGAGGACCACATAAATTAAAAACTTGATTAAATGATCATTTAATTATTCTTCAATCTTGATGATCCACTAATAGTTTAGCTTGTAAATTAATTCTACAAACTTCTAGCACAATAATTCAACATTTAATCTTGTAATGGTTAGATGATTGTGCAAGATAAATTTTTTTATACTACATGCCTCAAATAATATTACTTATTTTCATGTTTTTATATATCCTATGATATCTCTCTATAACACCATACCTAAATATTTCTATTTGTACATGAAGAGAGAGATCATCAAACTTGACACATTTTACCTTTTTAACTATGAATTATGGTCTTTGAGGTCCTTATGGTCGGTCCATAAATGATAAATAAATATTTATACTTAAACAATATATAACTACATTTTTTTGGCCTAAAATATGCTGAGCTATGTAGTTGAACTGATTAAAATAATATTTGTATTTGACATATTTTTCATGGCCATCTTTTTTACCATGATCTTTCTCTTTCAATGTCAAGAATACGATGTATTCATCTGAGAGTAAACCTTTCTAGAAATTTCCTTGCAACATAGATTTACTTTTTAGAATAAATCCACTTATTTATATCATCTAATATTACTCCATTGACATATTCACAAAAATATTCTTTTTAATCTTCTAAGCAACATAAAATTCCTCCCCATGCAATATCATATGCATCAGTATATATTATATAATTTTTGGAATTTATAACATGAAGCTCAATAAGATTGGATAATTTTTGCTTGATTACCTATATTTATCTATTATGTTCATCAATCCATAAATATTTATTATTTTTATGTGGGAATTCTTGCAAACAATAAATATCTATACCATTCCCTGCATAGAATCTATCTACATAGATTAGAATTCCCAAAATAGCTTGTAACTAATTTTTATCTAATTGATCTATGAATTAAATTATTTTCTCCTTGATATGAGATTTTAATGAAGTTTATTATTCTTTAATTCAATAACAATGAATATAAAATAAATTTGACACAATTGTATCTTAGTTTGAGAAAGAACTATACCAACTTTTGCAATAGTGTCATAGAATCTCTTCAGGTGTTGAAAATGGTCTTTTAATGTCTAACTAATTATCAACATATCATCAATATAAATAAAAAATAAATATATCATACCTATGAATATATTATCCATAAAACTCTATAAATATATAGATGCATTCATGAGACCAAAAGGCATCACCTTCCATTTAAAGTGTCCAAATGGGAAACTAAATATTGTATTTAGCTTGTCTTTCTCCTTGATTCTGATATGATAAAATATTGATTTACAATCAAACTATGAAAAATATAACCATTATCAAAAATAATATCACTAGGGAGAGTTCTAAAGATTCTAGTCAATAAAAACTATGTAGTGACCCTAAATAGGTCTTATGTTTTCATATTCACTAAACTAATAAAAAGTAAAGAAAAATATAATTTAGTGCTCACCAAATCTATTGTCATAAAGTGGGGGTAATAAATAATAAAATTAAACATGTATAGAAGACATGTACTCACATCAATGTATATGGAATCCTAATGCATAGAAGAGAAGTGAAAATGCATATCTATCTACTTGTACAAAGGATGAAAAAAGTTAGGAATACTTACCTTTGAGGATGAACTTACTAAGCCTCAATCTCTCCCTTGGCCAAGGTGCTTCATAAAAGGTTGTTGTGGTATGTAAGGATTACAAAGATAAATTATCTCTAGGATATATAACCTATCAATGTATCTAAAGACTTCTCTATAAGATAAGATCTGTATCTCCAAATAAATTATGAAACCCTAATCTTGCTCCTTAAGTAGAATGGTGGATAAGCAGATGTGCAATATATCTTGCTTATTATTCTCTTCTCTTAGAATGGTTAAATGGATGTGTTTATATAGGTGGATATAACCCTAAATGCTTTTTAAATTTTTATCCAACAAGGTTGACCTAGTTGAACAAGTAGAGATTAGTGAAAAAGAACAATAAATAAAAAAATTTACGATATAGGCATATAATAATGGAAAATATTCTCTATGATGTTAGGAGTACAAAACAATTTATAGTTTGGAAAAGAGTTAGTAGAGACAAAGATATGAGAAAAATAAAAAAATCTAATGGTAAATATTTGAACGGTAAATAATTTTTAAAATAGTGAATATAAATATAGTGAAAAAGAATTCATTTATCATTATTTACTATTCTAAGAAAAATAGAGAGCTTTGATAGACCAAGTGAGATATCTAGAGAGAAAAGATGGAAGAGAGATTAAAATTGAGATGGGGATGATTCATAGTATCCAAAATGGGTGTAACATAATTAAGCAACTAAAAGTTTCAAATTTTTGAGTATTTTTATTTAGAATTGAGTGATTATATAAATTTGATGAAATAGGTAAAATATAGATACTAAAATAAACCCTAAACAAATGATAAGGGAACTAGGGATGAAATGGGGTATTTTTTTGAAATTAGTTAGGCCTATTAATGCCCAAGGTATAAGAAAAAATATCATGGCTATGAAAGAACAAAGTCAACTAGGTCAACTTAGTTTGGCAAAACAAAAAGCAAAACCAGTTGGCAGACTTAGTAGTAAGTGGTCAACTTGGTTGGGGAATGAAAAGGGGGACAACTTAGTAGCAAGTAGATGAATTACTAATGTTAATAAAAATATGTAAAATTTAAATCAAACCAACTTATTTTTATGAATTTTATAACAATGTATTGTGATTATAGATGACATGAAGGTCTAATTCATCCTTTGTTATTTGATATTATGTAGAGGTGTCATAAATTGTGTTGATTGATTGATGCTTCATGGTTACCTAATTTATTTGAGTGATTGATAGATGAGGATAGAGAAGGATTGGTAGCATTGGGCTTATGAGGAATCATAAAGATGAGACACATCTTGCTAAGTGTTGATCTTATTATTAGGTTCCTTAGATCATGGGAATAGTTGACCAATACTTTTTGATAAGTGGTGGCTGGGGATACCATAGAGGTAGGTATCACACTAGAGGATGCCCATGCATTATTTATACTACCTATAGGAGGTAAACTAGTGATGACAAGGTCACCAAATGATTTAGAGGAGAGATGAGAACTGGTTCGATGGGTGATGGGATTAGACAAGATGTAATCAAAGCTGAGGGTGAGTTTATTCCATGTTTATATTGCACAAATTTTGGATATCTAGAAGGTTGTGATCCTACTTGTGATAGTGTGATTATTGTGTCACAAATTAGATGGTAAGGTACCACTATATGTGGTATCTTTATACTAATCCATATTATATCAGGGAGCACTTTATGATTTTAATTTTACCATCTACATTTAGCTCATGTATGATACATGTGGGATGTTATCTAGAGGGTAGAAGTAGATGAGACTAGTAGTGTTGCTAAGCACATGGATATATGAGAGGTTTTTGATGTATTTACTAGCTATGTTAACCCATGTGTTCTATGATAGGTTACCTTGAGTTGTTAGATAGAGATAGGACTAGGTAGTGCAGGCCATGCTCCATGTGCCATCACTATAAATAATCACATATGGAGAGATCATGTGGTAAACATATGCACATATTACTCAATTTGGTTGAGTTGGGTGATTATGGCACTAGGGTTATCTCTAGAGTGAATCATAGACCACTATACCTACTGGGTAGAGCCATAGTTGATGATATGATTACTAGGTTAGTTTGGACTCCCACACCTAGTGCCTCCTATAATAGTGCCTAAATTTTGGTCATTACATGCAAGGGATCTGAGTGGGATAAGAGGGCAAAGAACACCAATCAAGAGATCAAAAATAATACTATGATGTGTGAGACCAAGGCCTAGTCAATCATGATAAGTGATAGCTAGAGGAGGATAGGGCATGGATGTGGATGCATGGGTGAAGTAGGTACCACAACAAGCACCATAGTAGGAGGGGTAATAACCACCTCAAGAAAACCACTGATAAAGATGCTAGTGGTAGGATCAATCATAGAGGGTAGTTATATAAGATGACCCAATAGTCATCCTAAGGTAGATTTGGTTAATAGAGACACCTCTGAGGAGAGGCCCAATATGTGCATAGTTGGTGACTCTAGGTTTTGCTTCAATATGGAGGCATCTCATAGATGAGGTGCTTAGGGGTTGGGATGATGGAGAGACCATTCTTAATATATGATCAAATGAGGAGATGGTGATTGGTGACACAAGGATAGGTAATAAATGTTGTAGTTGTTAGTCTTTAAAATAGAATACTAATTGTGTATGATGGTGAATAGATATATTTTGAGATATATATGTGATTTGATATCTATTTTGGTTTTAGTTTTTGTGGACCTTATGACAAAAGAGACTAGATGGGGGTCCTTAGTCATGTTGATGATCCATGACATTTTGGATGGAGTACTGTCACCCTATAAACCCATAATGATGGATGATCTAGTGGTACCTATATATACCTATAATTGCTCACTTCATTATCAATGACTAATATTCTTATTAGTCCACATTAATTCCACTCATCTAATTTAATCTAATTCATTCCATTAATTTATCACCCTTTCCTAACCATTTATATAATATCCCCCTTATATTATCCTACATTCACTAACCTTATCCCATCCCATTCCTTCATTAATTCTATCTTAATACCTATTATACTATTCTAATCCTAGTTATCCATTATATGAGAATTTTAAATTCCCATAACCCCACCTAACCACCTACTAACCTACACCCTATCCTTTCATACATCCCTAGTCCCTAATAACCTACCTAATACCTATCTAACTCCCACCTAATCCTCCATTATTCCTAAGCTAATCAAGAAGCCTCTAGAATTGGAGAATCTCCTCTAAGACTCTAGAAGTCTCTAGACTAGAAACTTATAAGGAATTTAATATTCCTTGAATAATCCATAGCCATTGATCTCATCCCTCTAACTTCAAATTTCAACCCCTGATCTTCCCTCCCAAAATATATATAACCAAGGTTCCTCCTCCATGGAAGCTAACTATAATTCTAATATAAAATCCATGTCCAACTCCAAGCATCCAATATCCAACATCCAACATCATGCCATCACTATGTCAAATATAAGTCTAAGTTAATCACTAACATCATTTTGTGTTTTAATCCATTTGATCATGTTTTAGAGCATTTAGGATTTAGGATTGGAATGGTGTTCATCTAGTTGCATTTTATTTTAATGGCTCATTTAGGATTTAGGATTGGAATGGTGTTCATCTAGCTGCATTTTATTCTAATGGCTCTAGAATTTACCTAGTATTTGAGATTTGAGTAGATTAAATTAGTTAGATTTAATCCATAAAGCTTGAATTTCGTCTACATTTTGGTGACCATAGTGGGAGTTCTAGCTCTCAATTAATCAATTTTTCTTTTTAGATGCATTTTTGCTAACTTGTAGGGTCAATTGAATCAAGAAAATCTTGAATTTTTTAAACTTTATGTGTACAGGTTATAGTTATGACAATACACTGGCAGTCATGAGATTATCTAGGGTAGTATCAATATTAACCCCATGAGTCACAATATTGATTTAACAATCCATATAACCACTATCTATCTGTCTAACCACATAGGTTTTAGTCCTTTGACAATATCGTGACTCAATAGTTGTGATGTTAGTCTAGTCATGATATTGTCTAACCTAGTTGTGATTTTGTAAACTACTAATGATTTGTGCTATAGTTATTCATTTGAAAATATAATGACTCTCTTTATAGTGATATCATCATAGTAATTATAGTATTGTAACCAAGAATAATGATATTGTCAATTTTCACAAAATCACTAAAAACTTGATCTCTATCCTCTGATTTTTAGGTTTTGTTTTGATAGTTTGTTTTTGTATAAGGGGTTATGTTATAATATTATTTGTTCAATATTTTAGGGTTTTTTTGCTTTATAATCATATCAATCACCTAACCCTAATTTTTTATTAGAATTCTATCCATTTTATATCTAGTATGTGTGTTTTATAGGGTCAACAAGGAAGGAAGCCAAGACTAGAAGGAATCATTTGAAAACTAGACATAACCCACAAATCCTTTTCCCTATATGTGATAAAACTACAAGCATCAACATTTTCATAATCATGATATTGTTTTGGTAAATTGAAGTATTATCAAGGTAATAACAATTTTATATTTTTAACATAATTTTATCACTATAACCACTAGTTATCATTATAGATCATGTAGGGCATATTTAGGATTGAATTTAATCACTCCCTTGAAATTCTAGATTTTGCCTAGATTTTGCTTAAATTATCATCTTAATATATTTTGGTCAAGATTCTGAAAATATCATTAGGATTAATTTTTAGCTCATCATAATCACATATAAATAATCATTTTAATAAATTTGTTACTTGTGTAATCACTTTTGCTTCAATCAAATATCTAAATTTTGAATTTTGACATTCCTAAAAATATCACAACTCTTGATCTATTTATAGTAGATATTTTGTCATCTCCAATTATGATTTTTTAGTGTATCAAAAAACCACAACTATTGATTTATTGATAATAGTGATATTACATATCCTAGTCATGGTTTTGTCTAAATAGTCATGGTTTTGTAGTTAACCATCATGGTTATCTAAATTATTTTATATTTTAACTCATAAGTAGTGATTTTGAGCCCAAAGTTATGATTTTACATTGTGTAGTTATGATTTTGTGTTTATTTTTTATTTTTTATGCATTTTTTGAGTCATTTTTCATGAATATTGAGTCATTCCAAGCCACATGTAAAGCCCCTTAACCCCATAAGGGGAGATGCCCCTTGACCTCACTAGGGGATACTACCCCTAGACCCCCATGTTGTGTCTCACTCACCCCAAAGAAATTATAAAGCTAAATCATGAATTTTTTATTGTGTTTTCTAAAGGCATATTTGACTAACATCTTATTTCTTATAGGGGTTGTTTTTTCTTACTAATGTCATCTTTTTGTAAGTCATATTTTGGGTCTAACATTTTATTTTATAGGTTTCCCCTCAAGATTATCTACCAAACTACTAATCATTATTTTGTAGGTTACCTATTTAAATTTGCCAACTTAAAATTACTAACCATTTGCTTGCAAGCTGTCTGTCAAAGACTTCTAGAAATTTCAAAATCATTTTTCATTTTAATCATTTTTGTCTTGTATATATCATCTTATTGTTTGTATATATTGTCTACTTGTGTATTCTTGACTTTTCTTCTTGTATATAGATCACACATCTTAATTTAATCAGTAAATTAATCTTTTTTATTTGCTTTTCTATTTCCTAGGGATACATCCTTGTAGTGATTCCTAGGAGATCAAAAACCACTTATAACCCCTTCCATTTTTATTTTTTATGGGGTTGGTGATGTGTATTTCATCACCATACACTACCCAAACTCCATGTTTTAGTGGATATTACAAATTAGGATAATTGTCACTACAACCTAAGTAGAATTCCCCATAAAAGGTTTCATGGAGTGAGGGGTGATCAAGCTCCAAGACCTAGGGCAATCAAACAACATCCTACATGGACATGGGCCCCAACGTACCTTCATGTATATATAAGATTCACCTAGATAGATTGTGTATACCTAGCATAGGAGCCCTTAAACATAATAGGTGTACCACTATAGGATTTAATATCAGCTTTGAAGTAGCAATCATGTGCAAGTAGGGTTGAGATGGTTTAGGCAATACCATAACAGGTCATCAACCTATAGCCTCACTTGTAAATCCATTGGATGGTGTAGACATTGGTTTATACACCCATTAGTTTACTAATCATATGTTTTATATTGCTTTTGTGGGTACATGTTATTTTAAACCCATGTTGTTTATGAGTTGAGATGGCCTTCACCCAAACCTACATACCTATCTAGGACCTTTACACACACAATAGTGTATATCCTTACCACATCATTATATCCCATCATCATTTTTATATATCCCAATCATCATTATTATCATCTTATCATTATATGTATTGTCTTTATCTTATCTCATCTCCCATATTATACTCATCCCATCATAGGCCAATCATTAACCACTTATCATCGACCATGTTCCCATTACCCATAACTTATCTTGTACTTTCTTGTTATCTTATATCCTTATCCCATTCCTCATATTTTTTATCTTCCATCCTAGCCTAATCATATCCCCTCATCATAAGACATATCCCCATTTTACCTTGTACATCCTTGTCACACTATCCTTGTATATTGTTATCCTTATCCCCCATCACCATGTTTTCTCCATCCCTTCCTAATCTAACCATATCTACCCATCACCTCATCAATCATATATCTGAATCACCATCTTATACCCCATATACCATATCATCTCTATCACATCCTATTCTAACCATATCTACCCATCATTGGTCATACTCCCATTACATCTATCTTATTTTCTCCATCATCATCACCATCTTGTTTTCATCCCTATTCATGCCCACTCATCATTAGTCACTCCATATCACTCATCCTTGTTGTAATCCTCATCATCTTAGTTGTATGTATTAAGCTATCTCTCATCTTGTCTTAACATACCCACTCATCCTCTTATACCATCATCTCATCATTTTGTCATCCCTTTGCCTACATTGTCTTTTTGGTATATCTATTATTATTCCCCATCACCACTTTAACCTAATTTCCTTCTAGTGTCATCATTATCCACTCATCATTTTTCTATCCTCATCATCATTATCACCATCTTGATTCCATATTTATTCATATCCATGCAATCCTAATCACATCTTGTAAATCCTAGTCTCATCCCCTTGTATATAACTCATTATATTAAACACCATTCTAGACCTATCCCTTCCTAGTCTTACCTATTATTTTGTCATTACCCATACCATATCCCATCATTAATTTTATACCCACCACTCACCCATATTAATCATCATATTTTCCATCCTTATCTCACTATCACCTTACACATATCATCCTTTTATATTTTATCCAATCTACCATTTTTGCCTTAAGACTATTCACTCATCCTTAGTCATACCCCTATTAGCAACATCTTGTACAGTCTTATCTCATTATCCTCTTGTATATATCCTTTCATCTTATAAATCATTATCATCATCCCATTTGTATATATATATATATATATATATATATATATATATTATCCTTTTACTATCTTGAATTCATTCCATCCTAATCTTACCCCATCACCTATCTTAATCACACCTTGCCTTGTCATCCATCCACTACATCCATAATCACTTGTCTTAACCTTATCTTCATCACCTATTTAGTTTAACCTCATCATATCTTTTCCTAGTTGGATTTTTAGGTCATATCCAAGTCTAAACCATCCAAATTTCATTACCCCTTTATCATTTCATCATCCCCTATCTATATTTGTCCTTATCCCATTATCCCATTACCTTCATCACATCATCATATCCCATCCCATCTTGAACAAATAAATCTTAAAACCTGAGCTAGTCTATTATATTTATATCACTCACATCATCCTATCATCCTAATCCACTATTATTCATCCTTTGGTCAAATCTCATACCCTAGTCAATATCTTGTTAGTATCTTGTCACCTTATTAGTCTCAATTTAGAAAACCCATCAACTATCAATCATTTATAGTCAAACATTTTTACTTATTCATAACTAACACCCATAAATATTCCTCTTTATATTTTTAATTTAGGCACCCATCAAAATCCCTCAATCCTTTTTCTAGGTTAACAACTAGACATTGATGATCGGTTATTCACACTTATTGAATTATCATTTTGAAATCTAATCCTAATATTTAATCCATTCATCCATCATCATGTATCATACTAGTTTGGTCCTTCCAACTCACTTTTTTTAGGGAACCATTCCTAATCCTTATCCTACCTTTTATCATCCATCCTTTATCATCCATAACCATGGAGTTAGACCCCACTGTTATTGACCAATACATAGCTTTCCATAAGGATGAGATCTTCTTAACATTTCTTATGAGGGTATTCCACTTCCTGAAGGTGTTGATCCCCTTCAAATCATTGCTCCTCTCATTCAAGCCCCTTCATGTTAATTCCATACCAATCCTCCATATTTTATCCATAAACAACCATCTTCCCCTTCCCATAATAGAAAAGGGAATCTAATCTTGGCCACTAATATTCCATCCAAGTAGTCACATCAACAACCATCTAATCATAAGTCCAATGCTTCCACATCTAAGCCATAATGTGAAGAGGGTCCTTATACTCCCATTCTCATGTCCTTGGAATCCCTTTTCAAATAACTAGTCATCACTAAAATGATGGTATATCGACCTATCTAACATCTTGATCCCACTAAGCCTAATCCCTCCTGGTATAAAGATAGTCAATATTAAATATATCACCAAACCTAGGGGCATACCATTAATTAATGTCAAACTTTCCAATATTATGTCCAAGACCTCATTGATCATGGTGATATAGTAATTGAGGATGAACTAGATGAGTCTAAATTCCTCAGTGAATAAGAAAAGTAATGCCAAGATTTTAATTAAACCTTCCCTCTCCAAGCCAAGGTCAAGGCATCCCATCCTTCCATAATCCCCCCATCATTGACAAGTCCTCCAAAAAAGTTGAATTTGTTCCCCATGAGCCTAACCCTCCCATCTCTCATGAATCCATCCATGACCTTATCTTTATTAAACCTATCATTCATCCATCATCTCCCTCTCACCCATCACCTCAAATACCCCTTTTTGAGATGTTAATCATGAAAAATGAATCTCCTATTAGCATCATTAAATCTTGCACATTAGAGTCAGCATCAGAGTCAACACAAGTCTTATCTTCATAAATATCATGTTCAACACTAGAATCTAAGTCAAATTCCTCAAAAACATCATTCCTCATCAATGTTAATGTTGACATAGGAAAGTGCACACGGGGCAAGGAGGCTTAGCTCCTGCCTTCTCCATGCAACATGGAAACTCTCCTCTCGCCTATGGGACTGGCAAAGCTAGAGGAGAGAGTCTTTAGATAAGGGCTAGCTCCCTTTGATGCATCATGTTTATTTCAGGCAGTGCAAAATATAGGTATATATAGATATAATAAAGGGGGGATGAAAAGGGAGAAGAAATGCATAAAAAACAAACTACCTACTCTAAAAGAGGTAATGCACCAAAATAAAGGTTGACCTTTACACATCCACTCTCAGAACCAGACAAATACAAACATACTCTACACATTTGGCAGAAAGGACCAGGCTGCAAAAGACTGGCAGGGAGGCTTCAATGGAAAATACAGAATAGAGATCACCCAAGGTGCTATGAAACACACACTTATGAAGTAATTTCATCTACTCCTTCACTCCCAATGTTGTTCTTCTCCTATCAGCTACAACAATGGCACCTTGTAGATAGTAGGTTTGCTAGTGTTGAACATGTGAGAGCATCAGAAGACAATGACTGGACACAAGCAAACATTCAATGCATACTCTGAAACATCTATCCAAATGGAGGTAAAGATTGCATTTTATTTGATTTAGGTGAAATTTTGCAGAGCTGCACTCTTTATAAATGTGTAAGATCCGATCCCTCTCAAAAAATGAGAAGTTATAATATATAGAAGAAAAGAGAAAGAAACTTGGCACTTTTTTGACAAGTTGGCCTGTTGCATCCCATTGGAAAGAGGAAAAACTATTGTGTTGTCATCATCCTAGAAGAAGCCTATTGGAACCATGCTGTATAATTGCCAAATTTGACTTTGGCATTTCAAGCTTTAATGTCGAAGCATGGGTTGTGCCTCTTTTCTGCCAACAGATGAAATTTGTCCCCTTTTTTTTAAATGCACAGACCCTATTATATGTTGTTTGTGCCATGTCATTCTCCTTCTCTATCACTTTGTTTTGTCTCCTTCTACATCCTTGTCTTTATTTTGTCTTACCCAGTTGCTCAGCCCCTTGGGAAAATATACTTGGCGAGTCGCTACATTCAGGCCCTTTTCCTGGCTAGCGCTTCCCATTTAAAAACAAACGATTATTTCATTCATTAAACTTTGACGGCTTCATCAACATCCTCACACTTGTTGGCAGTCAGATCCATGTTAACTTTTGTGGCATTTTTCTCTCCCTGCGGGCACCTTTCCTTTGTTATTTTCTTCCCTGCAGACACCCTTTTGCTTTTGTAAATGTCTGCCCTCCTTTTGCCTTAGTGTTAAGTGACCCAGCCTTTTTTGATTTTGTTTGAAGATGCAACCCGGCCATTTGAGACTTAGACTTAGTCAATTTTGAATAATTTGAACCTTGAACCAAAATTGAACTGAACCTGATTTTCCTCTTTGAAGCACTTGCCTTGCTTAAAACGTTTGATCTTGGACATAAGGCCAAAACAATGAACTAGATGCCGAACCAAAGAACCAGGCTTGTCTGAAACATGGTATTGAACCTGAGAAACTCAAAAATACTGGCTTCGAATGGCAAGGGGAGAAGGTGAATGATCTTGGCCTGTGAGCAAAAATTGGTCAACAAATTGGTGACTCATAAGGAAAGTATGCCTGCCATGCTTAGAACCCAATTGCCTTGCAAATACATTGGGTGTGGAGTCAGATGTAGCTATGAAAGATTTAACAACAGCCTAAAAGATTTGAGAATCAAACATGAAGCCTTTACCCCCAAGCAAAGGGAAACACACAAGGATAAAAATGCTACCTATGTAACTGCACTTAAGGAAAGCAGGAAAAGAAATTGAAAACAAACTATTATATATAGCTAACTAGGAATAACTACCTCCCTCCTAGATCAAAGGAAAAACTTCTTAAGTCCCCTTCCTAGAGAGAAGACTTATGGTGGCAGGAAAGTAGCTGAATGAAAATGAGATTTGGTGACTTGCTCCTCTTGCCTATCACCTGAGTTGGCTGGAATTCGAGTGGATATTCAAACATGCTCCCAACATATACATACTTTGTTTGTTCTTGGGAGCTTGCCTCCTATTGGTTCTTCAAGTTGGTGTTTCCCATCAAGAAAATTATTGTTGCTAGCTCATCACTATAAGCTCCTTGATATGCACCCTTGATTGGCTCGCTCTCCTCTGCCTCATGCTCGGGTTCCATGGTATGGCCATCTTCCTTGATGATTTTGAAGAAAGTATCTTCAGATTCACCAACCTCTCAAAGGGATAAATCTAAAAGATTATAGCCTCTTTGCATTCTTTTTTGAACCCCAATGCTACCTTCTCTACTCTTAACTAGCTCATAGCCTCCTTGAAGAACAGTGCAGCCTGCCTCAATGTCTTCAAATGGATCATTCAAAATATGAGCAAAAGGTTGTCTATGCTCCTCCATGTCACCTAAGGTGATCTCCTCCTCATCCACACTCATGGATTCTCCCTGATTAGTCATGAATTAAGCATACTCCTCTTCACTTGCTTCCCTCAAGACAGGCTCCTCCTCAAGAAGGGGTGAAGTGGAACGCTGATGGATGAACTGATGTGGAAGAGGAGGCAATCCTTGAACTAGAATTGAATGATTCTCCTCCTTCCATTTGGTTAGCACTTCACCTATATCAGGCATGGCCTGATAGCTTTCTTGGGGATGTGTAGGTGGGGTGTGTTCAGACATGGAATGTACTATTTGGTTTGAACCATCCATTACACATTGGCTAAGGAAACCTTCCCTGGACTCTAATTCTGCAATCTGCCTATCCATATCTTCCTGGAAAAGCCTTTCTTAGAAGTCATAATCATTATCAGGGGCAGCAGTAGCCTCCTCTTCTTCAAGAATTAGACTAAATCCTTCCTCCTCCTTGTTGGTCCAAGATTCAATTGTTTGTTTCCAGCTCATGATACTAGGATTGGACTCTTGCTTTTATGAGCAGGCAGCAGCTTTGTCATTTTCAAGTTCCTGGGTTGGTTCATGATGCTTCTCCTTCCAGCTTGGAATTTGGAGATCATGTTGAAAGACTTAATGAGGCTGGGGAATAATTGGGAGGGTCTACTCATGCATAGGGAAATCTAACTAAAGAGAGGTGTGCTAGAAAGCTAGGTGCACGGGATTGAGGGTAGGATTGATTGCTTTTAGAGTTGGTTGGTCTGCAGCATCTAAAAGCTCAATTTCTCTCTCTCTCTCTCAGCAGTCTCATCTTAGCCTCTAATTCCTCAACCCACTTAGCTAGATAATCCTCATTTTGTACTTATTCATTTTGGATGACGTCTTTCTCCTCTTTGCTATTCCATGACTCGACCACTCTATTCCAGCTCAAGCAACTTGGGCTGGGCATTTCCTTTGGGGCTGATGGGGCCTCAATGTGAGAGTATAGTGAAGATTTTGATTCCACTTCCCTTGCTACCAGAATAGACTACTACATCTGAAGGTTTGCCAATTTGATCTGTCTATCAAGATTAGCCTTAAACACAAGATTCACTATTTCAAAATTCTCCTCAACATGATTGGGGAACAGACTTTGACAGGCTCAACTTGGCTCAAGAGCAGGGGTTGTATATGACTAATATGATGCTTAGGGTAGTGAGTATGTAGGTTGATAAACTTGGTAAGGCTACCTCTCATGCACACTCAACTTCTCCTCCATAGATGCAATTAAACCGTTCACATCCAGCATCTCATTTGAAAGCCTGTGCCAATTCACTCTTTCAATAAGAGCCCATTCTTTCTTAACCTGATCCAGTGCATTCCTCACTTGATGGATGATATGATCAAGAATTTCTTGGCCACATCCCCTTCTGGTGTTAAGATCAATTACATATATGTCATATGCCAGCAGTGCTTGCTTAAAGGTAGAAATTGGTTGATTGGTGAAAAGATTGGGTTGAGTGGGAGAAGCGACATACTAAGAAGACTGAGCATAAGGGTGATATAGCTCATAGCATGGCTGAGACTAGCCATATTGAACCTGATAAGGATCAATGTAAGGCTAGTAATGATTATATCCATGTTGGCCAAGGAAAACAGGGTCCATGGCTCTGAATGATGGTATTATACATACCAAAATGTTGTTTCTTGATGGTATGGCACCAAAATTGCTTAACTAATTGATTTAACTCAGATTTGCCATTGGTGTTTAATGTAAAAGCCTCCAAAGGCTGGTCAGTTGAAGAATCACACCAAAAAAAATTCAACTCTTTAGACCAAACCTGTCCCAGTTGGTCCCACCAGGCATGCTAGAACTGTTGACACACACGGTGTTGTATTGGTGGTTCCTTTACTATAATAGGATCAACGAGTAACCCTGTAACTTTACTGATTAAAAACTTGTGGTCCCACCAAGCGTGCCAGAACTATTGACGCAAGAAAGTGCACCTAGGGCAAGGAGGCTTAGCTCTTGCCTTCTCCACACAACATGGAAACTCTCCTCTCACCTGTGGGACTGATGAAGCTGGAGGAGAGAGTCTCTAGGTAAGGGCTAGCTACCTTTGATACATCATGTTTGTTTTAGGTAGTGCAAAATATAGGTATATATAAATATAATAAAGGGGGGGATGAAAAGGGAGAACAAATGTATAGAAAATAAACTACCTACTCTAAAAGAGGTGATGCACCAAAATAAAGGTTGACTTTTACACATCCACTCTCAGAACTAGACAAATACAGACATACTCTACACATTTGGTAGAAAGGACCAGGCTATAGAAGACTGATAGGGAGGCTTCAATGGAAAATACAGAATAGAGATCACCCAAGGTGCTATGAAACACACACTTATGAAGTAATTTCATCTGCTCCTTCACTCCCAAATGCTGCTCTTCTCCTATCAGCTGCAACAATGGCACCTTGTAGATAGCAGGTCCGCTGGTGTTGAACCTGTGAGAGCATCAAAAGACAATGACTGGACACAAGCAAACATTCAACGCATACTCTAAAACATCTATCCAAATGGAGGTAACGACTAAATTTTATTTGTTTCAAGTGAAATTTTGTAGAGCTTTGCTCTTTACAAATGTGGAAGATCTGATCCCTCTCAAAAAATGAGAAGTTACAATATATAGAAGAAAAGAGAAAGAAACTTGGCACTTTTTTGACAAGTTGGCCTATCGTGTACCATTGGAAAGAGGAAACACTATTGTGTTGTCATCATCCTAGAATAATCCTGCTGGAACCATGTTGTATAATCACCAAATTTGACTTTGGTGTTTTGAGCTTTAATGTGGAAGTGTGGGTCGCACCTCTTTTCTACCAACAGATGAAATTTGTCCCTTTTTTTTTAAACACACAGACCCTGTTGTATGTTGTTTATGCCATGTCATTCTCCTTCTCTGCCACTTTGTTTTGTCTTCTTCTTCATCCTTGTCTTTATTTTGTCTTACCCAGCTGCTCAGCCCCTTGGGCGAATATACTTGGCGGGTCGCTACATGTAGGCCCTTTTCCTGGCTAGCGCTTCACATTTAAAAACAAATGATTATTTCATTCATTAAACTTTGATGGCTTCATTGACGTCCTCGTGCTTGTTGGTAGTCAGATCCATGTTAACTTCTATGGCATTTTTCTCTCCCTGTGGGCACCTTTCCTTTGTTATTTTCTTCCCTGCGGACACCCTTTTGCTTTTGTAAATGCCTGCCCTCTTTTTGCCTTAGTGTTAAGTGACCCAGCCTTTTTTGCTTTTGTTTGAAGACGCAACTTGGCCCTTTAGGACTTATACTTAGTCAATTTCAAACAATTTAAACCTTGAACTGAAATTGAACCAAACTCGATTTTCCTCTTTGAAGTGCTTACCTTGCTTAAAACATTTGATCTTAGACATAAGGCCGAAACAATGAACTAGATGCCGAACCAAAGAACTAGACCTGTCTAAAACATGGTATTGAACCTGAGCAACTCAAAAATATTGGCTTCAAAGGGCAAGGGGAGAAGGTGAATGATTTTTTCCTATGAGCAAAAATTGGTCAATAGTTAATAATTCCTATCCTTTTAAGGATACCACTAACCTAGGTACCTTTAATAGATCATTAGGCATACTTTTGGATCCTAATCAGGATGATGAATTCATAACAATGTTCTTACAAGTGTTAGGATAAAATAAAACATAGATTTATGCCCAAATCACATATGAGAGAAACTATGGAAAAAACTAATAAAAAATATAGAAAATAATCATAAACATGCACAAAATAGGAGACACCATATTTAACTTGATTTACCCAAGATAGGCTACATCCACCAAACTTGTCCAGTATATTATTTCCAACAATACAAGGGAAAAACAAATCCTATAACAAACCCTATTACACATCTCTACCTCTCTCAACCTCCTCTCTATGTAATATCTTTCATCTATCATCTTAGCCATGTATCAATACATTTTAGGGTGAAAACCACCTAAACATAACATCTATCATTAGATCTGAAAACCTTTAATCAATGGCCCAAATTGACTACAAAATTACAATTTTACAAAGAAATTTTCTCTAGACCCTGTAAGGGGGGTTCCCCCCTATAACCCCCATGCCATCATGGATATAAATAATGGGATCCAAAACCTAGCCAAAATAACATCATATTTTTAACCTTTGATCCTAGAAGATAATCAAGCTCCACACCTAACAATAATCTTTATCTATGGAAGATAGTAAGAGTGTATTTGATCCTCCTTTGGATATATCTAATATAATTAGTCCTAGTGATCCTTTTTTTGATCTTGAGGAGATTTTATTTGACGTCAAAATTGGGTCTCCTAGGAACCACTATGAAGAACATACTTCCCCATCACCACTTATTGACTTCATTATGCCATCTCTACCACCTTCATCCATCATAAACCCTTTTCTCCCCATTTATGATCATTTAATCACTTACCTCTATAAGGACAAATAGGAAAATTCATCATTGGTCTCTTGTTTGAGCCAAGTAATGTGTACAAAGGTCCAATACTATATTCAATAAGTCTATCATAATCAAGGCATATTTTATCCTAGTCAAAATCAATAATATTACAATCATTAGCATAATAAAAAATCATCACTCCCTAGTTAATCCCACAATTAGGCACTAAGGGCATATCAAAGTCAAAATAATCTTTCAAGTCAAAAATGAATCTCCCCTAGTGAAGCCTAAAATTAGACACTAGGGTCTAGTCAAAATCAAATATCATCAAATGATCAAAATCATATGGCCAATAATCTATCAAATAATCAAATAAAATATGAGCCACAAAGTCATATTGTCTTGGATATCCTCTAGTATTTTGTTGCATTACACTAATCAAAAATGAAATGTCCAACATCTCCAATAATGTATGTGACTCATCACCCCATCTTCTCATGATCTTATCATTCATTATCCTCCATCATACAATCCTATCCTAATCCTATCATCCATCAAAATCAATCTAATCACATCTATACCTCCCATCATATCCCTGGGTAACATCATCTCTTATAGGGAAAATGAAGACACTTGGTCTAGATGTCTAGAGGGGTTGTCATCAAGAATATCTAAAGGCCACTAATACATCCAGCATCTAGCATCCATCACAGAATAGGTGTTAGCTAAAAATTTAGAAAGTATTTCCATCTTGTATCTCATACCCATCATCCAATAAATTGTGATGCCATCCATAAATCCAAAATTAGTTTAAAAAAATCATTCATACAATGGTGAAAATGAGTCTTCTAGTGCCTTGGAAAAGTGCCATGATGAAAATAAATTTCCAAAATCATGGTATAATAATATATTATCCACATTATTCCTCAATATTTGGGGTAAAATATGTCCATTTCATATCCTCATCCATCTATCCCACTTTCCACATCCCTTGTCCACCTTGTCTATATCACCCATCACCTTATCCCTTGATCCATTGTTCCTATCCATTGTCCACCATCATATCATGCATCTTATATATTCTTATTTCCCATATTAACCTTCATAATGAATTGGAAGGTGTATTTAGACATGTTTCCACTCATCTTGACATATCCTCCAATGGACACTCAGGCAAATAACCATTTGGTTTCTTCATGATGTGGTCACTGGCAATCCCTCATCCCTTTTTCCTTAGTCCTCATCCCCCTTTCCACATCACATTCATCCTATATTCACTCATCCATCATTATATCCATCCTCATCTTGGTTTCCAATATTTTAATTCCCTTTGATAGAAATTCCTTTGTACAGTGTACATAGATATTCCAAAAACCCTAAAAATCATAAAAATTGAAAAAGCCAAATATAATCTCTCATGCCTTGTCTTATGCACAATCCCCTAGTCACATCCATATCCATGTCATGTGTCTTTTCTTATCCCCCATATTTGGATACAACATATATTCTTCACACAAAATCAGAGTGGTCACCCATCTCTCCATCTCTTTCTCATCCTTGGCCTAGGTCTTATTGGCACACATCACTTTGTCCAAAATTTAATCTGGCACACATCATTTCCTTATCAATGCTTCTTCACACCTAGAACCCATTACATCATGTATTGTATAGTGTGGAATGTACTTGATCCCATAAATTTTCTTTATCATTTCCTCTTCATAACTATCACCCATCCAATCTCTCTTTACTAGTATGAAATGTATTTGATCCCACCATCTCTTAGTCTCCTTGCTAGATTATATTTTTACAAGGTCTTGTCTATTGATAATCTTTGCTCATCACTTTTCTAAATCCTCTTGGCTATTTTTTTGATTCAATTTCAAGACCAAGTTGGTATTAAAATATCTTATCACATCATCCATCTTTTTATCTTCAAATAGGGGTAACCTCTCCATCCTAATCCAGATCAGCCTATCCAAATCTAAGTTTTTCCTAAGTCCAAAATCACATCCTGATCATCCTAGCCCAATCCATCACCCAATCACTCATCCCATCATTATAAAAGACATTATAACAATGCATGTTGATACTTATGTGTTGTTTATCTATTGTTTGTCTTATTTGCAAGTCTTTTATCATGTATATATCTTATTTATATTATGTTTTGCTTGCATCATGTATTTTTGTCAATTGAGAAATGAATGAGGATGCTATGAAGACACAAAAAGTTCCCTTTAGGATGTAGAGTTCACAATTTTCCCATGCACTTTGGCATAATTTCCTCTTAGTCATCTTTATATCATGGGGTATATTGCCAAGTGTTATATTTATCAAATTACTTAGACTCTGATGAGCCTTATGATATTGTGATGGTTTGATCACCTATACCCTCATCATTCATCAAATCATGTAATCATCCTTATCCCCATCACTAATCTAATCATCTTGACCTATTTGATTAACATCCCTTCTTTTATCCTTATCATCTTCATCTCATCATCTAAATCATATAATCACTAATAAGTCTAATCAACCATATCATCATCACTTTCTAATCACTAATTCTCATCATCATTATTATCTCTTTTATCACTTATCATTTATCCCCAAGTTAGAACTACATCAGCCTAAGGTCTATTCAGATTATATAGGAAACACTTGGCCACTTTTCTATGCCTAAGGATAGCTTAGTAACTATCTCTCTCATCATCCTCTAATCTTGCTTTAGTCACATCCTTGAGCTATAATAATTCAATCTATTGATCAATCACCATCATCATTTGCTTAATCTTTTTTTCATCAATCACCCACACCTATCGATTGGGCCTAACAAAATCACCATATCCATCTTTTCTTCCATTAATCATTGATTAATTACTACTCCCTTACATGTGTCCTTTCTAGGGGCATCATCACATTATGGCTCATAGAGTTGATACAATATAGTCTTTTGGTCACTCAATCATATCTTTAATTTTCTATCATCACCTTTATCATATTTATTGATTTAACTTTGAGCTAAACCCATCATTAATCCCATCAACTCAATCTTATCCTAGCCTATAGCTCTCCCTTGCATGCATCCTTGCTTGTGATAAATATAAAAAAATTGGCCCTTTAATCCTATCATCATCATATTATGGTTGATTTCCCCTTATGATGTGTCAACAACCATGATATTCATCATTTATATTCCATAAGCATGTTTCCTTTCTAGGGGCATCATCAATCTATAGCTCATTGCTCAAGTTGAATCCTTGATCTTCTTCATCATCTATCTCAAGATCTAACATCCCATACCCTTATCTATTCATCACATCCTATCCCCTCATATATCCATCATATCCCATCCATCATTTCTTCTTTTGAGTGGCCATCCATCTCATTTTTCCTCACATGTCCCCTTGAGAGGGCATCATATCCCGTAACATCATCTTACTAACATTAATCCATGACATGGTTTTTATTTTAAATACCATTACTTCACTCCACTTGTAATGACCTTTCAAGTAAGGGAAAAATGTATACACCTAGAATCACTTACTTCATTATTGATTACTAATATTCTTATTATTTGACACTAATTTTTCTCATCTAATTTAATATAATTCATCCCGCTAATTTATCCCCCTTTCTTAACCATTTATCTAGTATTCCCCTTTTATTATCCTACATTCACTAACCTTATTGCATCCCATTCATTCATTAATTCTATCTTAATCCTTATTATCCTAATCTAATCCTAGTTATCCATTATATGGGAATTTTAAACTCCCATAACCCCACCTAACCACCTATTAACCTACACCCTATCCTTTCCTACATCCCTAGTACCTAATCATCTACCTAATACCTATCTAACTCCCACCTAATCCTCAATTATCCCTAATCTAATCAAGAAGCCTCTATAATTGGAGAGGCTCTTCCAAGACTCTATAAGTCTCTAAACTAGATACTTCAAAGGAATTTAATATTCATTAAATAATCCATAGCCATTGATCTCATCCCTCTAACTTCAAATTTCAACCCTTGATCTTCCCCCTAAAAATATATATAACCAAGGCTCCTCTTCCATGGAATCTAACTATAATTATCATATCAAAACGATGTCCAATTATCAATTTCTCTAAGCATACAACATCCAACATCATGCCATCACTATGTCAAATCTAAGTCCAAGGTAATCACTATCAATCCTTTTATTTTTGAATCTATTTGATCATGTTTTAGAGAATTTAGGATTTAGGATTGGAATGGTATTTTAAATTTTATTCATCTATTTGATTTCTATTCTATGGCTCTATTATTTAATTAGTATTTGAGATATGAGTGGTTTAAATTAGTTAGATTTAATCCATAGAGCTTGAATTTCATCTATAGTACCATCTGTCCCAACTCAAACAAGATGGTTTAGACTAGTGGGAGATGCCACAATGTAGATAAAAATAGATGGGGATGGATTATAGCCATCGGTAGTGGTGGGAGTAGGAGAGGTATATGTTTGGTATCCCCTAGATCAAGAGAGGGCCATGTAGACTAAAAAATACTCTATGTTTCATTTTGATTTTCAATTGCACACTATAAAATTTTGTTCCCACATACTTTGGTTCGTGATGGCAGAGTTTTGAAATAGAGCGCGGGCTTGATTTCCTTTTGATTCATTTTTGTCTAAGTGTTGAAGTTAAGTGGAAGTTACCAAGTGTCATTTTTTGAGGCACTTTTCATAATTTCAATAAGGCTATAGAATGTGCCATGTATCTCATAGTAACTTAGTAGAATGCAACAAGTGTCAGCATCTATGTTTCATATCGACATCTGCATTTCAAATCACTTTTCAATGGAAGGTTTCAACAAGCTAAGTATTAGGATCAAGTAGAAAGTGCCAAGTGGCAATCATGGAGGGTCTCAATTTTCTTTTCTAAAAGTAGTGGAGATCTCCACATATCCCAGCTAAAGAGAGTGGAAGCCACCACGTGTCAAGATCTGAATTATCTTCATTTTGCTTCACCGATATAGAAAAGACTGTGGTCGATCTCAGGTTTTATTTTGAAGTGAGCAGAAGCTGCCAAGTGTCACTATCTATGTAAATATGAAATGAGGCTTGATTTTTTATATAATATAAATAGAGTGACATTGAGACCAACACGTGTCACCTTCCACAAGTTTCTCAAAAGGTAGCTAAAAGTAGTGGAGAACAGAGATTGCCATGTGTTTATTGTTGAGGCAAGCAGAAATTGCCACCTGTCCCTATGCCCTTTTTTTTTAAAGTTGCTCAGGCAAGAAATGATGTGGGTCTTATTTTTGTTAAGTTGTTAAAGTGTCGAAGAAGTGGATTGCGATAGATGTCAAAGGTAGAACATTCATGAGCAAACATATAGTAAGAGTATAGGTAAAGCAGAAAGTGCCACATGTCTTTGATAAGTGTTGCAAAACATGCCAAGTGTCATTTTCTAGTGTCTCCTAAGTAATAAGAAGGTTTTCAAGGAATTGGCTAAGTTTCCTCTTCTATTGAATATAAGGAAGTGTCCTATGATCTGTTTCAGCCAAAGAACTATCGGAAGATAGAGTGTTTTAGAATCTGAGAAATATCTTCTGTTAGACACTTCTAGTAGTGTTAGATTTTAGTTGGGCCATTATATTGAGAACAAGTAGACAATCTAGAGTGAATCCAAGGCTATAAATAAGGGTGTAGAGATCACCAAAATGGGATAATCATCAGATACCAGAGAAATTTTTTTGAGAGAATTATTGTCAAGAGTTTAGACTTTCTAGAGTTGTGACTAGGAATATCATTTGCCTTTGTTCTATCTTCTTAAGTTGGAAAGTTTATGTAACTATGTGTGTTTATGTGCCTCTTATATGACTAGAGAATTAATAAGAAGATTGAATCCTATGCCTTTGTTGATATTTTTTGTGTCATTGCAAAAGTAGTCTAGGTTGTGTTGTCAAGAGTTTTAGACTTTCTAGAGCTGTGATTAGTAATATCATTTGCCTTTGTTCTATTTTCTTGAGTTAGAAGGTTTATATAATTGTGTATGTTTCTATGCCTCTTATGTGGCTAGATAATTCAAATAAGAAGATTGAATCCTATGCCTTTGTTGATATTTTCTATATTGCTACAAAAGTAGTCTAAGCTGCGAGCCTCTGTTTCTATTGTTTTCATCTTTTACATTGATCATGCACTTGTTTGCTATTAAATGTAATTGAATCTTACATATAGTCTCACTATGCTCAGGATTAAGGTTGAATTACATTTAGGCACATTTCCATAGTTAGATTTTATTTCTTGCATTTGTGTTTTTGTTAAAATTCCTATCACTTTTCCTAATGTACACTTGATATAAAGAAGAGACTACCTTCTTAAAAATCTGGAGGTTGTTTCAAGTCACAAGTCTCACATCTTGAAACTTCCCATTGTTGGTTTAGAAACAAGCACAATTTTAACCATCAATAGTTTTTGGCATGCCCGGTGGGACAAATCTTGAAGTTTCTTTTAAGATCATATGAACCAGAGAGCTATGAGGAGTCAGAGTTGTGGACCAGTAACCAGATCACAATCTATTGTAAATCTAGGTATCCTTTTGCCACCTTTGTTAAGTAGTCAAAGAAGAAGAGTCAAATAATTTATACCAATACCAAGAGCAAATATGGGAGCCCCTATACCCCCAAGAAATAATGCAAGTTGGAACACTGGTAGTCCATTGATTCTCCCAATACCACCATCCACTTGGGACCCTATCCCAGTGAATGCCCTAAATTCTCTACCCAAATTCAGTGGGCAAGACTTACAAACACTTGAAGAACATCTACAGGATGTATTAGATGTCTATGATATACATGTTGTCACTGCAAGATGTGGCCATAAGATTATTAGCATCTTCTTTTAAAGGGAAGGCTCTAGAATGGTATCGATCTTTGACCACAAATACCATATTTACACGGGATCAGCTTAGATATCTTTTCTTTGAAAGATTTGAAGAGAAGGGTGATAAGTTTTCTTTATTATAGAAATTAATTACCATTCAAAGAGCACCACAAGAAGTGATGACTGACTTCAATTCTAGATTTCAAAAGACTTGGGAAAGAATCCCTACTACAGCTAGACCACTACCAGGTATGGCTATAGTGTTTTATATTAAGGCTTTAAATTTAGACATATTTGTTATGATTCAGTCACTTAGAGGTTAAACTCTACCAGAGGGTTATGACTATGCAGTCAGAGCTGAAAATAATTTGATAGACATTGGAAAATTGTCTCCAAGGCCTCCCATGCCCATGTTCCTAGACATTTCCTTGCCATTACCTCAAGAAGCCCCTAAATCTATGACCCCACCTGTGTCTATGTACACATATCCTCAACCACCTACTAAAGAAATTGTCCCTGCTTAGTCATCTAAGCTGGATGATATCAAGAATATCTTGAGGACATTTTCTAATGAGCTAATTAATATAAAAAGATAGCAGAATACTTTCCCTAGGCCTCCATATCAAGGCTATCAAGGAAATAGATTTTCATCTCAGCCAAACCAATACCAAGGTCCTCTAAGGCAAAATAACCCTCATCTAGCAAACCAATTAGTTGCAGTCCCTACACCCTCACTGACTATTCCTCCCAATTCAAATAGGGAGATTGTTCCAAGGCAAAATAATTATGTAGATAACACTAATGTCTGGTGTTTCCCTTGAAATAATGCTCATATACCTAGAGATTGTCCCATGGGTAATCTATAATAAAAGGTGGTAGAGCAAAGAAGAATGAATGGTCAGTTTGCAAGTTCTAGTGACAATCAAGCCTACTAGTCTTTTGGTATGCAAAATTCAGTCCTAATGGCTTAGCTGCAAGGGATGTCTTTAAAACAAGAGGAAGAAATAGCCCCAAAACATGCTTTGTTCTCATGGGTTGAAGATGAAGAATCATTTTTCTTGAACGAATCTTCCACTCCAAGAAACCAATGGTGCAATCTGATTATTATACTAGATCAAAGAGAAGGATGGTGGAATAGCCTGAAGTTGTAAATAGTCAAGTCATGGAGAATCCTCCATTTCAAGGAAAAAGAAACACAACTTTCAAACAAGAAGTGCCTCAACTGGTGTAGAATCAAGTGATTCCTGCACAAATTCAATAAAAAACAAGATATCCTTATTCTCAAAGAACTCAGACTCTGGGACCAATAAATGTGGTGAATCAATTGAAAAAGATTCCAGCACAAGTGTCAATATGGGATATATTGGCCATTCTTGAATAGAAGACACTACTACAAGAAGCTTTACAAGGCCAAGCAGTGCCCAAAGGTACTACTATCAAAGAAGGACCTGCTGAAAAAGAAAATCCCAAAGACATAGTTCATCTACAGATAATAGCCCTAATGAATAATGCACCAGAGGTAAGCAAATCCAAACCGGATCCCTTATATTTAACTTTAATAGTTGGCAAGAAGCTGCTGCATAATGCAATGATTGATTTAGGGGCTAGTACTATAGTAATGCCTAAGTAGATAGCTAATGCTTTAGAAATTAAGTACGAACCACTCACTAAAGGAGTCATGTAGCAAGATGGCAAAGTAGTACAAACAATAGGGAGAATTAAACAACTCTCATTACAATTATATGCTTGTCCCAATATAATTGTAAATCAAGATGTAGTAGTCATAGACATACCTCCTGTATTTGGCCTATGCTTATCCAGAGACTTTACAACCAAGGTAGGAGGATATATGTCCCTTGATTGGTCTCACCTCATCCTAAGAACCAAGTATGGTTCAAAGATGAAGATATTATCTGAGCCATTATATAAGGATCACATCACTAATGAACCAACTACAAAGTTAGAGGTAGCTCATGCTATGATAAATAAAAAAGAAAGGGTTTTTGTTGAGGAATTAGGTGAATGGACTGGACATGATCAAGAAGAGGAAAATGATCATTTATTAGCTATGATGCAAAGTGACCCATATGGAAATTATGACTCTATTGGTCTGGGCACTTACGTCATATTTGAGGAAGATCATAAAATCCTAAATGTTTTAAGGGAAGAAAAGTTAAAATATACCTCTTTTATTAATCCTCAGGTCTCTCAACATGAATTTTAGATTCCCAATGAGAAGTCACAAGCGTATGCCTTAATCTCTGATGAAGAAGAAATAATTTCTGATTTTCTTCTTACTTTGCAAGATGATGTGGAGGAGCATGGACATTTCCTTGATCATGATTTGAATGATTTATTTGAAATCATTGGGTCAGGTTATACTATTTTTTAGGAAAGTTGTGAGCTGGTTGCAGATGAATAAGATAGCATCGAGACTCAATTACATATGCAAAATTATTGCAAACTTTTAGAATTATCCTTTCAAGAGGTTGGTAATTTTGAAGTCATTAAAGAGGATGATCATGCAATAGAACCTGAGTTTGAGGTAGAAGGAGATAAACAAATAAATGATATATTTCAAAGGGCTTTTGTTGATGAGCAAATAGTCATTAATTTCTTGATAAGACAGGCCAATATCAAGTACCGGCATTCGACAAGCTTCCAAGGACAAGAAGAGTTTATATATGTTGGAAGCATGTTTGATTCAGACTCACTTGAATGTAGGAAAATCAATGTGGCATACATAGAGAAAAAGTCACCAGAGCTATATCCAATTCAACCACTTGTCTGGCAAAATAAGCTAGCTTGTCATGAAGGAGACTTTAGAAATTCTTCTTTTGATCCAAGAGGGAGATAAAGATATTTGGTTAATGTAGTTAGTTTCCCCTTTCCATATTGCTTTGTTTTCCCACTTTTCTTTTAAATAATTGTTCTTTGAACACGTATTTGGTAGCTCAAAATTTTTCAAAATTTTCAAAATTCTCCAATACATTGAATGTCTCCCAAATCTTTAGAAATCCCTAAGGTACCTTGCGCTGCCACTTGCATAATGTGTCTATCTCACTATTCCATAAAGATTGAGTAGGATTTGATAATAGTTATCTGATTTTAATGCCATTTTGAGACTTGATAGGTCAATAAATACCTCTTATCAAGAGTTAAAGCTTACAATTTCTCAAACATTCCTACATTTGCAAGAAAATATCTTACTACTTGCATTTTTTAGTGCCTAGTAAACTTGCTTTAGTGAAAGTGTTTCTATTTTGCAAAAGTTCATACAAGTTGTCACAAAAAAGATATAGAGATAGAGGGGGCACAATCTTCACAATAAGGAGTTGGGATGTATGAATCCCTTGATAAGTTTCTTACGAGTAAGTCATATGTTTCAGCTCCCGCACAACCATTGAAGACTTATCCACAGACCAGAATCCCTGAAGTTGGTCAAGCAAGTGACCCACTGAAGATAAAAGATTATGCAGATGGATTCATGGATCCAATCCTTCAAAGAGAAAGTAGCAAAACTCTTAGAGAAGGGGCACATCAAAGGTGTCTATAGAGGGCCAGAGTAGGGCAATATGAGACATTTGCCATGAGGATATGGACTTCACAACTGGCACAATTCTTTGTCTCAACTATACATCCATGCCCTAACTTGGTCAAATTATGTGCAGACTTGTTCCATGCACCCTCATGCACCATTTAACAGGGTCCATTCATGGTGCAAATCACACCATAGGCTATCTAAGATATGTTAGCCCTATATCATGATAAGACAACTACATTTCCTACTATTGCTAAAATGCAAAGAATGTGGGCAAACATCAATACCTAGTTGAGGTTCTTGAGATCTAAATTGCAAATGGGTGATGATGACACTATTGTGCCTACACTCCCTACAGCAAGAGCCCAATTCGCACAAGCTATCCAAGATGCATTATCTATGATGGCTTTCATCTTCAGCATGAAAGATGATATTGTAGTTTATGGAGAAAAAATGGCTATCTTGTTCAGGTTGAAGACCGTTGACAAAACTCAGGAGTATAGGCTTGACTTTTCTAAACAAATTACTTTCTCAATGGTGGAACAACTGGCCCAGTTTAAATTAAAAGGGGTTTTTAGGTACTCTTCTTATTTGTTTCACCTCATGCTATTTCATAACTCTAACCTCTTTGCCCAACATATGTACCTTGATATGTATGACCCAAGTTTTGATCTCCAAAGGACCATTCTTGTGTCTACATAGACACATATTTTGTCAAAGACTAGTGACCCATATGAATTTTAGGAATTATTTATTACCCCTACTTTTTGTCACCTCAGCCCCGAACCAATCATGAACAGATTATTCCCAAGCATTTCAAACCTTCTGGCTAGTTGCCCAATTCCTTGTGATTTCCATTTTGGATCTCACCATAAAATTATAAGAGTCCATGGTTTTTGTGGGGAACCAATGTTGCTACCTAAGATTTTGACTCTTAGGTTAGCATTCTTGGAAAAGGCTACAAGCATCATTGAAAGGAGAAGAAACACAACTAGAAGAAGAGACACCCAAGAAGCAAAAGAGGGTGTAGTTTCAGTTTGATTCAAAAGAGGAGATGGACACCACATAGTGCCAATTATAGATTACTATAATTGCTTCTCAGGTAAGTATTATTCCTCCTCCTTCTCAATCTATTTCTTCTCCTATTGGCATAATGATTCCATCTAGCCAGATGACATCCCCTGCCACCTCTACCATTCCCATTTCTCACTTTACCCCATCTATGCCACCTTAATTTTTAACATTACCTCATTTTTCCGCCTCTGTTCCCAAGAAACTTCCTCCTCAAATTGCCCATAGCCAAAAATTGGCTATTCAATATGGTTTACCATAGGAACATCCTTTTATGGGTGGGCACATTGCCTCTTCTTCTACCTTCCAAACCCAAGAAAATGCTTCTAGGAAGGCAAGGGAAGCCTAAAGAGAGAAAAAGAAGATCAAGGAAAATAAGGCATTGGCTACAACCCATCTGCGGTCACAATTTGACCCCATTCAATAGAAATTGATGGTGACTCATTTGTCACCAAATGTCATCAAGCCAAGTGAGTAGATGCAGCTACAAGAATACATGATGAATGTAGTGGCCATAGATATGTCCCTGTTCAAGCCACAAGATAAAATTGAGCTGATAACTGAATCCACTTCTATAGTTGCTGAAGACTACTTGAAGACATTAAGGAGGCTATAAAAGATGGAGGCTAATTTAGCCAAGGAAAAGGCAAATTATAATAGTTTGACCACATAAATCAATAGAAAAGACAATGAAATAGAGAATCTGAATAAATAGTTGCAAGATACTATTTCTCTTTAGACTCACCAGGCAGTCCAAGCCAAAAATGATTCCTTAAAAATAGGGTTACGCAGGTAAAGGATGCAGTAACGACCCTAAGGTACGAAAAGGAAACATTGAAAGAAAAATGTGAGGAACACCTGTTGCAAGTTACTCAATTACAATAGAATCTATTGGCTGAATAGAATAATACCATGGCTATACAAGCCCAATTTCAAGCTAAGCAATAGAGAGTAGCACAATTGACACTAGAGCTGGCCAATAGGCCAAGGAATGTTAGAGTGTTAAGTCTAGTAAAGGAGCTATATGAATCCATGTGGAAGAGAATCTCTTCAAATATTATTCAACTCATGCCTTCTCTCACCTTCCTGCTAAATGCATAGAAATTGTGCAAAAAGGTGGAGAATTTAGTTGCAAACATTCTGGCTATAGTTTCAGGGAGAGTATTGGACTCCAAAACACTGTTGCAGAAGCTTTATGATGTAATGAATGGAACATTATTAGTAGCAGGAATCAATGATAGAATGGTAACTACTAAGCAAGTAAATGAGGTCCTTAGTTGTAATTTTACATCCATCAATTGCAGAGAGCTCCTAGATGTTATGAAAGAAGGAATCAGGGAAATGAAATAGCACATTGAAGACCTAGTACAATTAGGTCTTCCTTATCCATTTTCTGATGACAACACCATGCTAATGGTAGATGAAATTGAACCTTTGCTATTGGCCAAGCAGAATGATCAAATAGTGTTTTAGGATTTAAGGGATGACTCATCAGTCTCTAAAGTAGAAGTTGTCTTGATTCTTGTTTCCCAGCTTGAATTCAAATTGAAGGCTACGGTTCAAATTTTGCAAAATTTTTCACACAAGGATATTATTAACCTTGATTTAGCCTTCAATGAATTGAAAAATAAGTAGGGGTTATCTGATGATGAGTGGTCTGCCTACAAAATAGCATTGCTAAAGCTGTAATTTTGAAATTTTGATATAGCGGGAGTTATAGACTCTTTTTAAGTAGGCTCAAAAGTCCTTGGGGTCACCAATAATTGTAGAGTAAAAAATACTCTACATTTCATTCTAATTTTTAGTTGTGCACTATAAAATTTTGTTCCCACATACTTTGGTTTGTGATGGTAGAGTTTTGAAATAGAGCACAGGCTTGATTTCCTTTTGATTCATTTTTGTCTAAGTGTTGAAGTCAAGCGAAAGCTATCAAGTGTCATTTTTTGAGGCACTTTTCATAATTTCAATAAGGCTAAAAAATGTGCCACATATCTCATAGCAACTCAGTGGAATGCAACAAGTGTCAGCATCCATTTTTTATATCGGCATCCACATTTCAAATCACTTTTTAGTAGAAGGTTTCAACAAGTTAAGTATCAAGATCAGGCAGAAAGCACCAAGTGGTAATCAAGTAGGGTCTCAATTTGATTTTTAAAAAGTAGTAGAGATCACCATGTATCCTAGCTAAATAGAGTGGAATCCACCACATGTCGAGATTTGAATTATCTTCATTTTGCTTCACTGATATAGCAAATACTATGGTGGGTCTCAGGTTTTGTTCTGAAGTGAGTAGAAGTTTCTAAGTGTCGTTGTCTGTGTAAATATGAAATGAGGCCCAATTGTTTATATAATATAAATAGAGTGACATGGAGACCAACACATGTCACCTTCCATAGGTTTCTCAAAAGGTAGATAAAAGAAGTAGAGATCACCACATATTCCTAGTTAAGTGAAGTGAAGATTGCCACGTGTTTATTGTTGAGGCAAGCAGAAATCACCACCTGTCCCTATGCCCTTTTTTAAAAAAAGTTGCTCAGGCAAGAAATGATGTGGGTCTTATTTTTGTTAAGTTGTTAAAGTGTCAAAGAAGTGGATTGCGATAGGTGTCAAAGGTGGAACATTCTTGAGCAAACATATAGTAAGAGTATAGGTAAAGCAGAAACTGCCACGTGTCTTCGATAAGTGTTGCAGAACACGCCAAGTGTCATTTTCTAGTGTCTCCTAAGTAATAAGAAGGTTTTCAAGAATTAGATAAGTGTCCTCTTCTGTTGAATAGAATGAATCATCCTACGATCTATTTCATCTAATGAACTGTCGAAAGACAGAGCATTTCAAAATCTGAGAAATATCTTCTATTAGACACTTCCAATTTGGTTAGATTTCAGTTGGGCTGCTAGATTGAGAAAAAGTAGACAATCTAAATTGAATCCAAGGCTATAAATAAGTGTGTAGATATCACCAAAAAGAGATAATCATCAGATACTAGAGTGAATTTTCCTTAGAGAATTATTGTCAAGAGTTTAGACTTTCTAGAGTTGTGACTAGGAATGTCATTTGCCTTTGTTTTATCTTCTTAAGTTGGAAATTTTATGTAACTGTGCATGTTTCTATGCCTCTTATATGACTAGAGAATTAATAAGAAGATTGAATCATGTGCCTTTGTTGATATTTTTGTGTCATTGCAAAAGTAGTCTAGGCTGTGTTGTCAAGAGTTTTAGACTTTCTAGAGCTGTGATTAGTAATATCATTTGCCTTTGTTTTAGTTTCTTGAGTTGGAAGGTTTATGTAATTGTGCATGTTTTTGTGCCTCTTATGTGACTAGAGAATTCAAATAAGAATATTTAATCCTTTGCCTTTGTTGATATTTTCTATATTGCTGCAAAAGTATTTTACGTTGTGAGCCTCTATTTCTATTGTTTTCATCTTTTACATTAACCATGCACTTGTTTACTCTTCAATGTAATTGAATCTTACATATAGTCTTATTGTGCTCAATATTAAGGTTGAATTACATTTAGGTGCATCACCATATTTATATTTTCTTTCTTGCATTTGTGTTTCTATTAAAATTCCTATCCCTTTTCCTAGTATACACTTGATATAAAGAAGAGACCAACTTCTTAAAAATCTAGAGGTTGTTTCAAGTCGCAAGTCCCACATCTTGAAACTTCCCATTGTTGGTGTTAGAAACAAGTGTAATTTTTTCCCAATATATGCTTCTTGATATGTATGACCCAAGTTTTGATCTCCAAAGTACCATTCCTGTGTTTGCATGGACACATATTTTGTCAAACACTAGTGACCCATATGAATTATGGGAAATTTTTGTTACCCCTACATTTTGTCACCTCAGCCCCAAACCAGTTATGAATAGATTATTCCCAAGTGTTTCAAACCTTCTGGCCAGTTGCCCAATTCCTTGTGATTTCTATTTTGGATCTCACCATACAATTATAAGAGTCTATGGTTTTTGTGGGGAACCAATATTGCTACCTAATATTTTGACTCTTAGGTTAGAATTCTTGAAAGTCACCAAGCAGGTGTCAGTAGTAGACAATGATTATGGCTCTAGGAAGAGGAAGAGAAAAATGTATGATATCCCATGGATGACAAACAACATAGTATTAGAAGCCAGGGATGTTGAAATTGTGCTACTTCGAAAGCTAGCCTTCCTGGGTTTCTTGCTAGTTGAAGACAAATGGGTATATGACCCGAATGGTTTCATAGATTCTTAGATAAGGACTAATAGGGTTGCAACCATAATTGCACATGAGGGTCGCCCTTTTATGGAAACTAGAAAAAATCCTAGAGAAGATGCTCCTAGATTTTATGTTGAGTTAATAGACTTGCCCCTTCTACAAAATAGACCCTAGGAAACATTCTATGTTAAGTAGAGGGATTATGATCCTAAAGTAAGAATGACTTCTAGCTTAAGAAGGAAACTAAAGAATAAAGATTGGGATGTTGAGAAAATAGAAGCTTATTAGAAATATAGGCAAGAAATTTGTCAGACAACTCATTCTTTTGGGAGTGTCAACTCAGATGAGAGATGGGAAGAACTATGGGATGAGTGTCATCTATCCCCTATATCTATCCTAGAGACAAGTAATTTTTTGACACTGAGTGTAGAGCTGGAAGCTAGAGTAGGACCAAGCCAAGAGTCATGAGCCTCAGAGCAAACTGTAGCTACAGTAACTATATCAGTTTGGCCCCAATTTCTCAGCGTCATGGAAAATCAAAAGAGTGTGGTGCCTTCACCACCAACAGCTTCCCCATCAGCATCAATTATAAATATTCCTAGTTCTCCAAAAGCATCATTGAAAGGAGAAGAAACATAGCCAGAAGAAGAGACACCCAAGAAACAAAAGAGGGTATAGTTTTAATTTGATTCAGAAGAGGAGATGGACACCCCATAGCGCCAATTACAGAGTACTGTAATTGCTCCTCAAGTAAGTATTATTCCTCCTTCTCCTTCTCAATCTATTTCTTCTCCTATTGGCATAATGATTCCATCTAGCTAGATGACATCCCCTGCCACCTCTACCATTCCCATTTCTCACTTCACCCCATCTATGCCACCTCAGGCTTTAACATTACCTCAGTTCTCCTCCTCTATTCCCAAGAAACTTCCTCCTCAGATTGCCTGTAGCCAATAATTGGCTATTCAATATGGTTTACCACAGGGACATCCTTTTATGGGTGGGCACATTGCCTCTCCTTCTACCTTCTAGACCCAAGCAGATGCTACTAAGAAGGCAAGGGAAGCCCGAAGAGAGAAAAAGAAGATCAAGGAAAATAAGGCATTGGCTACACCCCATTTATGGTCACAATTAGACCCCATTCAGTAGCAATTGATAGTGACTCATTTGGCACCAAATGTCATCAATCCAAGTGATTAGATGTAGCTGGAAGACTACATGATGAATGCAATGGCCATAGATATGTCCCTATTCAATCCAAAAGACAAAATTGAGTTGATAATTGAATCCACTTCTGCAATTGTTGAAGACTACTTGAAGACATCAAGGAGGCTATAGAAGATGGAGGCTGATTTAGCCAAGGAAAAGGCAAATTGTAACAGTTTGACCACATAAATCAATAGAAAAGACAATGAAATAGATAATCTAAATAAACAGTTGCAAGATACTATTTCTCTTCAGACTCACTTGGCAGTCCAGGCCTAAAATGATTCCTTAAAAATAGGGCTAACATAGGTAAAGGATGCAGTAACGACCCTAAGGCACGAAAAGGTAGCATTACAAGAAAAATGTGAGGAACACCTATTGTAGGTTACTCAATTACAACAAAAGCTACTGGCTGAATAGAATAATATCATAGCTATATAAGCCCAATTTCAAGCTGAGCAATAAAGAGTAGGATAATTGACACTGGAGCTAGCCAATAGGCCAAAGAATGTCAGAGTGTTAAGTCTGGTAAAGGAGCTATATGAATCCATGTGAAAGAGAATCTCTTTAGATAATATTTAGCTCAGGCCTTCTCTCACCTTCCTGATAAATGCATATAAATTGTGTAAAAAGGTGGAGAATTCAGTTGCAAACACTCTGGCTACAATTTGAGATAGAGTATTGGACTCTGAAAAACTGATGTAGAAGATTTATGATGCAATGGATGGAACATTGTTAGCAGTAGGAATCAATGATATAATGGTCATTGCTAAGTAAATGAGGTCTTTAGTTGCAATTTCATAGCCATTAGATGTAGAGAGATCTTAAATGTTATGAAAGAAGGAATCAGGGAAATGAAACAGCACATTGAAGACCTAATACAATTAGGTCTTCCTTCTCCATTTCCTGATGAAAACACTATGTTGATGGTAGATGAAATTAAACCTTTGCTATTGGCCAAGCAGAATGATCAAACAGTGTTTTAGGATTTAAGGGATGACTCATCAGTCTCTGAAGTAGAAGCTATCTTGATTCTTGTTTCCCAGCTCAAATTCAAATTGAAGGCTACGGTTCAAATTTTGCAAAATTTTTCACACAATAATATTATTAACCTTGATTTATCCTTCAATGAATTGCAGAATAAGTAGGGTTTATCTGATGATGAGTGGTCTATGTACAAAATAGCATTGCTAAAGCTATAATTTTGAAATTTTGATCTAGCAGGAGTTGTAGATTCTTTTTAAGCAGGCTCAAAAGTCCTTGGGGTCACCAATAATTATAGAGTAAAAAATACTCTACGTTTCATTTTGATTTTCAATTGCACACTATAAAATTTTGTTCCCACATACTTTGGTTCATGATGGTAGAGTTTTAAAATAGAGTGTGGGCTTGATTTCCTTTTGATTCATTTTTGTCTAAGTGTTGAAGTCAAGTGAAAGCTACCAAGTGTCATTTTCTGAGGCACTTTTCATAATTTCAATAAGGTTACAGAACATGCCACGTATCTCATAGCAACTCAATGAAATGTGACAAGTGTTAGCATCCACGTTTCATATCGGCATCCACATTTCAAATCACTTTTCAACAAAAGGTTTTAACAAGCTAAGTATCAGGATCAGGTAGAAAGCACCAAGTGGCAATCACGGAGGGTCTCAATTTGATTTTCTAAAATTATTGGAGATCACCACATATCCCAATTGAAGAGAGTGGAAGCCACCATGTGTCAAGATCTAAATTATCTTCATTTTGCTTCACTGATATAGCAAAGACTGTGGTGGGTCTAAAGTTTTCTAGGTTTATATAATATGAAATGAGGCCCAATTGTTTATATAATATAAATAGAGTGATGTAGAGACCAACATGTGTCACCTTTTTTAGGTTTCTCAAAAGGTAGCTAAAAGTAGTGGAGATCGCCACATATTCCTAGTTAAGTGAAGCGGAGATTGCCACATGTTTATTGTTGAGGCAAGCAGAAATTGCCACCTGTCCCTATGCCTTTTTTTTAAAAAGTTTCTCGAGCAAGAAATGTTGTGGGTATTATTTTTGTTAAGTTGTTAAAGTGTTTAAGAATTGGATTGCGATAGGTGTGAAAGACAGAACATTCTTGAGCAAAGATATAGTAAGAGTATAGGTAAAGCAAAAAGTGTTGCGTGTCTTCGGTAAGTGTTGTGGAACATGCCAAGTGTCATTTTTTGGTGTCTCCTAAGTAATAAGAAGGTTTTCAAGGAATTGTCTAAGTTTCCTCTTCTGTTGAATAGAAGGAAGCGTCCTGCGATCTGTTTTAGCCAATGAACTGTCGGAAGATAGAGCGTTTCAAAATCTAAGAAATATCTTTTGTTAAACACTTCTAGTTTAGTTAGATTTTAGTTGGTCTATTAGATTGAGAAAAAGCAGATAATCCATAGTGAATCCAAGGCTATAAATAAGGGTGCAGATGTCACCAAAAGGAGATAATCATTAGATACCAGAGAGAATTTTTTGAGAGAATTATTGTCAAGAGTTTAGACTTTCTAGAGTTGTGACTAGGAATATCATTTGCCTTTGTTTTATCTTCTTAAGTTGTCAAGTTTATGTAAATGTGCATTTTTTTGTGCCTCTTATATGACTGGAGAATTAATAATAAGATTGAATCTTGTGCCTTTGTTGATATTTTCTATGTCATTGCAAAAGTAGTCTAGGTTGTGTTGTCAAGAGTTTTAGACTTTCTAGAGCTGTGATTAGTAAAATATCATTTGCCTTTGTTATATTTTCTTGAGTTGGAAGGTTTATGTAACTGTGCATGTTTTTGTGCCTCTTATGTGACTGGAGAATTCAAATAGGAAGATTGAATCCTGTGCCTTTGTTGATATTTTCTATATTATTGTAAAAGTAGTCTAAGTTGTGAGCCTCTGTTTCTATTGTTTTCATCTTTTACATTGATCATGCACTTATTTGCTCTTAAATGTAATTGAATCTTACATATATTCTCACTATGCTCAGGATTAAAGTTTAATTACATTTAGGCACATCGCCATAGTTAGATTTTTTTTCTTACATTTGTGTTTCTGTTAAAATTCATATCCCCTTTCTAAGTATACACTTGATACAAAGAAGAGACAAGCTTCTTAAAAATTTGGAGGTTGTTTCAAGTCGCAATTCCCACATCTTGAAACTTCCCATTGTTGGTGTTAGAAACAAGCGCAATTTTAACCATCAACAGGCCACACACATGGCTACCACGATCTAGCTAGGATAGGTAGAGGAGCATGTGTCCAACCTATAGGGATAATTAGTAGGGTTGATATCATGGAAAAACTTATTATATTATACCATGTAGAGGGTAAAATCTAGGGCATCTATGGGTAACATGGCTAGGGCATGAGATAGGCATGGTGGAGCCTAGCCATAGATCTAGAGAGATGTATTTTTTATATTTTATATAAAAACACATGATATATAAAGATATATTATTTTGATAAATTAATGTTGATCTCATGAATTATATTTTGGTTGTGGTTATTTATGCATGGATATAATTCTTTCTATCACATGTATTTTGCTTTTTTTGTATATGTTATAGGAAATATATGTGGGGTGTTTTCTTTTCTAGCATTATATAGTACACATGCATGGTTAAAAATAAATAAGAAAAAAAGACTTGGAATAATATAATTTTTAAAAAACAAATGAACTAAACACTATATCATAATGGTAAAAGTGTAATAGCAAAATATGACTATGTATAATAAACCAAAAAGTGATAAACAAGAGGGCAAAATGTTTTTAACCATGAAAAAGATTGGCACCAAATTAAAAAAAGTCACACTAAATCATGTTGGGAAGTATGAAAATAATGTAATAAAATTAAAAGCATGTGAAAGACCAATGGTATAAAAATAAATAAATTAAGTCAATCAATAATACTAAATCACATTGGGAAGTATAAAAGAGAAACAAAATTGGTAAAATGGTCTTAAATTAATCGCACTAATTCAAGTTGGGAAGTATGAAAACTTAAGAAAAAGTGGTTGGATTCTAACATGCAATCGTAAAATAAAAATATAAAATCAAAATATTAATGAAGTAATAATAAAACATACTAAATCAAGATGGGAAGCATGTCAATAATGTGTAACTCATAATGAATCACATCTTATCTCATATTTGACACATATAATTTTGTTGTGACTTGGGTATTGGAAATTTTTGCAATGAAGGCTAGGTCTTACCCATGGTCTTACACTATAACTCATAAAGGGAACACTAATGAGGTGGAAACATTGTGAAAATATGTTAAAAGGGGATGTTTGTAATGATAATGTGAAAATGTGGTAATTTGTGAGGAAGGCTTGGTCCTTTCCAAGGTCTTACACTACAAATCATAAATGAAATCCCTAGAGGGAGTGATCAATGAACAAAACAATATTTCTCAAGGGAAAATATTAAGGTTGTATGTATTGAAAGAGGGAATGTAATAATCATAACATATGAATCTAATGAGAAGAACTTAGGAGACATGAGGGACAATAAGGACGTGAAAATATACTAAGTGACTAGTGAAGATCAATATACAAAGGATACCTATTCATGATAGGCACAAAGATATGTAGGAAAATAAGTGTGGTAATAATATTAATTCATGTTGGTAGTTTTGAAAAAAAATTAAAATTGACCTACCTTCCTAGGATATGTTCCCCATTCCTTAGGACCCCTTATAGATTCATCAGTCTACTATGAATATTGGGTCCTTGCATGAAAGTAGGTAGCACAAAAAGATTTTTTTATTATCCTTTTATAATCTAATGGATTACCATACCCCAATGGACCTTAGCTCTATCATGAGGCCAATTATGGAGTTTTATTTTCAATTATAAAAAGGATATGTGATTAGAATCATTTATTTTAATGTGATTTGACTTTTGAAAATTTTGAATATTACCTTTTAGATCATTGTCTTTTATTAAATGATTTGGATTTTGAATTTCTATGGCTTATAAATATCCTCCTCCATATGGACTTGGAATGAGCAATCATGATAGATAAAGTGATACACATGAATGAGCTTTAGGCATAGGCTAAAGGAGACTAAGTATCCAATATATGACTAAATAGAACACTTAGGCTTAACTATGAACCAACATGTTATCTCAACACTCAACCATGTGCATGATTATTTTGTAAAAGGAAATGAAGGAGAATAAGGGGAGATCTGAGGTGGATTGGTAAAATGAGAGTATAATGAGATGAATTGTTTGCTAATTGATCACATGGTAAATGAGGAATGACTAAAGGGAACAAGGTTTGTATAACCAAGTCACAATAATAATTATCCATGTTTATAGAGATAAGATAGCAAACAAGCATGAAAAATAACAAGGGACCCATAGAAAGAAACTCATAAATAAGTAGTATATAATTATGAAAAATAATCCATAAGAGAACATAAGAATAAAAATGATAGCATAAGTAACATATAGTGCGAAAGAAAAATCACCATGTAAGGTATAACCTTGTCTATGGGATGAGGATTGGTGGGATGCAATGTGTAAATATATTTTTGTATCTTAAAACAATGTGTGGATGAATGATTATATGTTCCATGGAAGTGACAGATATGCCTATGAGTAGATTTGGTAGGTGTACTCATAAGAGGAATGGAAGTAAAAGGTGATGAAGGTTGGTATAATAAATAGTCTTTATTCCAATTATCAACAACTTTATGAATATCACAATATGGTTTATTGGCTCTTTTGGTGTGCAAAGGAGCAAGCTATGATAAAGAGAGAAAATAATTACCCAGGTAAGGTGGGGCTAGTGGAGAGACTGGGCAAGGATTGACTAAAGGATCCATAAGATCAAAAATAGGAAGAGATTGAGCTAGAGAGGGAGTGGTAATAGGATCCAAACTAGGCTTAGTTAAGGGGAGGTAAATATGCATACAAGGTTAAAGGATAGTTATAAGAATCTCAGGGATAATTTGGCTAGATGGGTCTTGGTATCTAGCAAAGCTATAGGGGTCGGTCATGGCATGATCCATAATCACACTCCTATGAGGATATTTAAAAATTGGAGGTGTGTGCACCATCTCTACCCTATGATCAAGAGGAAAAATTCTAAAATTAGGAATGATATAGGATGGAATGCTATAAAAAATACTAAAACACTAAAGCAAAGAGGAACAATAATGAATAATTTAAGCATCTCAGGTTTGAACAAGACCTCTTAATAGTGGATCATCTAAGGTATATCCATCATCATAATCAATTTTATTAATATTAATCGCATAGGTAAAGATGACCTTGTCATCTAATATGGTGTTATGAATATAATGTTAAGTTTTTGTTAAGACAACGGGTATGACATCACTAGGTGGTTGATGGGAACAAGGTTGTAAAGAAGGGGGAAGCTGAGAAATGAGATGAGGTGAGAGTTCTGAGGTTTTAATCTTTAGATTTATCTCCTTAGGCTCATTTTCATTATAATCTAAGATGTTATGGGGTATATTCTTGATGAGTTTAGGGTGATCATTTTAACCTTAAGTGAAATTGATCAAAAAATTAAACCATTGAGATTCATGAAATAGAAATCTTGGCAAGGGTTCAAGGGTGGAAATATTGAATACAAAATGGTCTTGGAATTATTCAAAATTTCAAGGGTTGGTATCACCTTAAATCCTATAAATGGATCCATTGTGAGTAAATTTTACATATTGGCAAATAGAAGAGGAAACTACTCTCATGCAATGAGTCCATGGCCTACCAAGAAAAATGTTATAAGATATAGGAAGGTTGAATATCACTACCTTTATGTGAATGGTGATGGGTAGGATGGTGATATGGAGCCAAACATAACCTAAGGGAGGAATTTTCCTTCGGTGATAGCCTTAACACATGTTGCATGTGGACTTAAAATTACATTCAAAATATCCAAGGGTTTTGATAAAATCAATAGAGGAAACACAAGTTCATGAACCCTTGTCAATCAAGGCATGTTTGACTTGTATATCACCAATTTTAACACTAAAAAAAAGATGAGGGTCATCTGCATGAAGAAAAATTTCATCAAGGATCATAGAAGCAATGGGGAATTTGAGGCAAAGAGAAATTTTCATTATTTCATCATGTATGGACATCTCTTTGAACTATTGTAAATGTTATCTTATGATCCAGATAAGGTGGCTTAGTGTCTTGTTAGGGGAGGATGAGGGATGTTCATTTCAAACAAAAGATATATAAGATGATTATGATTATGTAGAGAGGTTCTTATAAGTTTGAGAAATGGGAGATTAGTAAGATTTGTGACAGGATCCCATTCATCATAACCCATATGAAGACTATTGGAAAGAGGTGCATAGTGTTAAAGGAGGTCCTCAGAATGAGGAACCAAAGTGCATGTGAATTTATGTTGATAAGATGTGTAAGGTTTAATTAGAGGACAAGTTTGTTAATTATCTTGAGAAAATAGGGTAGTTTATGCAAGTTTGGTTTGAGATAGTTTAGAATAAGTGTTGATAGAAGTTGGAGTATCATTTTTGATGGGTAGAGGTTAGAAGAGTGGTATAAATGGTATGATAAGTGTTTTCCAAAGGAGGTGTTGAAATTGGTTCAAAAGATATAAGGTCTTCTTTCCCCAACTCTGTTAAGTGAGTTAGACAAGAGTCTTGGATAACATTAAAAGTGAGAGACAATTGAGGTGTGTGGATGGGATGAGGATCAATGAAAGCAACCACCCTTTTCATATTTGTCATATTGATCACATTCTCTTCAATATTTGGGTCAAGAAGACTATCAACATTGTTGGTAGAAGAGGTTGGTTTATCTATGTTGTCTTTATAATTTGGAATAGGATCTTTATAGATAGCCAAATGAGCATGAGCTTGGTTCAAAGCTTTATATTTAGTTTGTGTTTCATGGGATTTGAAGGTAATGTCATATGCTTATTTAAATTTACAAATGATATAATCATGATAAAAATTGGGATCAAGAAGTAAATCCATACTCAAATTATGAATTTGTCTCTAAATCTCATGAAAAACACCCCAACTAGCATGAAACCAACAAAAATTGTTAGGATCATACCAAGATTTCATGGGATGAGTGGGTTCAAGTTCTTATGGAAGAGGTCTTGGTAGATGTTTTTATAATTCCACCAAGGATAAAGGTTTGTGAACATTGATGTTATTTGTTGAAGATAAATGAGGATTATTGATGTGGTTGGGAGGAGAAACTTGTTCTAGAGTCGGGTTAGGAACAATAACTTGAATAGTATGAATGCTATCACAATAATCAATGATACCATCATTTTTAGCATGATGATTATTATTTTTTATTAACATTAGAGTACCCATATAAGGTTTGGATGGATCAAATTGATACATGAGGGAATATTGATGTTTGGCTTGGTCAATGGCCTCTTCTAAAGTGAATGAGGAGAGAGTTTGGACTCAATATTGCAATTTGGGAAAAATAACATTGGAAAATAAATGAAATATTTTGTCATCTACCATATTATTTTCATATTTTTTATAAAATTTCTTCCATTTTTTGATGAATTCTTATGTAGTTTCAGTCTCATGTTGCTTACAATTGATAAAATGGGCTAAAGTATTTCTAGGGAGATCACTAGTTTGGAACTCTTGGACTAGAACATTGACTAAATATTCCAAACTAGTGATGGGATGAGATTTGAGTTGGTTGTACCAATGTAAAACATCACCTGTGAGATTCTTCTCTAGTATCTTTATAGTGGAAAAATTATTAGCTTGACCCAGTCTTTACATAGATTTCTAAATGTATTTAAGTGGAGAGTAGGATCGGTTGACCCATTATAGGTAATGGTAGAGGTGATGCCTCTTATATCAATATTAGTAATTTGAGATGTAAAATTTTCATTTTGAAGGTGCTTTATTGTTTTGTTAATAAGGGGAGGTTAAGTGATAAGATTACCATAGGAATTCTAAAGAGGAGATGGGGGAGCATTTTGGTTATACATTCCCCATTGAGCTTATTGAGGGTGGTTTTGAAGATGAATAAGATGATTTTGCATTTGCATAATTTGATTTCCATTTTAATCTTGGAAATAATTCATTTGATTAAGATTTTTTAATAAAATTTGATGGGTTTGAGTGGTAATTATTACCACTATTTGAATCATTGGAATTGGTAATAGTGGCTTGGGTACCACTATGGGTGTTAGTAGTAGCTTGAGAAGATTTGTTGGTGAGTGAGGAAATATAATCATGATTACCATGGGTATAAAATGATGTACTAGTGGAATAATTTATAAGAGTGGGTCTTGTAAGAGGCTCACTAAATGTCGAACATGCCATGTTATTATAGATACTAGGCATGCAGGTGGAGGAAATTAAAGATGAATATGTCATGGTATGAGAAGGGGTAAAAATAGAGGGAAGAGGAGGAAATCAAAGATGAATATGTCATGGTATGAGAAGGGGTCAAAATAAAGGGAAGAGGCTAAGAAGTAAAAAAAAATAGTGTCTTAAAATCCATGTGATAATGTGGGAGAAGGTGAATGGGGTTCCTTGACTTGACCACTTATCATGAGATGGTAAATAGTAGGAAACTAATTGATGAACAAGATCATTTTTGGGGTATACTCTAATTTAGGTTGGTCTTCAAATAAGAAGAGAGGATTGTGAAGTGAAGAGGAATGAGGAAGGGTACCATAGTTTGTAGTGTGAGTGGCTACATGCACATTATTTTAATCTAGGTTAGGAGCCACAAGATGATTATGGGATAACCTATTAGGGTTGGTAAAACTCATATATCTATTAAACTCAACTTGGTGTTGTCTTCAAATAGGAAGTTCATGATGAAGGAGACATATTAGGGAAGATAAAGTTGATATAAAAATAAAGAGATACAAGAGATAAATAAGAGTACAAAGTCAACTAGATCAACTTAGTAATGTAACCTTACTAGTATAATAGAGTACTAGGTCGACCAAGCCAACTTAGTACTATAGATAGGGAAGAATCATAGTCTGGAAAGACTATAGAGTTGACTAGGTTGACTTAGTATTATAACCTAATTGGTAGAAAGGAGTATTGGGTTGACTAGGTCAACTTATTACTATAATCAAGGAGAAAGATAGTTTAATAAGGATACAAAGTTGACTAGGTTAACACTATACTATAACTTTATTGGCATAAATAAGTACTGGGTCAACTAGGTCAATTTAGTACTACAAACAAGGAAAAGTATAGTCTATAAGAGACTATGTCGAATAGAATGATAGTGTGCTAAAATAGGGAAAGATTTTGCAATGTAATTGAATCAATAAATGGAAGTAAACACATAAACAATCAGATCAATGAGAATGATCCAATTATGGAATACAACATAAAACCTTGCACCAATACTAGTCAATGTAAGTTTTTGAAATACAACACATAATGAGTAGAGAACAAATAGTCAACTAAAAAGTAAATGTTAACTAAGTGGTCATCTTGAGTGTTTTTAGATTATTGTAAAGTGTTATTTTAAGTGTGATAGGGAAGTTGGCTGAAAGTAGGGAATTAGAAAGAAATATATGGGTGGTTTTAGGATGTTTAGGTCTAAAGGAATCTATGTTGGCAATGGTACTAGCTTTGTATTGGGGCCTACCCCCTTACTTCACAATCTCATATAAATAAGGGTGTCTGATGCTTTTCTAATATATACCATTAACCACATGTTTATACTTGGCCAAAAAACCAAGTCACCTTCCCCCTTTGTGATGAAATCCAAGTAGGTAGGCCTTGGGAAGATAAATGTTAAATGTAATTTGAATATTGTGTCATTTGGTAGTGTGTGAAAAAAAAGAAAAATATTGCAACTAAATAGAATTTTGAAAAACCCACCTAATTAGACTATGTGAACTATTATAAGCATGCAAACAACTAAAAATGAAAGTGTGAATTAATTATTAGTATATAATTGTTAATTAACAAATTAATAATGGTATAGAGTTAGTTAAGATGACACTGTATGCAAATAGTATAGAACAAAGTTGATTGGGTTACTATTGTTCTATAGAAGTAAGAGTTTATAAGAACTAATTCAACCAAGTTAGTCTTTTATACAAAATATAGTCTATAGAACTAAATCACCTAGGTTGACTTAGTTTTTTTTAGGATTGTATTTATGAAGGTTGAAAACTTGCACACAATAGAAGTCTAATGAAGTATTAAATTGAAAGAGAGAGAAATACCTTGGTGGGTTAGAAGCTGATTAGGATTGAATTTTTTTTTTATAGTTCCTTTAATGCTTCTTTCAAGTTATGAAAACTAAGTTGACTAAGTCAACCTAGTTCTATGAAACCATATTTGTTGAAGCTTGATAAGATTACTAATTTGACTTGCATGATTTTGTTTGTTGTTCTAGATGCTAACTAGAATACTAGGTTGACCTAGTCGACTTAGTTTTTTATTTAGATGCTGACTAAAATACTAATTCAACCTATTCGACATATTTTTTTATCTGGGACTTAATAATAATATTGTGTTGACCTATCCAATCTAGTAACCTATATTTGATGAAGACCTCCACAAAAATAACATAGTCATTTTGATATGAATGTGTGTTAAACCTATGCACAAAATTTATAACTATAGCATCCTAGTTGACATAGTATTTCAAATGTATAAAAATAATAGAATGATAGAAATGAAAATTTTGAAAGAAAAATTGTAAGGGTTATATTCACGTCAATTTTACCAGAATATATGCAATAGATCTACAAATCAATCCTAGTTTAAAGAAGATAGATCCTACTTACACTTCTGATTGTGGATACATTAGACAATCAGGTTCATATTCAATATGGATCCACTATACATAATCAAGGGATATCTTGCCACAAATAATATTTCTAGAGAGGGTTCCAAAGCATCCAATCAAACAAAACTATGTAGTAACCCTAACTAGGTCCTTTGTTTTCATATTCACTAAACTAATAACAAGTAAAGAAAAATATAATCTAGTGCTCACTAAATTTTGTGGCACAAAGTGGGGTAATAAACAATAGAAGTAAACATGCATAACATACATATACTCATGTCAATGTATATGTAATCTTAATGCATGGAAGAGAAGTGAAAATGTGTATCTATCTACTCTTATAAAAGAGGAACAAAGTTATGAATACTTACCTTTGAAGACAAACCCACCGAGCCTCAATATATACCTTTTATAAAGTGATTCACAAGAGGTTGTGGTATGTAAGGATGACATGGATAAATTAGATCTAGGCTACATAACCTATCAATGCATCCAAAATACTTCTCCATAAGATAAGAAATGTATCTCCAAATAAAGTATGAAACCCTAAGCTTGTTCCTCAAGTATAATGGTGGATAAGTAGATGCACAATATATCTTCTTCTACTCTTATCTTAAATTGGTAAAATGGATGTGTTTATATAGCTGGATCTAACCCTAAACCCTTCCAAAAGTTTTGGATGACAAGGTCATCCTAGTCAACCTAGTATTGTAGTTAACAAAAAACATACTAGATACTAAACTATGTCAGCCACAATCAATTTAGTTCTTACTAACTATTGTAGATAACAATACATGGTCAATGTGGCCAACATAGTCATGTAAACTACCGAAAAGAGGTTTAGGTTAGGGAAATGGATAATGAAGGTGGAAAATGACTAGAGGAGTGTGCAAAATAGGAGGTAAAGCTTACGGGAATGGTTTTTATGAGACAATTGTGTATATATCAAGTGTAAAAAGGTAAAACAATCATATGAAGCACCAATGGTCTACCCACCCCTTTCCCAGTGCACCCCTTAAGTCATGTACTTAGACAGATTGAGACTCAATGGGTTCTTACAAGATAGAAAACATCATTAATTTATAAAATTTTGAAAATATTATGTGTATACACCTACCATTAATCAACTAGGCTATGTATGCAGGATTAGGCTCTATAGTCATAAGCATGGATGAACATACCAATGTATATTTGGTAGGGTCTAAACATTCTAGATTTTGTCTATTGGGATCGAATCCTTCCTCCCAATCTAACTCTTTTCCCTATCTCATTTTATACTAGACAGGTTCCTACTTAGTATCTTATACTTATTAATCATAGATTTCTTCTTATTTGATATCTTTTGTGTATGTATCTTCATAGAAACTAAGATATTCATCCCATGTAGTTTCAGAGTGTATTTCCATAGCTTCATAAAGGAGTAAAAATTTGAATTTATCTTTTATCCATTGATCACTAGCTCTTAAGCTTTTAGGAAAAGATAATGGTAATGGACTGGGATGGCGAATATCATCTATTAGCTAAAATATGGAGGTTACTAACCTCTTCCTAGATAATTACCTCTTCCTCTTCTTTGTTCTTGAGCATGAGTTATACAAGGGCTTCTTCCTTTTCCTCTAGATAATCTAGAACTTGTTTCATCAAAGGGTATCCATGGTCTCGACATAAAAATAGAACATTATTATTCTAGATCATTAGCTAGAGCATCTAATTCATTAGGTTTATCTTATAGTTTTATGTCATCTTCATCATCCTCAATTTAATCTATGATAGGCTAATAGATTCCATATTAGTCATACAAATCTTCATTTTCATCAACTACATCCCACCACACTATTGTATTAGAAGAATAAATATCTTTAAAACTATTATTTTTGCATTTACAGTCAGAAGCTTTATGTTTAGGCTAGTGACAAATATATCAAATGATTTTATTAGACTGAGGAAGAGGAAATCAATGTTGATGAAATTATGTGTGTTTTGGTGCAGGTGTGTTATAATAAGGAAAATATAATTTTCAAAAAGTAAGATGCTTGTGCTTGAATTTTTTTAGCCTTATGTACATATTTCTTATAGCCATAATGAATTAATTATGGGAATTTAGGTGAAAATTGGCTAGCTTGATGTTTTCCAAGTTTAGTGATGGCTTTAATATTATATATAAGCATTAAAACCTAATATCTAGTAAAATTAATAATATCAACTAGGGCAAAAGTATCAATAACAAGTCCTTTAAGCTACAAGTAAGTAAAGACTTTATCTACAATATTATATGACACAGATTTTTTAAAATGCATTTTTATAGCATCAAAATGGGCATGGTTGGAGGAATAGTAAGTTTTCTAAATTACTTAGCATAGTCTTCAAACTATAATAAATCATAGAGCTTCATCCTCATAAACCATTTAGATTATTCAATATTCTTATTATGATGTGGAGGAACAAATTATACTAAAAAAAAATCAAATAGGGATTTCATAGGCTCTACTTGAAGGAAGACCTAAGTATTTTTTAGAGTTTCTTGTAATCTATCCCACTAAGATATAACAATACCACAAAAATATTTAGTAGCAAAACCAACAATAATTGCTTCATTCATTCTACCAGTAGTGGTTATGGATTCAAAATAAGTACACCAACTAGTTATTTCATGGTATGGATCTAATAGGTGATTAATATTCATAGACCATGGTTGAATAGGGACATAACTTATCTGCATAAGGGATTCAAATTGCTTATATTTATTTTCTACAATTTTACTAGGCTTGTCCTAATGCTTTTCTATCAAAACAACATGTAATCTAGGACCAAAATTTAATTATTGTAGACCACAAGCATAGGTTCTAGGAAAGGCTAATGGTTCATCTTTTTTTCTTTTTCTTCCTTTTCCAACTATGAAATACTTTGAATAATCTATTGAAACTGACTATCAATATTATGTACAAATCTTGACATAGTATTTATAAATCCTTAAATACTATCAATTTTATCAATAGATGAATGAACATTATTTAGAAAATTATCTATGTGATCATATACATCTTGAATAAAATTATTAAGAAATGACACAATGTTGCTAACGGTATGTACAATGTCCATAGATGTCCTAATTCTTTGTACATCTCAATAGAGATCATCAAATTTTTATTGAAAGAGATAATTAAAATTTGAAACATAATTTCTATGTTTTAATTCATTAGGTAGATCCTTTTATTTAGTGTTATTGGGCTGGAAAGCATAAGAAAATTAATAGACTTTTACTTCTTCAAACTTATGATATCCTTTTTGTGGAGGCCATTTTACACCTCTATAAAAGGTAACATCATTTTCCAGATAGAATTCAAGGTTTTTATCCCTTGGTAATGAAAATATGGAAAAATGGGTAGAATTTCAATCTCCTTGGTTAATATACTCTTCTAATTCAACAACCATATTTTGCTTCTAGTACTTCTACTGGACTGAATAGAAAAGCTATGTCTAGGAGATTCTCTATGTTTAGAAGAAATAATATAAGACATACTCCTAAGAAAGATATGAAATTTAATTACATCAATATAATGGATATATTTAGACTATTTTTTATCCTTTGGCATGGCATATTTCAACCAATCAAGTTTCCATTCAGTGGGTACAAGAATAGAGTTAATCAAACCTTTCTACAACTGAACTTTACCACTCAGTCTATGAGCATTAGAAGGCTTTATATGAGAGTTGAGTGAATGGTGTTGTTTATGGAATATAACATCTGAATATTAAGACTGATATACTAAAATGGACTAGACATATCAAGACCATATATAGAATAAATTAAACCCCAACAATCTAAACTTAAAGCTTTAAGTTTTATGCATCCTTAATCATGTGCACTGACTAACAAGTTAGGATAGAATTCATAAAAAAAATGACCATCATTTAACGGTTATAGACTAGATAATTTACAATCATGAGAAAAATTAGACTGACAATGATCACATATAGCAAGGTAATGTATACATTTAATATTTTATATAATAGTGGTTTAATATAAACACAAATCAAGCCAAATTAACAAATTGTACATCTTCATGAATCCTTATATATTCAATCTTAGAGATATGAAATATTGGGATCAAACTAGTTTGATAATTTTTATTTGGCTTATATTCTAAATAAATCTAAAAAAAATTACATGAAACTTCATAAAATACTTATATGTACTTCTATATAAGATTTTACCCAATAGATTCTTGCCCTTAGAATCTAACTGAGGCATTTTATATACATTGGATGGTTTAATATCAAAAGGCTTAAACTTTATAAGATTAATTAGAATATTATCTTCTATGACATTTATATCAAGTATCTTATAAGAACTTTTGGCTTCAAATACCTCTTCACTAGGGTTTTGAAAATCTAGACTGAAATATCCTTTAGCTTTTGCTTCATTCAAGATCTTAAGTCCTTGAGAATCTATAACATGAGAGAATTTTGCCATTCTTTAGCTATAATTTTATGGAACTACGAGTGTGTCTAGGTATCCAAAGACTTACAATAATTATAACACCTTATCATAATAACAAAATAATGGATTTGATGCTCTTAGATAGGAATTAGACAACAACAAGGAAACTAAGAAATTATATGTTTACAAAATGAAACTATAATTCTAGATCTTGTTAGATCTTAGGTTTCAATGTTATAAATGATTAGAATTATGGTTGTGATACCAAATGGATGGACTTATTTAGGATCTCAGTCTGTATTATGAAAATAGCAACAGAGGATGGTGGCTAAATTGTTAAAAATACTACATAGAAGAGCATCAAACATGCTTTATTGATAGTTTTATTTGATCATAGACTTATCTAGACAATAGACTATGAAAACATATAATGACTCAAAGTGTATGGAAAATAGTAATTAGACTTCCAAATATTAGATCATTAAGTAATATAAATGACAATATAATCCATAAATAATCTCAAGATAATTAAAACCAATTATTAAAAATTATTTTTTAACATTAGAGATTTATTAAATAAAACTTATAACAAAATAATAATTAATTACGATTAGATTTTAATATTAATACCATAAATCTATATTTAAAAATATAAACCACCCTAAAATAAACTATAACTAAATATTAAAAAATAAAATACTGAAGACTTCAAATAAACATAACATAACCAAAACTCTATAAATATGAAAAACCTAAACCTAATTATGAGAGTTAAGATTGAAGGCATGCATCCATGAAGGCATGAAGGTCATGATGTAGAAATTGAGATTTTGAGTTGTAGACCTCTATGGGAGGCATGATGAGATCTTAGATTGTGCCAATATAGTGAGCTTGAATGTTTTGGTAAGTTTGAACTAGGTTTAGATTGAGATGAAACATGTCAACTAGGTCATGGAGTTTGATGGTGCCACTGATTCTATAGAGTGTAATTAGAGATGAATATGAATGCATGGTTAGATGTTGACATCATGTTTATTAGGTGACTTTATGCATAGGTATGGATATGAGTGAATCTTATTTTAGTGGATAAAACACATATAAACCAAATGCCTATCAAAGGGAATAATATTAGTCTGCATTGAGTGGCTATTCAAAGCTTGAGTGAGATAAATATCTGTAGGGAGGTGTTCAACATAGACAAAATCACTAAGTTAGATTATATAATGTAGGGATTAAACAAGACAAATCATAAAAGCGTCTAATAAATTTTATCATCATTGAAAAACTCACCAATTCAATGCAATGTCAAGTCTAGGCAAATTATGTAATATAGGTGAGCTCGGGGATCTCTCTAGGAGTGTAAATTGCCATCAATTCATTTCTATAATTTTAAAATTCGAATGTTTAATCTAATGATAATGTAACTAAAATTGAGCTAATGCATGTTATTTTAATCCCTAATACTAGATGGATGTAACTATGGTTCAACATGCATATGAATGGCATATGCATGGTTATGTAATTAAATTTGTGAGAGAACTCTATGACCAACATAGTGTGTGTGTAATGAAATTACTTCAAGAATAAAGTATAATAGCAAAATTAGATCCAAATATGATTGAAATATATCCAAATATATTATAATAGATAATCCACTTCAAGGGGGAAACCTCCACAAGCTTTAATAAGAATAGAATTCACAATATGGTGCTAAAAAATTACCCACTACCTCCTATATATAGTCTATCTAGGCCATGGTTACTCCATAGGCTGACCTACTAACCAAATGAATGCATAGATAAATATGAAATAACATCAAAGAGGGATAAGTAATCCACAAGTTAGCTATTCCTATCCTCACACATGCAATAGGTTAGGGCCGTAGCATGCCCTTCCCCTTCAAACCAACATTGTCCTCAACGTTAAACAACTCTGGATGTTATTGCAAAAAATATTCACCTTCCCAAGTTGCATATTCACCACTCAGGTTCTTCCACTTGATCAGATATTCCCTAATCTCTCTGGTTCTCAACCTCTTAGTACGTGTTTGGAGGATCTTCTCTAGTTCCAAAATGACTTGTCCTTCATCTAGTTTTGGAAGTTCTGTCTAGGTTGAAACTGTTTGTCCAATGACCTTATTGAAACATGAAACATGAAATACTGGGTGTATGCGAGATGAATGAGGTAACTTGAGCTTATAAGCCACACTTCCAATTTTCTGTAGAACTTGATACCGTAATACTTAGGAGCAAGTTTGTTGTCCTTTCTATGTTGCTTCAAGAACATCTACTTATAAGGCTACAAACATATAAATACCCAGTCACCCACCTCGAAATTTCACTCACTATAGTGTTGATCTGCTTGTTGCCTCATTCTATTTTGTGTCAAGGCCAAATTCTCTCTCAAACTAGCAAAAACCTCTTGTTGATGTTGAATGTGCTCCTCCACATTTTGAACCTTGGTTTACACCTTTAATGAAGAAGTGATGGAAGGTGGATGGTAACCATATAGTGCTAGAAATGGAGAAATTTTAAAAGAGGTATGGAAAGATGTGTTATACCACCATTATGCAAGTGGTAGCCATTTAACCCAATGTTCCTATTTATCTGATACAAAATAACAGAGATACCCCTCTAAACATTTGTTAACCACTTTTATTTGTCCATCAAATTGGGGGTGGTAAGATGAGATATGAACTAGCTGAGTACCCAAATAGGAAAATATTTCAATCCAAAAATTACTAGTGAAAATAGGATCACAATCACTTACAATTATTTTTGGGATTCCATGTAATTTTAGAACTGCATCCAAAAAAATAGCTGCTACTGTACTTCCTAAAAATGGGTGTGAGAGAGCACAAAAATGGGCATATTTTGTAATATTATCCATAATGACTAAGATAACATTATTACCTTTAGAACAAGGTAACCCTATGATGAAATCCATGGAAACCTCCTCCCACCTTTGACTAGGAATTGATAATGGTTGTAACAGACCTAGGTCTTAACTATGTCACCTTTATTCTATTGGCATATCAAGCATTCTGCCACAAAATTTTGTACATCTCCCTTGAGTCCTTCCCAAAATAATTCTTTCTTAATTTTGTGATATGTTTTCCAGAACCCTAAGTGTCCCCCAATTGGAGATGCATGCAACTCCACAAGAATCTTATGCTTAAGCTCTAAATTTTTGCACAAGTTTAATCTACTCTTATACCATAGGACATTACCTTTCCATTCAAATTTTTCAGAGGCTAAAGTACCTTGCTGGAGATTTTGAATCAGAACATGTGTATCCTTGTCTTGCTCCCATTCTAATCTTGTTTCATCCACCCAATTTGCTTACAATATGGATATTGCACAAATTAATGCTTTTATGGATGTATCTCATCTGGATAGTGCATCTACTACTACATTATCTTTACCTTTCTTATATATAATTTCAAAATCATAACCAAACATTTTGGTTAACCACTTTTGTTGTTCCTTATATGATAATCTTTGCTCCAAAAAGTATTTGAGACTATCATGATTAGTTTTCACCTTAAAGTGTCTACCCATCAGATGGGGCCTCCATTATTTAACTGCGTGAAGAATATATATCATTTCTTTCTCATAAACAAGTTTTTGTAGATTCTTACCTTTGAATTGATGACTCTCAAATGCAATGGGTCTTCCTTCTTACATTAGTATTGCTCCCAAACTAGATCTAGAAGCATCACATTCAACAATGAATGTCTTTGAAAAGTCTAGAGTAGCCAAAACTAGAGTGGTGCACATAGCTACTTTTAGTTTTTCAAATGCTTTGGTGGTGGCATCATTCCAATGGAAGGCATCCTTATTTACCAATGCAGTGAGTGGAGCTGCTATGCTGCCATAACCTTTCACAAATCTTTAGTAGTAACTTGTTAGTCCATGGAACCCTCTAAGGTTTTTGAGAGTTTTTGGCATGGGTCATTCCATCATAGCTTTGATCTTATGGGGATCAACTTTGACACCTTCATGGGAAATAATGTGACCTAGGTACTCTACCTCTTGTACTCCAAAAGCACATTTGGATGGCTTTACATAAATTTGATGCTTCTCCAAAACTATCAACACCTATTTCACATGTTGTAGATGTGCTTCCCATGTCTGACTATAAATCAATATGTCATCAAATAAAACCAACACAAGCTTACTTAAAAAATGCCTAAAAATAGTGTTCATTAGGATCTAAAAAGTAGATGGTGTGTTTGTAAGACCAAAGGGCATTACCAAAAACTCATAATGGCCCTCATGTGTTCTAAAATTAGTTTTATGAACATATTCATCCTTGATTCTAATTTGATGGTACCCTAAGTGAAGGTCTAATTTTGTGAAATAATTAGCACCATGCAACTCATCAAGTAAATCATTAATTATGGGAATAAGAAACTTAGCTTTGATGGTGTACTTGTTGAGTTCCCTATAATCTGGGCACATCCTCCATGTGTCATCCTTCTTTCGCACCATGACCACTAGTGATGAATATGCACTTTGGCTATGCTTGATGATCCCTACCTCCAGCATCTCATGGACCATTTTTTTTATTTCACTCTTTTGTGCATATAGATATCTATATGGTCTGATATTTGGTGGTTGACTCCCTGAAAGTAGTTGAATGGCATGATCATGTTCTCTTTTTAGTGGTAGTCCTTTTGGCATGGCCCCAAAATAGATGGGTGGTCATCAAGAATCATCTATAGATCAAGATGTGTAGATGTGTGTGTGGGTTGAAATTCTATAGAACATAATCATGTAATAATTCCCTCTGCCCCATTTTTTAGTATCTTGGTCATCTGATGTGAACTAACCAATCGTGGATATTTTGCCTGTAATCTATGTAGTTCAATTTTCTTACCTTCAAAATGAAAGCATATGAATAGTTCCTAGAAGTTCATCTCAATGGTGCCCAAGGTTGTGAGCCATTAGACTCCCAAAACAATGTCTGTGTTACCCATGGGAATAGAAAACATAGGAGAATCTAGATTGTACTCACCCATAGCAAGCTTAACACTATGGCATTTGCTTGAAAAATTAATTGTGCCACCATCTGCAATCATGACATGAAATTATGGTGTTGGGTAGATGAAATAGTTCCATTAAATGGCCAACTTATGGTTGATGAAGTTATGTGTGCTTCCTGAATTAATCAACACTGTCACCTTCTATTTCTTGAGGAAACCCACCACCTTAAGAGTTTGTGGAGTGTTAATACCTGCAAGTGCATGACAAGAGATTATAGGTTGGGAATTTTAGGTACCTCCTCTATCTCTTCCTCATCATCTTTGGAGGAATCATCTTCTTCTTCATCTTCATTGGATCCCTCAATGTAGAATAACTTCTTCTTAGCACATCTATTTCCTTTGCTCCACTTGCTATCACAACTGAAACATAATCCTTTTACAGGCTTCTCTTCAATTTGTTGTGGGGTCAATCTAGTAGGTGGAGGAAATGTTGGTGTCGACATGCTATGATATTTGAAGTGAATGAATGGCTTCTTCTTGTTGGATATGAATTTTTCCTCAGCTCTACATGCCATGATAATAAAATCATAAATCTAAAGTGGATTAAACATGTGTACCTCATTTTGAATGTGGTCCTTGAGTCCACCCAAAAATAGGTCATTCAAATTCTCCTCAGAAATTGTCTCCACATGTAAGGATAGGTTATAAAAATTATGAATATAATCCTTGACAGAGCTAGTCTATCACAATTTTTCTAGTTGGTTAAAGTAATTCTCTATCACACTATTGCCATAGTGTAATTGAAGTTCCTCTATAAAAACTGACCAAGTGACATTGAGAGTCATCTTTTTATTTTGAGCACATAACCATCGATACCAAATGAATTGATCAGGTTCAAGATACAAGGATGACATGGTAACCTTCTATCCACCTGGGATTTGATGTTGATCAAAAAAATTATCCATTTGGTTGATCCAATTGAGTGGATCTTTTCCATCAAATTTTTATATATCCACCTTTGGTAACAGGTTCCTTTGTGGCACTATAGTTAGATTTGAAGTAGATTGGTTGGGAAAACCACCCTAGTGGGGCTACACAATAACATTAGCTAGATGATTTGATTGATTATTTTTCAAAGCCATTATGATATCTACCAAACTATCTTGTATGGAATTCATATTAGATTGTATGCCTTGCACCTCACTCTGAATGCCTTGCACACTATAGTCAAGCTGGATCACTTTATGATCTATGTCAGAGAACCCTAGTATAAAGGATCTAGTAGATCCCCCTTTTGACTCCATCTCTTCCTTGTTAGGAGTTTTACCTAGAGTTTCATCACCCTTTCCTCAGCCCTAAGTTTGTGGACCTTCCATAAAAGGGATTTACGATGTTGACCCTAATTGGCACTTTTGACCTAACTTTGATCAAGAAATTTTGGAATTATGTTAGCCTCAAATAAAAACATAAAAAGAAAAAAACCTAGCCAAATTTTTTTAAGCTTTCCAAAAATGTAAATAACTCATAAAAATTCTTTGAATTGCGCACTATAGATCAATTTTATGAAAACCACTAAAATGGAGATAACTTTTGTAAAACATATCCAAATGATTTTAAATTTTAATAAAAGATTAAATTAATTATTTCTCACCTTCAGTAAAAAAAAATCATATAAATTCACAACCATTTTATATATATAACCAAATTTTTAAAAAATCAGGGTTTCACCCACAAGATTGCCCAAATCGTAGCTCTAATACCACTTGTAATGAAATTACTTCAAGAATAAAGTATAATAGCAAAAGTATATCCAAATATGAATAAAATATATCCAAATATGATTGAAATATATCCAAATATATTATAATAGATAAGCCACTTCGAGGGAGAAACCTCCACAAGCTTCAATAGGAGTAGAATTCACAATATGATGCTAAATAAATACCCACTACCTCCTATATATAGTCCATCTAGGCCATGGTTACTCCATAGGCCAACCTAATAACCAAATGAATGCATAGATAAATATGAAATAACATCAAAGAGGGATAAGTAATCCACAAGTCAGTTATTCTTATCCTCATACATGTGATAGGTTAGGGTCGTAGTTTTGTGTGTGTGTGTGTGTGTGTGTGTGTGTGTGTGTGTGTGTGTGTGTGTGTGTGTGTGTGTGTGTGTGTGTGTGTGTGTGCGTGCGTGCGTGCGTGCGTGCGTGCGTGTGTGTATGTAATTTTTTGAATAATGAATGTTAATGGTATTTTTAGTGGTCCACACTACATAATCACAAACAAAAAAGATGAAGATATATTGAATTATAATATCTTTGGGTGTGGTCTTCACTCCAAAGTTTTTAATATGATCAATATCTAAAATTTTTAGAAAGGTCCCACCTACTTTTATACCAAATGAAGTTTCACCTTCATTTTGGAGAAGATTTAAAGTATCAAAACATCAAATCATTTTTAATTAATCATTCATGATTTGACATTAAATAATAATATGATTTACACATATAGGTCTCATATAGCCACTCTCCTAT